>JBAMAX010001626.1:0-304739 GCA_037043745.1 Chymomyza amoena
CATCTTTTATATACTTCTTATGTTTAACAATATCACGACTCTTATACATCGTGTGGTCAGCTTCAGCATTTTTCGTTTCGGCTATTTTAGCAGCAGACTGTGACATAGGGCGCGGCGTCATTGAACCATCAAAAGTATAATCCCTGTAAATCCAATAAGGTCCATAAGACTTTTTTTTCCGCAAAGTGCGGGTCTCAGAATCGTCAGTAGCATCGTCTATAGCGTTCGTTACATTATCGTCAAGTGTAACAACATCACGATTCTTATACATCGTGTGGTCAGCTTCACTATTTTTCGTTTCGGCTAAAGTAGCAGCAGACTGTTCCACAGGACGCGGCGATCTTGAATCATCACAATTACAATTAGGTCCATCATGCTTTTGCACTTGCTGCTGCGATATTGTAATATTCATTTCACGACATTCATAAAGATCTTCCATTTTGTTCAATAAATGGTTTCCGCCAGTGCGTGTCTCACAATGTTCAGTAGCATCTTTTATGCCGATCTCGACATTATTATTATTATCACGATTCTTATACATTTTGTCAGTAGCGGCAGACTGTTCCATAGGGAGCGACACTGAATCATCAACATGATAATTCTTGTGAAGCAAATATGGTCCATCAGGTTGTGCCATTGCATATTTATATTGTGGCGTTAAGCCCCTTGGTGTTTCTTCTGGCGTCAAGTCCAGCATTGGATCAATAATGGACTTATAATTTAAATAATTCTTATATGAAGACATTTCTGTAAAAAAAAAACCAAAAACCTGTAAAAATAAAATTTTTTCCCAAATACCACACGCTTACCGTTGGTTTTGTTTAAAATAAATATTTTATTCTCAGAAAGTTTAGCAAGTTCGAAAATACTTTCTATTTTGATGTGTACAGCTCCAGCACTTTATTATAATGAGAAAATTAGTTTAGGTATAACATATAGTAGTATAGTCTACATCAAATGACAGTATTTTCAAAGAGTTAATGTTTCCATATAATGCTCAAAGGAACGTGTGATTATAGTATGATCTGGTGCCAAATGTGTATCAGCCATTATGGCCAAACGATATTTATCACCAAAACGATGCAGATTTAGTGAGAGACAGGTCTTGGACTGTGGTGGCCGAAATAGTAGTATATCTTCAACCTTCTGACCCCAGGCTGATTGAAACTCAGCGTTAGCGCCATAAATCTCCGTTATGGTTATGGGAAAGTTGTATGAGAAAAAATTAATAAATATCTTGGTCAAAACACGCGGCACCAGCGCAGTCAGCAGGCTGTGTCTAGTCTGACCGATTGAGGCCAAATATATCATGATTTGCTGCTCTCTAATGCGCTCCACAATGCCATGCAATTGTTGCACATGTTGCGCATCGGGTGAGCGTATTGGCAGTTGCAGGAAGACAACACCACCTATGTGATCTGTCTTATCGCCGCTACGATTCGTAAAGAAACCCTTTTCTATGGTGCGGCAAGTAGTATTCAATAGCTGCGGAACCGGTGACAGCTGCTCAAAGGTCTTGAAATAATCATGCACAGCGCCTGCCAGACAGGTTAAACTGAAGTCGGACTCACGCAGCTGCGCATCAAATTTGTTAGTATGACGCGCTCTCATGGCAGCACCATCAATGGAACGACTAAAGGAAACAATCTTGCGTCCGGCATAGGATTTTTTGTGTAAGATGTTAAGCTCACGTGAAGGTTGTGCCAACAACACATCATAGATATTACGCGGCGCCTTAAACAGCTCGTAGCAGATCTTGAGAAACTCCAACTGTGCATAAAGCAGCAATGGAACATAAAGATGCAGCCCGGCGCAATAGGTGGCCGTATATGGCGTCTGTCCACGAAAGCAAACATCTTTGAAAGCAGCCAGCTCACAGTATATATGATAAGGCAGTAGCAGCACATTGTTAAGATTGAGCCGCCAAAGAAACTTGGTCCAGGCTTTCAACATATTCGCTGGTTTTATGCTATAACATAGCGCAGCACGTGCCAGTGCCCAGCTGAGATTATGCTGCTCAATTTCGCGGCGTAGCAAAGCGTGGATTACCTGTAGCCTGCTTGTGCCGCTGCGGTATTTGCTGGAGCGGCGCTGCAGCTTGCGACGATATGCCATGGTGCGCCAATAGCCCAGCACAACATTGACCAGGACAATAAGCAGCACGGATAGTAGCTGACTCAAATTGTGGATACGCACACGTGCACAACCATCAGGTGTATCGAGAGATTCAAATTCGTAGATAAACTGCTGCCACTTACATATGACCAGATGCTTGAGTTGCTGCATTAAGTTGCTTATATGCTGTGGTGGACGCACAAAGTGTCCGAGATGTTGCTTGTATGCAGATTCATATTCATTAAGCTGTAGCACTGCACGACGTTCCGTATCCTGCAGCAAAAGCATTTCACTAAAGTGTAAATCCTCCTCCTCAGCTATAATCAAATGATGCACCTTGACCAATATATAAAAGTGCTCCTTATGATTATCGGACAAGGGTTCCGAAATGCTGAGGGACCCAGTGCTACAGGGTATAACTATCACCTGCCATTGTGGTAAATCTGAAGGTATATATTTGGTGGCCAGCTCGCTGACATAATCCTGTATATTCGACTCACTGACGGCGCGTCCGCGATATTTGTGCGTACTGAGCAGTACATGGTTGTTGATATTAAAGCCACTGCAATATGCAAAAGAAATGAAATAAGATTTTGTCCATCACGGTTTGTTAAACAAGCGCACCTGCTATCATTGACCCAGGCATAGTGATCCCAACAGGTGACCAGCTTTTGACGCAGCTTGGGAAAACGCAGCATTCCCGTCTTGTCACGTAAATCTGTCAGCTGTGCTGCATAATGCTGCTTAATGCGCTCAAAGTCACAGGATCCCTCCACTTGCAGCAGAAAGTGAAAGATGCCCGAATTTTTGGGCGTATCTATAAGTGTGCGTATTTTCTTGGACTTGGATATGGTCAAATTCGGGTATTTGATGCTCAACACATAGTTGGCCAACTCATTGCTAAAGTGGGCGGCTAAAAGTGTTAACGGATGATTGTTAAAATATTAAATTTTTTTTTAATTAACAAAACAATTTATAGCTCAAGAACGGCTGTTCCGATTCTCAAAGTTTCAGATTATTTGGATAATCTCCAGCTTGATTGTCAGAATAACTACTTGAATAAAGTAGCCCTGATCCTTTCCAATCACAAGACAAAGCAACCAACTACCTATGGGTTCTATTTGGCTTACAATGGAACTGATTGATTGCAGTGAATTATTATGCTTATAAGCCTGGTCAATGCTCTTCTTAAACGAAAACTAAAAGTTGAAGAAGTTGTCATTCCATTAGTTTCCATGATCTCAGACGTTCAAGCGAGTAGGGGGCAAAGCCGTCATGGTGGAAAAATCTTTTGATAGGCGGTTTTTAAAAACTAAAAAGATTTTCCATATTGGTTGATTGGTTGCTTGAAGCGGTGGCTCAGTCAATGAGCCCAACTAGCGCTTTTGTACCGTTTTGTTGCCATATCCTCGTTACCAGCTCGTTACTTAGGTTTTTGTGCGTCCAGCTCGTTTAGATTCAGTCCATGCGGCTTATGTACCTTTGGAGGTCGTTAATGTTTACTTTTTCCAGCTCTCCAAGTCCATTGAAAAGCGACTTTCCTAGGGTGTACATTCTTTGCTTTCAAAGAGCTGGGAATTTACAGAGGAAATGAAGAACCATATCTTTTTCTTCTGCGTGGTTGCAATTGTGACAGTGAAGGAAGCCTCATTTCGGCCGTCTCCTCTCCAAGATGCCATCAGTGTCATCTCTTCAATTTTTGTTTATGAACGATGTTTTTTATTTGAGACTGCATCGACCTGCTAGTCCTGCATGTTATAAGTCTATTCCATCTTCGACCCGCTATTTGAAGGTATTTAGTGTTGATGTTTCCCTTGACCACGTTTTACGCGGTGTGAAAGCCGGCTCCACGAGAGCATCACTCTTGGCAGACCCATTTCTTGCAAGTTTGTCGGCTTTTTCGTTTCCCTCTATATTCCGGTGTCCCAGTTCCTTATGCCTTTGGCTTACCGTTGTGAGGCTACTTCTGCTTTGTTCCACCATTTAGAGGTTGTGATGGCTGAATTCAGGACCCTATAAGCGTCCCCAATAGCAAATACTTCCGCCTGGAGGACGCTTGATAAATTTTGGGAGGAGCACTGACTTTTTGATGTTTAGTCTCTTGGAATATATACCTGGGGGCCATCCGCATAGTTTGTGATTATCGAAGTTTAATATCACCTTCGGTACTATATAATTAGTCTTGTCAGTCAGGTTTGTTAGTTTTGTTAGTAGCATCCGTAGCCATGGGTTCTTTCTTTCCAATGTCCCGCTTACCTTACTTAACCTTATTGTGGCTTTTGTCGCTGTTTTCATAATGTGTAAATCTGTTGGGAGCATGAGCGTCAGAAGTGCCTTCCTAGGACATGGCTTAATGGCTCCGACTGCCATTGCACATGCTGACTTTGGTATACTGTTAAGTTTGTTGATGGTGTAACCTTTTTCTGAGGCCTTCCACCAAACAGTTCGATAAAATTGGAAGTACAACTGCTTTGTACAACCAAAGAACTAAACCTCCTACCTGTTGTTCGTTTACGGGCATATAACGCAGATCCAGCTTTCTTTGCTCCAGTTCAGCTAAAGTAGCCCTAGGTAATTAGCACTGGTTGAAAAAGTGAGTGCCTGTTGGTTTAGTCCTGGTGGGTCAAAGTTGGGTATTTTGATTCTTTTGATGAAAAACATAAGTTCTGTTTTATGCGGGCTCAGCCCCAGGCCAAAGCCTGTGGCTCAAGATTTGAGCTCGGGTAAAGCCTTTTGCATAATCCCACTGATCATTCCAACACCATTAACACCACGTGCATATATTATACTAATTTAAAAATTTAAATAATAAATAATAAATAAATAAATTTGAAAGTGGGTAGAACTTCGTCAGTCTATGCAAACCAGAGTTTACTGTAGACAAAAATGGAACTAAAACAAAATAAAACCTCCTCTAAATTCCATAAATAAAACTCATAACTGTCACTTCTGTCTGAAATAGTGTCAAATTCTATTTAAGTAATTGTTGGTCCGACTTTGAGCCGGAATCCGAATTCGATTAGTTTATGTTATTGCATTGGTTGCTCCCCCAACTACCTTTAATCGCTGTCTAGCGCCCGCCAAATCTTGGAAAAACCTTATCAATTGCAAATATATATGAGTAATTTGCTATGGTCAAAGTTCAGCTGCCCGAGCGTCTGGATTGCGTACAGGTAATCAACGCGTTGCGTCGTGTAGCACCGAAATCTCTATTTTTACGTTATAAACAAAAAATGTTTTGGTGTGCAGCTTGACCAGGCTTATCAGCACTTCAATATTGCAGGTCTGGTTATCAGTAGTCAGTCAATCGTATAGTATGTAGTAGGGCATGGTGTGGGCAGGTCAGAGTATCGTTTGGATTGCTATGTTACATTGATTTTTACTTTTTTTATTCACTGGCTCGGCGGCGGCTACTCAACCCACGCGTTGTTTATTTATGTACAGCCGGCTTTTTTGATGTGAGATTTATGTGCACATTTTGCTTGACATAAGACATAAACCGTAATCTTTTAGAGATTTTCTGGCGCGTGTCGATCTTGGGTATACTTACATAGGAATGACAGTAACAACACTGGCAGTAAGATGAAAACTGCCACAAGGAAACAGAGCAGCGTCTTTAGAAATGATTTAAACTCGCGCCAAAGGCTAGAAGAGTGTGGAGTAGTTAATATATAGTACTTGAATTGCTTCATAATTACCTTTCCATGTTGTTTTAAACAATAACAATAAACCAGTGTTATTATTATGTTGTATTATTTGTATTTATATATAAGCTATTAAGCTTTGTTTTTATACTTAAATTCGCTTAGATTTTTATTCGATTGTTTCGTTTCAAAGTGCGCCGCACGACTAACTGAATGAGCAGAGAGTCCAAAGCTAAAATATTATACAGCTTAGCTTTGTTTCCTATTGTTCTTATCAGCTGATAATACTCGTACTTATTTATTATAACTTGACGCGTCCCATCAGCATCAGCTGCACTTAGATGCAGGAATAAAATATGGCTTATTTTTGTACCTTTCCGTTTATCATCATATCTAACGTGATATAGTTTTGATACCTTACTATGTTGGGAAAGCTTCAGGGATTGAAGAGTGTGATGAAGCGGTTGTGTAAAAAGCATAAGAAAACGGTGGCTCTGTTCGTAAAACCAGGTAGTTCTTTTGCTTTATTTGCTATCATAAGGAAATACCCAAATCAGGATGAAATCCGCTGACGGATTGTTATAGTCAGTAAAAAAAACAGGAAAAACTTGTATTGTTAATATAATATACCGATTTTTGGGAATTTCGATTTAAAAAAAATATGCGTCATATCGTATGTAACGTCCACATTAAGATCAAAAAGTTTCCGGAAAGTCGTTTTTTAAAAAGCGCGCGCAAAATGAATTGGTATATTTCTTTTTTTATTAGGTTGGTAGGACTGTTTTTGACATCTTGTCATAATTTGAGCGCAATTTGCCTTATTAGTATTGGTTTGGCAGCTGTTGTTGTTAGTCGAAAAAAGGACGCTCTTCGATTTTTGCAATGGAAAAAAACGTGTATCAACGAGTTTGTTTGAAATTTT
This sequence comes from Chymomyza amoena, assembly GCA_037043745.1. NCBI lineage: Eukaryota > Metazoa > Arthropoda > Insecta > Diptera > Drosophilidae > Chymomyza > Chymomyza amoena. Next base: position 6,682 of record JBAMAX010001626.1, read on the forward strand.
GTGTTGCGAATGAATTTTCGTGTGCCGATTCGCTTAAATGTTGCAAAAGGCCTTCACTGAGGACTGTATGTCCAAAACACAGGCATACGAGTGGTACAAATTGTTCAGAGAGGGTCGTGAAGACGTCACTGATTTGCCTCGTTCCGGTCGTCCTTCAACATCAAATACCGAAGAAAACGTCGATGCAGTGAAGAAAATTGTGCTCGAAAATCGTAGTGTCGGTATTCGTGAGATTGCTTCAGACCTTGGCATCTCATATGGATCAGCCGAACACATTTTGGTTAAGTTTTGGGCATGAAACGCGTCGCGGCGACTGTGCAAAACGTTGAATTTTTTTTTTCTTATTTTGAATTTTTGGCCAAACACTCAACGAATGTGGTCGCTCAGGCTCCGTATTCACCAGATATGGCACCGTGTGACTTTTTCCTGTTCCCCAAACTCAAATTGCCATTAAGAGGGAAGCGTTTTGACACCATTGAGATCATCAAACAAAATTCGAAGAAGGAACTCAAAGCCATCCCTGCCCAGGCCTACCAGAAGTGTATGGATGATTGGATCAAGCTCAAATTATGACAAGATGTCAAAAACAGTTCTACCGACCTAATAAAAAAAGAATAAATATACCGATTCATTTTGCGCGTGCTTTTGAAAAAACGACTTTCCGGAAACTTTTTGATCTTAATGTGGACGTTACATACGATATGATACATATTTTTTTTTAAATCTGCTATACAAACACATCCATTTTTCTTTTTCTCAAAATTCGCAACAATTTTACTTTACAAAGCTTATTCGATAAAAAAAGTGACAAACATTTCCTTATAAAAAAAATATAAGGCAGCACAGTTGCTATATTAAAGCACGTCTTCTGAGATCACATGGGTTAAGTCATTTCAGGCATCCTCTTGATCTATGACCGCCAGGGCACAAGCAAGAGAATTGGAATCAGATCTTAAGCGATCAGCAAAACGATCGCTTTGGGAAGGTTGCGATTCCGGATATACCACGGGGCACCAGCAATTTTGCGCAAGTTTTTGCTTAGCAAAGTCAGATTTTTTTTCATATTGGGCATGGCTGCGGTTCCCCAGACTTGGATGCCATAAAAACAAGTCGGCATTATTATGCTCTTATAGAGAATATTTATATGATCTAGGAACAGCTTGCTATTTCTGCCAAGTTATCATAACGTTCTTTGGAACTTTAAATATCAAAGATGGATAAATTTCTTACAAATGTGAGCCAGAAGATGGAAGCAAAACTTTGGTGTCGAGTAATTAAAAAAATCAGCCGACAAAATACTCCGATTCAAATATCAATGAACCTGAACTCAGTTTCTGAGCTCAATGAAACTCTGAACGCATTGGTCTAGATAAAATTACCGCCAGAGTGTCTAAGGCTCTTCCAATAGCGGGAATATATAATACAATTTTGCGTCTGGCATTTTTTCCAAATGAGTGGAAATGTGCTTAAATTGTTATAATTCCGCCGGTATACGCGAAATTTTTTTGAGCAGAGTTTTGGCACGCCTGAGCAAACTTACAGAGTGGTGCAGCACATCTTAGCCTCCTTCGAGCATCGTCGATATTGCATCTCAGCTTTCTTGGATGTCAGCAGGCTTTTGACAGAGTGTCGCACGAAGGTTTGCTAAAAAAAATTTAAATCTGCTTTTCCTACTCCCCATTATGAAATCATAAAATCTTTTCTTGAAAATCGTTTTTTTAAAGTTATAACGAGAGGTAAACTCTCGGATCGACGGATCATTAATGAAATTAAGGAAGTACCTAATATCCAATTTAAGTTATTATTAGGTGGCGTGTTCTTGATGGAATCCAATATCCTTCCTATTGACCGCTTCTGATCGATCACTCTCTTCAAACTGCCTAATAGTTGACAATAGGTCCGAATTGCGTATATGGACCTAAGGAAACAGTTCATAGTGAATGATGTTTTACCCGTATGTGTCCTATTTCTCATTGCCAGTCACTATTCGCTTTAAAAATGTGTTATTTAATCATGTGAAGTTATTTCGTTACATTTCAGCAAAAAAGCGCTAGAATCAATTTGGTGCAAAGGCCTCTTTTGCGTTAATTCGTATGACATCCACATATCGAGCTTCTTCCTGTGCAATAAAAAAAGAGGCCACATGCCTGTGCGACTCGATTGATTTCCATGATTTTTTCAACATTTCGACGATTCGCTTACCAGAGCGTGGCCTATCATTGATATCCACATTACCAGAACGGTCGTTATTGTATTGGGTCCATAAAAAACAACGCAACTATTTTTTTTTTAGTCTGCTCCTCCTTTTCACGTTGGTCATAGAGGTACGAAAAAATATATCGAATTGTCTCTTTTTTAACTCAACAAAACTGGCTTCACCAAATAAAAATTGTCACCCTTAAAATGAGCTATGGTATGATCCAATGCGATACATAAAAATGGCTACCTAAAGCCATTCGGCGAAAACCCCCGGGAACATTTTACTTTTTTAAGACTAATACGCAGCAAGTAAAATTTGCAAATGTAATTTGTTTTTACACTTAATAAAAAAAAATTGGATTTACTTTGTGGACATGACACACCGTGTATACAACTTTGTACCCAACAATTTTTTGGAAGATCGGCCCTATGGGAGCTATATGATATAGTCAACCGATTTTGTTAAAATTTGCCACATTGCTTAAGTGCTCTAAAAAATTTCCAAACGCCAAATCTCGTTACGATATCTTTATTAAAAAACAAAATATAGCGAATTTTGATTTAAAAAGTTATTTTGGCCGATCGGTTCTATGGGAGCTGTATGATATAGTCAACCGATTTTGATGAAATTTGGTACAGTACTTGGGAAAAAACTTTTAAATACCAAATTTGGTTACAATATCTTCATGAACAATTGAATTATCCATCTAAAACCTTTTATTTTTGTCGAGGTCGTCTCAAACACCCATATGGGAGCTATATAATTTATCCCCTATATTAAAAAAATAAAATAAACTTGTCTCCTATGGAAAATATGGGATCTAATGTGAAAGTTTGGTTACTCTAGCTCTTACTATCTCTGAGATCTAGGCGTTCAAACGGACATGGGTATATCGACTTCTCTATTCGCCCTGATCATATTTTAGGTAACTTTGGGGTATCTCCAACGACTCCTTCTATATGTTACATACATTTTCGGCTTGCACAAACTTAATATACCCTTTGTACCATACGGTACAGGGTATAAAAACAATAAATAATGCAAAATAATTCTATACAGTTGAGTTTTTGGCATTTGAATTTAATGTTGTCTGTAGGTAACAGCAGGCTTTAAAGGGTTACAGCATTTTGATTTATAATGTGATCAAACACCAATCAGCAAACTGTATAAACATAAGAAGACTAGCTGATATAAAATGTCTAATAATAAATTTTATTTTTAACAAAAAAAATTATATTTATCATATTGCCATATTTACAAGCAATCCAGCAGCACTTACGCAAAACAGCTGAGCTTTGCCATCATTTTATCGATTTGCATTCTGCACATCGATATTCAATTTTAACATCTGTTGCATTGCGCAAACGAATTAATCAACACTTAATTAACATAGTTTTCTGCATTAGCAACACTGCAATGAAGCAGTTGGCAGCGCAGTCGCTGCAGGCTTAAGAGCAAAGCAAAAAAGACAATCAATAAGAACCAAACACGCGACGCGGTCGGTTTCGCGCTGCGGTTGTTATTGAAAATTTATGTATTTACGCATTATCAAAAATGTTTATATTATGTAAATCAGTTAGTGTAGTACTAAGCAATAATTGGAGATCATTGGTAAATAAATTAAATAAAATTAATAAAGTGCGCGCGCAGATGTATGCAAGTTTTTTTTTTGTTGTTTTTTATGTGCAATAAGAGTTTTATACAAGTGCGTGGGTGTGAAAAAACGCGCGCGAAATTTGTTTTTGTTGTTTTACGTTTTTTTTTCGTTAAGTTATTAAAGTAAGCGCATGCTGTGCATAAGTGTGTAGAGTTGAGCATGCAGCTGCATGCAAGTTTTTGTTTGTTGTTTTTTAGGTGCAATTAAAGTTATTTAATAAAGTTATATATTTATTTTTTGTTGCTATTTTTTTATGTGCATTTAAGTCATTAGTGCAAGTGAGAATGAAATGAAATTGCAGATACATACAGTGGGTAACAGCTTAAATGATACAGTTGGGTTTTTCAACTTTAAGACGTCATATCTCCTTACCTATATGTGGTATTAACTTGGTTTAAACGGCTATTGATCAGATATTTTATAACAATTTATTAACAATGCTTAATAATTAAAGGGGGGAAGAAAACAGTAATAAAAATTCAAAATAAAACAAAAACTCAAAAATTTCATGTTACAGCTTATTTGATACAGAACTCTTACAACTAAAATTAACGCTAATAAAAATGAATTTAATACTTGGTATGATACCCTTTGGCATCCTTTACCGCTTTCAAGCGGTTTGGCATGGAATACGCCAATTTTTGGGTCACTTCTTTGGGTATTTTGGCCCATTCCTCCGTTAGCGCCAGCTTTAGTTAATTTTTATTGGAAATTGGCCTATTTCTAATCTTCTCATCCAGAATTGCCCACAAATTCTCAATTATATTCAAGTCTGGGGACTGTGCAGGTGGAGTTAGCAAGTGCGGACAGTTCCATATGCACCAACTCCGCACAATTCCCGCCTTATGTTTGGGGTCATTATCTTGATAGAATGAAAAAGAGTCCTTTATTCCCAACTCCTTGGCACTTTGGAGCAAATTGTTCTTTAAAATATTGAGGCAATTCAATTTATCCATTATTCCATCTATAAATTCCAAGCGTCCTACTCCTCCAGCTGACATGCAGGCCCAAACCATAACAGAACCTCCGCCGTGCTTTATTGTTGGCTTTACATTTCTTTTGTATTCGCAAAAGAGTATGAATTAAAAGGCCCAGAATTTTGGAATACTGTTTTTTTTTGCAGACGAGTCCAAACTTAATTTGTTTGGATCGGATGGGAGGAATTAAAGAGCTAAACAAAGAAAATGTAAAGCCAACAATAAAGCACGGCGGAGGTTCTGTTATGGTTTGGGCCTGCATGTCAGCTAGAGAAGTAGGACATTTGGTGTTTATTGATGGAATGATGGATAAAATGCAGTACCTAAATATTTGAAAGAGCCATTTGCTTCAAAGTGCCAAGAAGTTGGGAATAAAGGACTCTTTTTCATTTTACCAAGATAATGACCCAAACATAAGGCGGGAATTGTGCAGAGTTGGTGCATTATGGAACAGTCCGCACTTGCTAATTCCACCTGCATAGTCCCCAGATTTAAATATAGTTGAGAATTTGTGGGTAATTTTAGATGAAAAGATAAGAAATAGACCTATTTCTAATAAAAATGATTTAAAACAGGCTCTAACGGAGGAAGGGGCCAAAATACCCAAAGAAGTGACCCAAAAATTGGCCAATTCCATTCCAAACCGCTTGAAAGCGGTAAAGGATGCAAAAGGGTATCACACAAAATATTAATATAATTTTTATTAGCGTTAATTTTAGTTGTAAGAGTTCTGTATCAAATAAGCTGTAACATGAAATTTTTGAGTTTTTGTTTTATTTTGAATTTTTATTACTGTTTTCTTCCCCCCTTTAATTATTAAGCATTGTTAATAAATTGTTATAAAATAACTGATCAATAGCCGTTTAAACCAAGTTAATACCACATATAGGTAAGGAGATATGACGTCTTAAAGTTGAAAAACCCAACTGTATCATTTAAGCTGTTACCCACTGTAAGTGCAAGTTGTCGTTGTTGTTGTTTTTTGATGTGTAGTAAAAGTTTTAAGTGTGTGTGTGTGTGTGTAAATATATATTATAAAGTAAAGAGATTTAAATGTGAGTGTAAATAAAATTACCGCGTAAATAATAATAAAAAAATAAGCCGAAACAATCGCAATAAAACATAATAAATAAAAAAATAAAAATCAATATACAATACGAGGTGTGTTCAAAAATGATCGCGAATTTTGTGTTTTTTCAAAAATTATTTATTTATTCATGAATATCTATTTTTTCCCCTTCAAAGTAATACCCATGAGATATTATACACTTGTGCCAACGGTTTTTCCAATCTTCAAAGCACTTCAAAAAATAATTTTTTTTTATCTTGTTAAGCTCCTTCTTCGATGCCGTCTTTATCTCGTCAATCGTAGCGTAGCGTCGTCCTTTCATGGGCCTCTTCAGTTTAGGGAACAAGAAAAAGTCACAGGGGCCAGATCTGGGGAATACGGTGGCTGCGGCATCATTAGTGTGTTGTTTTTGGCCAAAAAGTCGCGCACATGCAACGCTGTGTGAGCAGGGGCGTTTTCGTGGTGCAAAAGCCAATTTTTGTTCTGCCACAAATCCGGGAAACTTGCAGGTTATATTCCTTATTGACCGTTTTACCCTGTGGCAAGAGATCAGAATGCACCACGCCCTTGCAATCGAAGAAAACTGTAAGCAAAACTTTCACATTCCACCGAACTTGGCGCGCTTTTTTCGGTCTTGGTTCGTGCGGCAGCTTCCATTGAGATGATTGAGGTTTGGTTTCCACGTCATAACCATAAACCCACGATTCATCACCAGTCATGATTGGGGTCATCGCGGACAGAGTCCAACATCTCATTAGCAATGTTCATGCAATGCTGTTTTTGGTCGAAACTGAGAAATTTTGATATGAATTTCGCGGCGACCCGTCTCATGCCCAAATCATTGATAAAAATCGAATGGCACGAGCCAATCGATATGTCTAGGTCCTCAGCAACTTCTCTTATAGTGATTCGACGATTGGCCAATACCATTTTCTTGATTTTATCAATTTTTTCGTCTGTTGTTGAAGTGCTCGGGCGTCCGGCACGCTCTTCGTCGTTCACATCTTCTAGGCTTTCTGAGAACAATTTGTACCACCGATAAACGTTGCTTCGGTCCAAGGTAGCTTCTCCGTATGCCACAGTCAACATTCGGAATGCATCCGCGCACTTAATTTCGTTTTTCACACAAAATTTGATTCAGGTTCTTTGATCCATTTTTTTGAATAGGTAAAAATCGAAGACGAGCCAAAACACGTGCAAGCAAAGCAGCTGTCAACAATTAAGTGAACATTCAAAATGGCTGAGCTTGTCGGCATAAGTAAGAGACATGAGTACCAACATTACGTCACAAAAAAAATGTAAATTCGAATATACGTAACCCGCGAAAATTCTAAATTCGCGATACTTTTTTAACACACTTCGTAAAATATAAAAAATATCAATACATATAGGTAAAAAAAGGCGAAAGCAGGTAAGTCAGTATGCTTTTAAAAATATACGAGTATGTATATTGCAATTTAATTTATTGAACTAATTTAATAAAATACTTATGTAAAATATATATTTTGGGATACTAGGATACTTTATATTTAGGCTAGGTTAGGTTAGGTTAGGGCGGCAGTTGGGTCTGACGTCCGAAATGAATTACACCAAGGATACACCCGTTGCGATACCGCTAGAGTGAGCTAGTTCACCACTCTGAGAGGTTCCCTATAATAGGTGAGGAAGCCATCCGGCCGCCTGAATAAACCTTAAAAGGCATTTTGGACTCTGTTCAGAGAGCTGAGATAAATCGTCAAGAAAGTGTGACTTTAGGAACCTAAATCTTTTACTGCCCAGTCCAGGGCATTGACAGCAAAAATATTTCACCGTCTGCAGCTTCTCCTCATCGCCACAGCTTCTATAGAAGTCATAGTGGGGAGCATTTAACCTAGTTGCGCGGTTTCCTAGTGTGTAACAGATGAGCACTGGGCTCTATTCAGACAGCAAAGTTTTTTGGTTCATTTGCTGCAGTACGTCAGCCAAGTTTGCCGCGAGATTCTACACGTGTTCGATATCCGATTCCACGTTTTATTTGCACAGAGAGCGAACAAAATTTGGTATTCTCAGTTTACAACTGACCATGGGTATACTCAGGGCCTCCTTGTCATAAAGGAGGATGCCTTTTCCAGACAGTTTCCCTCAAAGTCCCTATGTCCTGCGACCCCTATTAGGTGAATTGAACACTGTTCAGCCATCTCCCCTAGAGACAAACGGCAGTTATTCACTGACTTCATAGACGAACTCATCGAAACTAGGGACTTAATAGCCGCTTGGCTGTCCGAATAAATAAAAATGTTCTCATTTTGAACTCGAAGGTTTCTTATTGTTTTTAAAGCCTCCCGGATTGCAGTGACCTCTGCCTGAAAAACACTACAGTGGTCTGGGAGTCGAAAATCAGTTCTAATGTTGAAATCCTTAACGTAGACGCCTACTAAAATAAATACTTACATTTATTTTTTTAAACGATTTTCTATGCAACTGATTCTTTCAATCTGCTCTTTGCTCAAATTTACTATTTTTCTGGTCTCATTTTCTTGATTATCTACCCTTTTTTTAAATCGATTTAATACCTTTATTGAGCTGTTTTAAACATTGTTAACGTTTTTCATTTGAAATATTTAATTAATTTTACCCAGCGATGTACCATATTCCGATGACAAAAACTTTTTATCTACAATGTGGATGCATAAGGAAAAGTAAATAGCTAAACATTCTTAAAACACCCCTCGTTGGAACTAGCTGAGGGAATTGGAACTAGCAGCAGGTCTGCAAAGGACCTTCTGCAACTCGCTCGCTCACTCACTCTTTTGAGCTAATTTCTCTGCGCTCTTGGCGCTCTTTTGGATGCCAGCACGTGGGCTCCCTCCCGTTTGTCTTGGCGCATTCGGAGAGCACGCCTTCAGTCGTTTGCTGGCTTTCAACGCGGTCTGTTGTACGTTTTGTCGGGACTTTGGTTTGGCTGGACTTTTTTTTGGTCGCAGCGTGTCCGTGCTGGGTTCCGTGCCGTGCCTTGCCTCACCTCCCCGCTCGCGTGTGTGTGTGTGTGTTGTATAGTGTACATGAGGCAGGCAACGCGTGTCTGTGGCCTATCTGCGTTGTGTCAGTGCATGTGTATGTGTGAGTGTAAGCAAATGTTGAAAGCAGCATGGCCCGAAAAAAAAGCAAACGTACCTACTGAATAATGATTTTCTGTGCAAATGAAAATTGCTTTAACGTGCGTGCAAAATGAAAATGAAAATTGAATTTCAGCGGCACTACTAAAAATATAATAATAAAAAATAAAAATCGAAAAAGTCCAGTTTCTGAATAAATTTGTCATAGTGTGTGTGTGAGTGCGCGAAAAATATGAAAACCAGAATTCAATAGCAGTGTGTGCGTGTGTGCACAGCTAGCAGAAAAGAAAAGTAAAGGAAAAAAAAAAACAAACGAAAACTCTAGTCTCCAGGAAATAATTCAAATTAATTTCAACTATAAATGTAAAATATAATAATAATGATAATAATAAAAAGCCAATAAGTTCAAGTGCTGGGGCAATAAATGTAATAAACGCGCGTGCCTAGAAGTATACTATGAAAAAGTACGCTTACATATATTTAATGAAACGAAATCACAGCCAAAGCAAATGGAAATATGCCACTAACACAGCTGCGCGCACGTCAAACACAAATGTGACATTGGCACACACACACTCACACACAACACATGCACATGCACACTAACACAAAACACATACAAACATACACACATACCTACATACATACATACATACATAAATACAACATAAACACATACACACCCACATCATAATACAAGCGCAATTGTTGAGAATTTGTCTGCCTGCCCCATGAATGAAATGACATAAAATTTTGTGCGGCAGTAATATAACCAATACTAATAAACTCTGTGACACTGTGCGTGTATCAGCCACATTTAAAAGCATATAAAAAGGCAATTTGGTGAACTCCCGTATTCCTTTTTTTCTCTGCCCTTGCCAAACGACAACAACAACACCAACTAGCTGCAACAACAAGCGTTAAAACGTGCCGCGCATACTTGGACTCTGCTCGCGAAACTTGGCTGAGCAAAGAAAATAAAAAAAAAGGTGGGTCAAGTGTAAATTTATTTTACTAGTTGTGTACACACAGTCAAATACCACGCGCATTTAACGCACACACACTCACATATGGATACACTGAAAGTACATTGCCAACCAACAAAAGAAAAAAGTGTAGCATACATTTGCGCGCCGTCCCAAATGCTCTCAGTTTTAGAGTGCGGCTGTAGTTTTTTTTTATGCGTCTTACTCATACTCCTCTCAAAGGGTACATTAAGTTTATTGGTTCGTAAACTTCAGAAAGAGAAAGCCAGAATTTTTGAGGCAACATAAACACAGAGGCCTTAATTTCAAAATGACCTTACTGCTGTTCCCAAAAAAAGTTTTGGTTTTTAAATCATTTTTTATTTATCGTAAACTTACAATGGTAGCATTTAAGATAAATAAATGTTTAATTTATAATTTAATAACAAAAGCAGTAGACGGATGTTATAAAAAAGTCCAATAGGCAATAAAAAAACATTATTTCAAATCAAATGTGAAAAGACAATTTTATGACACTTAATCATCAAATGTTTTTTATAAAAAAAGCTAAAAAAAAAAAAATGGAGTGCGTCCCCTTTAACCCTCCACGAGAGCCCAAAAATTATAATAGAAACCTTTTATTGTTCTAAAAAGAAATCGATATAAACAAAAGAGTATATAAAGTTTTTTAGCCAAAATGTAAAATTTTTAATCTTTTGAGGTATTGGTCACTTGATCAGCATGAATTGCTCTGTTGATATTAACACTGAAAGTTAACAAAGTTCTCCGTTATCCAGGATTTGAACTTGGGGGGATTCTTTAATAAATAATTTTCAGAATTAAGAAAAAAATTAAGATTTTCTTTCGATGAGGTTTATTTGAGATTTATTATAAGCTAAAAGTTATGAGAACAAAAAAAATATTGATACATGATACACAATACCTTAAAGAAGTTTGGGAAAGGCATTTGAAACATGTGCTCTAATTTTATGTGTTGTTGACACATCGGACAATAGTCTTCGGAAACATCAAATGTGAAATAAACAATCCTAACATTCTGGCACAGCTTACGATTCATTTTGCCTTGGAATAGTCCCCCGGCAGAGAAATAAGTTTTCCCAACATTGTTTCAGTTTGTCATCGAAGTGGTCCTAATAAACTCTCTGATCCCAAAACTTGAATATCTTTAATTGTTTTACCGTGCTTAAGGAACTTTTTTCCAATTTCGAATATGTAGATCGAAAGCAAATACAATTTTAGGAGGGTACCTTGAAGTACGTTTATAAATCTAATTACAAGTATGTTAAATGAACACTCAAAATCAAAATGGGTCTGGCCAGGCTCATGTGCCTCGTCGAGGGTTACAAATACTGCATTGATTTCCACTAGGAGTTATAGGATATGAGAGGAATTTGTTTTTTCAAATAACCAAATTTGGAATAATGCTTAAGAACAATAAAAAACTTACAAGTGCCAAATTTGGTCGCAATATTTTAAAAAACAAACGAAATACAACAAATTTTGTTAAAAAATCGATTTTTTGACCGATCGTTCCTATGGGAGCTATATGATATAGTTAACCGATTTTGTTAACAAAATTTGTTGTATTTCATTTGTTTTCTAAAATATTGCGACCAAATTTGGCACTTGTAAGTTTTTTATTGTTCTTAAGCACTATTCAACAAATTTGGTTACGATATCTTCATGAACAAACGAATTATCCATCTAAAACATTTTTTTTTGTCGATGGAAATTTGAATTTTCTTGTTTACAATAAGCGTCGTAACTTAAACATTTATCGACCGATTTTAATAAACCATGACTTTTCTTACTCGGCATTGATATTTCTTTAAGATTAAATGTAAAAAAGTAAAGGTGTTTTAACAAAATGTTATATAAAAATGACTTCAAAGTGTGAAAATCGAATAAAAAAAGTGTAAATCTTAGATAACTTTTAAAAAATCTCGTAGTTGCTTTGTATGAAGTATAAACAAGTGTATATCATCTTAAAGCTTGAATCTTCTTCTTTCCAAAGCCGTAAAGCAATCGAAAATCGGTTGAAAAATGGCGACGTTGTGATAGTGGGAGTGATCGCAGTACCCGAAAAACGGTTTTTAAGCGATAACTTGCGATTTTGGGGGTGTTAGACAATTTTGAAACACACTATCGTGATCTACTCGTCAAGACCTACAACGTACACTAGGTCACTTGAAAAGTTCTAAATCACTGTTGGACAGTGTAATTACATATAAGGAGAATGTAATATTATTTAAATGAATATGCTCAAATGTGCGTAAAAAAAACTAATTTTATGAAATTGTTCAGGGCTTTTTTCAAGACCAATAATAGTAATCAAAGTCTAGTCAACAGTCGTTATGAAAAGCTGATTTTTGGCACTATTTCCAAAAATATATGTATAGTCTTGAAACTCGTCATATTTGCTTACTACACAATTAACAATAAATCTTAAAAAATTGTTGGAAGTATAGCAACTTTTTTAAAGCCTAACTGCACCTGTTTTTATTCATTAGTTATATATTAAAAAAATATTTAAAATTATGTAAACAAAAAAGTATTGTCCAAATATTATAATAAATTGTTGATATTAATTTTTCTTAAAAATCGAATAATAATAATTTGAACTGTTCTGTCATATTATTATTTGTGTATAGTTAATATTGAATTATAATATTTGGTTACAAATGAGCTTAAACCATTGCTTTGTCCGAGATTTTCATATTTTGGCTCTTTTTCATAGAGTAGTATATACGTGTTCCTAAATGATTGAACTATTTTTCTGGAAAATTTGAGCCTTCTCGGATTCTTTAAAGATATATATTATCTAAACTAAAATTGGTAAAAATTAATCATTAATTAATTTCTTAAATCAAAATATTGTTTTAAATTTATTAAAAAAAGAAAACGATTAATTGGAATTGAACCATATTTCATACGGAGGTAGATATAAGCTTCAGATGCATGCCAAAAATAGCCTATGCCAAAAATATTAAATGATTTTGGAGTTGGTGCCTCAAATAGTTTCAGCTTTCCAAGCAAATTACAAAACCAAGATATTGCCATTTAGTTTATAAAAGTTATTTTTATTTTTGGAAGGAATTACATTTTGCTGTGAATTCGGAGATACCCTTAAAGCAAAGTAGGCAATATGCTAAAAAATCCAACAACATCTTTATAACTACTTGAATATCTTTAAAAACCGTCTTGAAGGCCTACAATGCTCTGGCTATAAACCTTTTATAACTTAGAATCAACTTCTACCTTATAATTATATAAATAAATAAATAAAATAAAAATCTTTAAAGCCAAAAAGTTCTTAAGCTCAATTTTTTTTTGAAATTGAAGATTTCGTAGCTAGTACATTCCATGGTAAATGCAGGTTTATTTTGAACAGCTAATTATTGTTGAAGCTTAAAAAATAAAAAAATGTCAACTCTTATTGACAATAACTTAAAGACTACTATTTATAGTTTTACATTTTTTGAGCAGGATACCTCAATACGTGTGAAATCATACTTAAATGTCATTTTGTCCAAATTTGCACAATATTTTGGGGAATTTCGACCAAAATCTGGCCACGCGGACTCAAATGACTAAATAGAACTCTAAGACTGTACGAACCACTTTTATTGTAGGATTTTTTCGATGAAAATATTTTACCCTTTAAAAATATACTTTAAACAGCAGATTAAAAAAGATTATTTTTTTAGTTCCGTCAATTTTTAGCTCCTTTTTGCTCTAGAACGCTTAGTTTACGAGTTATAGCCATTTAAAGTTTGGAAAAAAATCTAGGCGAGTGATCACAAATTAAGCTCCTTGTCGCTCTAGGACGCTTAGTTTACGAGTTATAGCCATTTAAATTTGTTTAGTATTGTATGCAATTTTTGTATGTACAAACAGCCTTAATAGTTTATGCTCCTACTTTACTGTTGCTAAGAAATTGTTTTTATCAAGTACAAGGGCAGAGTATTCCTTAGTCAAGTTACGACTTTTATAGTGAAGTCGGTCACGCCCGACTTTAAGTTAAGCCATTTTTGTTGTTGTGGGCGTTAATATATAAAAATAAATTACAACATGCCAAAAATAGCGCATGATGTTATTACACACACACACACACACATACACTTGGACATTTTAAATACATACAGCCATACATACATGGCTGTTTGCATAGGCCTGGTCATCGTAGCGTATGGAAAATGTGTGCCTGTGTGTGTATGTGTGTGCGTGCAGCGTCGCAGCATAAATCATCATGCCTAGCGCACTTACAGCAACAACAACAATAACAGCAAAATGTAGCAAATGTCAATATAACACTTTTAGAGTAACGCACACACATATACACTATATATGTATATATATACTACAAGAGGCACTCACTCACACTACTGCGCTAAAACATGCATACAATGGGCTTTACATGGGCCAACCCATAGACATGCTGGTCCAACGTGTTTTCAACGCTTACACTTACCAACTTACACACACATATATGTATATACTATATATGTGCACAGGAACTGACAGGCAGCAAAACATCGTCAGCAAAATCCTGTCTGCAGCTATTTCACTTCCTTGAAATCCTTTGCAAAAAAAACGCAAACTTACAGCAGCAATGACAACAGCAACAAAAACGACAAACACAATGAGACGGTTTTAGGCTTAAAAAAAAAGAGAGCGCGCTCTTTGCAGCGCACTGCACTTTCTCTTTTACGCTCTCTCACGCAGGCGCTCAGGCTGCACTCTTCCATATGTTGGCCATAACAACTCTCTCTTTCGGTTTCGCTCTCAATACTGAGCTCCAACTCACAAGTTATGGTCAATTCTTTGCCTTATTTCTTCAACCCACTTGGAACAATATATAATTCTTTTGGCTCATTTGTTTATTTTTAGTTGACACTCATAATTATAGCCATGTGCTTGTGTGTATGTGTGTCTGCACTTAATTAAGTAGCTGTTAGATTCAGATTTCAGGAAAGAATTTCCTTTATTTTTTCGCAGACCCGCTGCTTTTGAGCATTATAAATTTGTGTAAAAGTAATTTGTCGTGTTCAGCAATACGCTTAATAATAATTTTCAACATTTTTCACGTTTTTATTTAACGTAAAACATTTACGTTTTCACTGACAAAATTTAGGGTACATTCAGATACTCTTATTTCAACTAAGGTATTCTTGCCTGCAGCGTGCAGCTTTACTCAAAAACGTTTCGATCGTTAACTTTTATGTTCGCAACAAAATAATCTAAGGATACTTTTAAGTTTAATGGAAAGGAAATTCTAAGCCCACAAATCCAATTTAAAATAGCTAAATTTTGCGAATTGTATACAGCATAGTAAAACGCGTAGCTATATAAAGAAAAACTTGGGTTTTATTTAACGATTTGGAATATATTTTGAAAGTATTTGCAATGTATTGTAATAAAATCAAACGGACTAAGACATTATTTTTATACCCTGTACCGTATGGTACCAAGGGTATATTAAGTTTGTGCAAGCCGAAAATGTATGTAACATATAGAAGGAGACGTCGGAGACACCCCAAAGTTACCTAAAATATGATCAGGGTGAATAGAGAAGTCGATATACCCATGTCCGTCTGTCCGTCTGTCCGTCTGTCCGTCCGTCCGTCCGTGTGAACGCCTAGATCTCAGAGATGGTAAGAGCTAGAGTTACCAAACTTTTACATTAGATCCCATATTATTCCATAGGAGGCAAGTTTATTTTATTTTTTTGATATCGGGGATAAATTATATAGCTCCCATGGGGGTGTTTGAGACGACCTCGACAAAAAAAAGCGTTTTAGATGAATAATTCGTTTGTTTATGAAGATATCGTAACCAAATTTTGGTATTCGAAAGTTTTTTACAGTTCCCAATCACTGTACCAAATTTGATCGAAATCGGTTGACTATATCATATCGCTCCCATAGGACCGATCGGCCAAAATAACTTTTTTAAAGAAAAATTCGCTATATTTCGTTTTTAAATAAAGATATCCTAACCAGATTTGGCGTTTGGAAATTTTTTAGACCACTTAAGCAATGTGCCAAATTTGAACAAAATCGGTTGACTATATCATATAGCTCCCATAGGTCCGATCTTCCAAAAAATCGATTTTTTAACAAAATTTGTTGTGTTTCGTTTGTTTGTTAAGATATTGGGACCAAATTTGACATTCGTGAGTATTTTATAGTTCCTAAGTACTGTACCAAATTTAATCCAAATCGTTTGACTAGATCATTTTATTGAAATCGGTTGACTATATCATATGGCTCCCATAGGAACGATCGGTCAAAAAAAAAATTTTTGCTTAAAAATTCTTCTGTTTTTGGTTTTTTGTGAAGAAATCGGACTTTATTACAAGCTAGTGGTACAGGGTATCCTAAAGTCGTCCGCGCCCGACTTTACGTCCGCCATTTTTTTAACTGCTCTGATTCAAAGTTCATTAAAACGCATTTTGGCGTTTAAGATCATCAACACTAGTTTTACAGTCTTGGGCAGACCAGAGCTTCCGCAAGTATTCCTCTCCATGTTCTTCGATCGACCGAAGCTCGTCCTTCAAGACACCAAGAGAATGAAGATAATATTCAACATCTTGTTAGCTTTTCTTTTGACGTCTTCCAAGCACTCTATTCTTAGGCATTCTACTAAGGAGGCTTCCGCAACTATTCCTCTCCATGTTCCTCGATCGACCGAAGTTCCCGTCAAGTCATCAAGCGAACAAAGATCAACCGCTCTGTTTTTAGGTAGGTGGCTTAGATATTTTATACTTTTAATAAATCGGATTACAGTTTTTTGTTGTACCATTGTTTCAAGTTTTTGATCATATCTTATTTGGTAAGATAATACGTAACAGGAACTTCTCAGTTAGGGGAGACTTTAGTTACTTTGAAGATGATCCTGATAGCATTAATGATATTTATGTTTAGTTAATTTATATAAATTAATTTTTATACCCTGTACCTATAGGTACAAAGGCTATACTAGATTTGTGCAATGTATGTAACGTACAGAAGGAGGCGAGGTAGACTCCAATTACTTTATACCAAAATGATTATCATCATCTCGGGTAGCGATTGATACATGTCCGTCTGGCCGTCCGTCCATTCGTCTGTACGAACGCCTAGATTTCGGAGACTATAAGAGCTAGAGATACGAAACTTTACCAGCTGATGCTTTCCTCAGAAGATGAAGTTTGTTGAATTATGTCAATTACTTCCATCGTTCCCGTTCACCAGTAGATTTTCGCTGTCTTTCGCCATACCGAATAATATATTTCACCTCTCCTTGCCTATGACTCTACGTAATTATGGAATATTAGTATCACCAAGGAAACGTAGATAATTTTCTAGTACATCTAGCCACCTTTTCTTTGGACGTCCACGTCTTCTTCTTCCAATCAGCTGTCTGTGAAATTCTTAGCAGAAAGCTCTGTTTTTAGGCATTCTACTTAGGAGGCCTAGCCATCTTATACTTTGACTTTTTATACCCTGTACCGTTTATAAATCGGATCATGTGCCATTTGCTTCAAGCTCTTGATTATCCCTAATTCGGTAGGATCCGTCTTAAGCGCTAAAGATTCGAGATCAGATTTTTGGCAACGCTAAAAATTGACAGGAACTTCTGCCTCCGCTGACTTGAGTTAATATGAATGATCCTGACGTCAATAAAGTTATGTATACTTGACTTAAATACCTATATAAAATAGGAGGTTCCACGTCGAACACCGGTCATCTTTATTTAATTCAGATCATTTACACTATTGTATACAATGTAAAATTCTTTATTTCCATGATGTTCATCCCATTGCCTAGCTATAGTCAGTCCTGCCAGACGTTATTATACTCTGGAACAACACCAATCAGCGTGCTGTTCTGATTCGCAACGGTTACAACAAAAAATTAATCCCATTAAATATTGAAACAATTGTGAAATACAAAATTCCAATAATTTCAAGTGAATTGTTGTTGAAGGGTTTCTATTACTACCGTTGCTATTCCTCTCTTTATGATACATTTTAAAGTTTCGTATAATTTTTTACTTGCATGTTTCAACGAATCGAGGTAATTTATATTGTGCACATCGTATGGATCAGTGTTATCACAGAATATAAGTTTCACCTTGCTATGTTAAAACATACGAACACAATCGGTACCACACTGACATATTTCTATACATAGTTTTCCAAAATTTACTTGTGTATTATGCATATATGTTACTATATAAGACCAGCGCGTTACCTGTTTTTTCAATGATTGAATCGGTCGTGCTACATTTATATCCTAACTATTGCCTGCGTTTTCGAACTTACCTTTCATTCAAACATAAGAACCGGAACTTGTCAGATTAAATAAAATCCCAGCCTTATTGAGAAATGTGTGAATTTGTCTTGTTTTTACATCAACTGGTTATATTAACATATGTGTTGAAAGTTGTCTTAATTAGATCAATTTGTCATAGTTTCAAATAATCCTTGAAAGCGAAATTCACTAAGGAGCTTTATAACATCAAACACAGTTCCCACAAAATAACGACTTCATGGCCTTTTTTTATGAGGACTTTTTTGAAAACTACTTCTAAAAAAAAAGTCCAAAGTAATTTTGGTAATCATTTTCGGATTCTCCAAAATAAGTAAAGCTTTCCGGTTGGAAAATCAATTTCTGTAATTAATATTTGCTACTTCAAACAAATCTGTAACAGCACTTAATGGATTAATATGCTTAGCTTTTGAAGAAACTAGCGGGATGCACCCACTACGTCTTCGAACGCCTCGGAGAATGTCGGGATATCCCACCTGTTCTATACCTTACATTTTCACAGTGTTCAATCGCTTTTGAGGCTCATAAATTCTTATTCATCATTATTCTTGGCGCTACAGCTATAGTCCACTTTTGGACTTCCAAACAATATTTTTCCAATAATCTCTATCCTTTGTAGCTTCCTCCTTTTTCCAGATCATCTTTGACTCCATCAACGTGTTCGGAATCGCTCAACTACTCTTCTTCCATCTGGTTGATTGAGGCAGGTTTTTTTCCACATTTTGTTTAATCGTTGAATATTTCCCGTAGCTCTTCATAAGTGCGAACTCGGTGGTCATGAGGATCTATCCTTAACAGACAAAGAATTCGTCGTAAAAAGGTTCTCCATGTTCTCCATAGGATACCTATATAGAATTTCCTCACATCCGTACGTTAGTATTGGTGGGATTTATTGTTTTGTCTATCCGGAGATTTAGGGTCCTGTTGAGAAGGCGTGACTTGAGGAACGTTGAAAGCGAGAAAAATATTCAATTCGCAGATTTAATTCTTTCTCTTATATCGTTTAAGCAGTTCTTCTCAGTTCGTGGTTCGAACTCGAACACTCGTCAAGGGTTACATTTTGCCCAAAGCGCCGAACCCAGTGTTAGTTCTCATCAGGTATCTTTCCTTTTACTTATAATTCCCGGGTTTTAATCAAATTTTCTGCCACAGATAGGTTTTCATAAAAGGAAACTGTGAAACGTTTAAATTTTATAGATTTGAAGGAGAGAGAAACGGAATAAAATATTTCATGCTCCTAGCTCTTTTGATCTTCGCTCAAGGCTAAGTCGATTTCCTAATCGTTTTGGTATAAAGGGTTTGGTGCTTTAGACGTATCCTTTGAGATGTTCAGGATCATATAGCAACGCATTGTATATAAAGGCATATTTTTGCGAACAAACCTTCGGGGTATATTTTACATGGAACAATGTAATCTTATATTTATTGATATCGAAGTTATATTAAATTATAAAGCTTGCATAGTGGTATTAAGGTGCTCTCAATGAAAATCAAAAGTTTTGGAGGTATACATATATTGATTATTTTTGAAGATATCGCAGCCAAATCTGGATGTCTTTTAGATGTTCCAAGTTCTATCAAAATCATGTAGCCTCTACAGGACTCAACGGTCAGAAAAAACTTTTTAGTGCATAAAAATACGTAAGGACTTCTTCGAAATTAATCGAAATTGCTCTATTTATTTATTTGTGCTATGTGATGGGACAGGGAATCTCAAAGTCGGCGCAGCCAACTTTAACGTTCGGCGTTTAAATAATTTAAAGACATTAAATTTTCACTACGCTGAGTTTCAATTTAATGATGTTTAACATTTAAGGACGTGAAAGGAGGTGATTTAAAATATACGATGTTTATTTAATTAAGGTAACATATTTTACCTGTCATTATAATTGCATCAGCTTCTGACTGCCTTTTACTCTCCACTTAAATAATGATTAATGATAGGTACATATACATATATAAAAAATACATTAGGCATTACAAATTTGACTATTGCTAAATTTCCAGTTTTCGTATAGACACCTTTCATTTAGTGGATCAATAGTTAAATTATGATATTATTAGTATATAGAGTATGGATTTTATAATAGTTTAATAAAAGTACATCTCCTTCGTCTCGATTTTCACATTCGCTAAAATGTTGTGAACTTACGTTTCTCAAATTCATACTAAGATGTCTCTAAACCTGCTCTTCCTCTCTCATTTCCTCTCTCTCTCGCTTACATGCCCATATTCTCGCACAGCCTCAAGTCGCGAGTTGGAACAAACTTCACATAACCGAAATTAGAAATGAAACTAGTTCAAGGTTGCATGCTTTGCAGGCAGCCAACCATTTGCCACTTGCAACTTGGCCAATGTGGTTGTCTTTGCAACGAGGTTGTTGCACCGCCCGATTGGGGGTCGCTGCTTGTTGGTTGAACGCACAGCGGCGGCAGCTGAGGCAGTTGTGGCAGTAAAACAGCAAAAGCCACGCGACAACTGAAGCCAAATGAAGTGGAAGGGTGCAGTGGGCTGGTGGGGCGGGGGTAAGTAGAAATACAAAAAAAAATGTGGCACGCGGCAGCTCGGTCAGTGCACGGTTGGGTCAGCGCGTTTGGGGTCAGTCAGCCAGTCAGTCGGTCAGTCAGTCAGTCAGTCAGTCGGTTCCGAATGTTCAGCATTTAATAGCAGTGTTTATGTTACTCTGGGCAGCGTAAAACAAAAGCACAATAAAGTAATGGAGGTAAAAAACGACAAAAAAAATGTTGAGTAAAAGTGTCTGGACTGTGGGATACTCTGTATACTTGTTTAGGAATCTTACGTCTACAGTAGCCACTTAAGGTCTTTTGAAAATGATTTTATTAAGTTGCACCTTTAAAAATATATCTCTAGGGGGGTTAGTGCTTATGAATTCTTAAAATTTTTTTATCTTCAAAAAGCAGAGATTTTAATAAGTGAATGGCTCTCTATGTTTGAATCCGCGACAAATCCCCAAAATTTTATTGCTCCAAAATATTTAAGATTCACACAACTCATTCATTGCACCGACTCTTTAATGAGAAATTTAGCCGAAAGTTTTATCGTTAAAGAAGATGTTCTTCCAAACTTCCACTTGCCTCTAGGATTTGCAACTAACGAAAAAGTCGACGATATAAGAAAGTGGGCTCCATACATTGACGATATAATGTCGTTCTCTGCTCTTAGGACAGATTACAGATGGTGGAGCAACAGAATATCGGAAATCGGACTGCAGTATTGAAATTATTGGAATCATGTGATAGAACGTTTTTGCCCGGAATAAATTACTTCCAAATATCATTTTCGATCCTGAAGCGAATAAGACCTTTACAACGAAGTGTAATGGGCCACGAAAGATTTAGTGCACTTACTATGGTTTCAGTCCACTGGAATAATTCTATTAATCCAGACGAAGTGATTGACATTTTGTCACACCTTTAACAAGTGTCTGTTAAACAAGATGACGTTAATCTTATTTATTAAAATTAAAACTTGTTGATTCGTTATTATAAATATAAAATGACCCCTGACCTGTCAAAACCTATTTAATATATATTTCGTAGTCAACTCACGCGCATACAATGTACTCATTCTTATTTTTGAGTACAAAGAGGATAATAAGTTCGTGCAAATGTATGTAACGAGGTAAGAAGGCATAGTAGACTCCATAAAGTATATATTTTATAGATAGACATAGATGTACATTAGGGTGGATCAATTTTTTTTTTTGGTATAATGGCTCTCAACGATTCTAATTCTTTTGGTCATTCTGAAAAACTTTACTAAGTGCTAAGTTTTTTTTTAGCTAACATTCATAAGGCGAAGAAACGGACTTCTTTTGCGCTAGCTAATTGTGGGTTTTTGGTGTCGAGGAATTCACTTAGTGAATTTCAGGATAATGGTAAATTGCGTAGATCGCAGACTAGAGACGTTGAAGATGATAGGCGAGAAGAGCAAGTAAGGAGCACTAAGCTTAGAGAAAACTTAGAATTTAGGAGCAAGAACAAGAAACACTTCGTAGACGTAAGCAAAGATAGAATGCCTTAATAAGAAGATTACAAGAGCATCAAGATAAAATTAATAAGAATATAAGAAAAATAAATAAATAGAATTTATAGGTCACGAGCAAGGGCTGACCGAACCGTTTATGTTTATAACCGATAGCTCAGATAGTGGCCGAGATCACCCAAAGGCTATGAGGTTTTTTGTGTTGCCTAATTAAAAGAAGGGGAGAAAAGGAATTAAAGAAAGGGAGGGATTATGGAGGAGGATTAAAAACTGTCTCATCCCTAATCGCGTAAGTCTATCATGTTGCAAAACCGTTTTGACCTAGATTCGTCGAAGAACAGCCAGATCCAGCTATGGGCACATAGGCTTAGAAGCTACCGGGCAAATCGCTTAGCAAGAATTGGTTGACTTCCAGAACCTGGGTTCGACTCTCTAAGCAGCTGCCGGGCAGTCGCATAGCAAATCGTGAGAAACCGTCTTAGCTATATTGCCAGTGCAGTGCCCCGTTACAACGCCTGCCACCATCCTAGTCCTGGTTTTTACAGAAGCGCAGGAGTTCAGATGTTCGCTTTGGATCATATCTCGGCCAGAGTGCTTGGGAGATGCGACAACCGGACACCAAGTCCCATTCTCTTTACTGCCAGAGTTTTAGGCTGTCTCCCTGATACTATTGACGTTACCGTCAGTTCAGTTGTGAAGATATAAAAGGAAGAATAGCATCAAAGTTGACGTTGTAAGCGTTCCTACTCTAGTTGCCATCCCCGTGAATTTCTTTCAAAGAGCTTTTAATAGTACAAAGACTGTGTCTCAAAAGTAGGCTAAAGTTTAGGTATATAGCTCCTGGGTCAGAAAGGCACGTCTAGGCAGAAGATGAGGAGGTTAATCCAGGAGGTCAGGAAACTTGAATAGATAATAATCCATTAGCTAAAGATAAGCTATTGCTCCAGTTAAGGTACGCAACCTCTGGATATGATCTTAGGTTGTGATTCAGAGAAATTGTCTTTGTCCATACGAAGTGTAAGGAAGTAAAAATAGAATAATAGATTGCGGAGGCTCTATTTATTAAATTTTGTTGAGGCTATACATATATCAAATTTATCGATTCTAGATCATATTTGTATAACCATCTTGTTGATCTGTTTGACTACCTTGACTACCAGCATGATTACCCCTTGTAGTAGAAATTCCGGTGTTATTTTCATCAATGATTACACATTTGATGTGCTGAGGTCAATGGGTGATGGGTCCACAGACGGAACATCCACGTGACACGCCTGTGTTCGCCATGTTGAGCGCGAATAGTAGGAATTGGCCACAGACAACACCTGGTAACTGGATACGCCAGGCACTCAGCCGCAACCCATAACACCCCTTGGTGTAACCATAGAGAAAATATATTCCGATCTGCTAAAAGGAACAAAATTTATTTCTCTAAACTTGATCTCGACATTAATATAGTCCAGCTTATTAGTTCGTCATAAGGGATAAACGTAATAAGGAGATCAGAAACGCAGTATACCTAAATAATACGTCGTAAGGAATACATGCGACTTAGCTTATAGCTTATTAATTTAGATCTATAATAGTATCAAGAATAGTTTAGTTGAAAAAAATGAAGCAATAAAGAAGATTGGTTAAAAAATAACAAAGTAAAAAATATAATTACTCTAATAGAGTATAATTCTTTAAAGTGGCCGTCAGTGGCTTAAGTGGTAGCGTACTCGCCTCTAAAACCGAAGGTCGGTGGTTTGATTCCCCGCAGTAGCACTGGTGCATTTGCCTAGCACTGGCATCGCTAGCTCAAAGACGCTATTTGCCATGAAAGTCTCTATTAATTAAAGACACCGCCGTTCGGATTCGGCTATAAACTGTAGGTCCCTGTTCTGTTCGAACAGTTATTAATAGAGATCCCCTATGCCCCTCCTCCAAGGGGTCTAACAGGGAATTATATATATATATAATTCTTTAAAATTAGATAAACAAATTTGTAGATTTTTTCCAAGATAAGAAATGCAAATTATTCAATGTAACTTTAGTATAAAACCTTTCTATCATATACGTCATTTTAAGCATGCTTAGCTTGTAAATAAAATACGTCAAATTCTCAAACTTCTCTTAAAGATTTAGCATATTCTATATATGTTCTATATTGGATACCTTTCTGTCATAAAGTATAATGCGGTAGATATCAAATCAATTTAAAATATTACTCTAAAAAGATATTGAAAAAAGTTGGTATAATTTGGCATCTTTAGTTTTTCTTATAAATACGGACAGATCGATTAAAAAATTTCAACTCAAAAGTAATACCTAATCCTTTTTCGTTCGGTAATATTTTGTTGACTTTAGCGTAATCTCCGAAAAATATGACTCATTCGTAATCCTTATCAATGCCGATAATTTTGATATTAAGAACCTTTGCTCTGCCACGCCTTTTGCTGCCATTTACATACATTGCACAAATCTATAATATCCTTGACCCTTATGGGCTACAGGGTATCAAAAGACCACGCGGAAAAACGGGCACCGCAAGATTTGTAACAAAAGTGAAAACGGTTTGCGTGTCTACCAGCTGGCGGCAACGGTGGCATACAACAAACCATGACATGGAGCTGCCATAGCAGTTTATGGAGCTCACGTGTCATGGGAAAAGCAAAAGAGGCACAAAGGCAAAAAACGCTGATGACGGGTTG
This sequence comes from Chymomyza amoena, assembly GCA_037043745.1. Lineage (NCBI taxonomy): Eukaryota > Metazoa > Arthropoda > Insecta > Diptera > Drosophilidae > Chymomyza > Chymomyza amoena. The sequence continues at coordinate 31,679 of JBAMAX010001626.1, forward strand.
CCCCTTGGTGGAAACATGAACAACGTAGGTGTTCATTTTATGAAAGAAGGCGGCGGCAGCTCTGCACACACATACACTGACAGAAAACATGATATGCATAAGCAAACACAGATACATAAATGTATATACATATGTACATGTACATATATATAAGCACACATGCCACAGAACGCTAAGTATCCCGTTAGGAGCTTATATAAGCCCGCTATGCTCCACAGAATGCGTTGCTTTTAGACGCAGCTGCCTCAAAGTATGCTTTAATAATTTTTAAAAAACTTTTTACGAGCCTTTGTGTCTCGTTGTTGTTGCTTTTGTTGCCGTGTTAATTACCCACATTAACTGCTACAGCGACGCCTATGGCAAGTGCGCGCCTGTAATTATGCAGCATAAAATCGTTGTAGTAGTTTAGTCGCATAGGCGGAGATATAAATAGGTGGGGTTAAGAGGTTGTAAACACTTGGGAGGAGCCTTACTTTGGAGTAGGAGATTAAGGAAATTATTATGAGAATAAAATACTTGGGATTGCCATAAAACTTAATTTTTTTTGCCTTTTCCTACAGCACAAATTCTTGAGATTATTTTCTTAAACCTTCATAAACATCTGAGCCCTAGAGCCTATGGCATAGCTATTAAAAGCTTTATTACTTTAAATGGGAATATCACAAAACTCCCTTATTTTAAGTTTCACTTATCGATTCAAATTTTGCAGGTATTAGGTCTCCCCGCCGTTTTTAATTTTAAAAATTATATAAAAAAAAAATGGTATCTTATTTATGTTTCAAAGTATTGTCCGTCACTTTCCACTACTTTAGCCCATCTTTCAGACAACAAACGAATCCCGCGTCGGAAAAATTCTTCATTCTTTGATAAGATCCAAGAATCGATCCATTCTTTCACTTTTGCAAAAGAACCGAAGCACTGGCCCGCCAGGCCGTGTGCCATCGACCTAAATAAATGGTAATCAGATGGAGCAACATCTGGAGAGTATGACGGGTGAGGTAGAATTTCCCATTTCAGTGTTTCGAGGTACGTCTTGACTACTTTCGCCACGTGAGGTCGAGCATTGTCGTGTTGCAAAATTATTTTTTCGTGTCTATCAGCGTATTGCGGCCGTTTTGCTTTTAATGCCCGACTCAAACGCATTAATTGCGTTCGATAAAGTGCACCAGTAATTTTTTCAGAAGGTTTTAGCTCATAATAAATTACGCCAAGCTGATCCCATCAAATACACAACATGACCTTGGATCCGTGAATATTCTGTCGAGGTGTCGCCGTAGGAGTGTGACCGGGCAATCCCCATGATGTGCGTCGCTTAGGGTTGTCGTAGTGCACCCAATTTTCGTCCCCAGTAACAATACGATGAAGAAATCCTTTTCGTTTTTGTCTTTCAAGCAGCTGTTCACAAGCAAATAAACGTCGCTCAACATCTCTTGGTTTCAACTGATACGGTACCCAGTATCCTTGTTTTTGGATCATCTCCAGCTGTTTCAGGCGTTTTGTTACTGCTTGCTGAGTTACTCCCAATGATTTTGCTAGCTGTTCTTGAGTTTGGCACGTTTTCACTTAATGAAGTAAGTAAAGCCTCCAGTTCATCATATTCAAAAGTTTTTTCTCTGCCACCGCTATGCCGATCTTCAACAACAAAATCACCGCTTTTAAAGCGCTGGATCCACTCGCGACACGTTCTTTCACTAATAGTATTATCACCATAAGTACTTGAAATAACCCGATGAGCCTCAGCCGCCGATTTTTTCATGTTGAAATGAAAAAGTAAAATCTCCCGCAAATGACGTGAATTCGGTTTATAAGTTGACATATTTAATTAAGTGTAACTATATGACGCAAACAAAAATTAACTAATATCGATGTAAGGTTATATTTATCGATGTCAAAACTGATGGAAAACAACTGTGATTTATTTATTTGAACTATTACTGGCTACTAGCGCCATCTTTTGGAAAACGCAAAGTTGTAGACCTAATATAATATTATCTACAAGTATAAATTAAAACTTAATTCAAAATAATAAAAAGTTTACAGCCGGAGCAACGTAAGCCTTCTGGCTGAAAAAGTTTTTATTTATTGATTTTAAATGAATAATGCTCATGGCGTGCACTATTTAAAAAAGTTTTTATCACTCGATCCATAATAATTTTAACCAATTTGCCATTAAACATCTTTAAACTTTAATGACTAAGTACGCCAAACCAGATTTTAGAAAAATTTTTGTATCGTAATAACCATCCAAAAATAAGAAAATCGAATAACGGATTAAAGTACATTTTTTTTTTTTAATGTATTCTTCTTGTTACTTTAAGGTGAAAAAGAATTCTTTTACGATCATTTCGAGTCTGGGAACAAATCATCTCCTGAATGTTATGGGTACATGGTTCCACACCATCTTCAATTCTTGCCCGGTTTTAAAGATCTTAGACTCCAAATGTTCGTAAAAAAAATTATTTTTCAGCTTAAAGATTAATATGGCTTTTTGATTTTTTAATAAAAATAACTAATTAGTAAAAAGCAAGCAAAAAATTATTATTTTAAAAAATGGTCGAAAATTATATTTTTTTTTAGAACTTTTTTGTTTGTAATTTCTATAATTTCACCTAATCTTTGCATATTATATATATATCACAGTAAAGAGAATCGTCAATACCTAACCATTTAATCACCTTTCATGTTGATAAGAAATATTGTTCACGAGATATTAATGAATAACTGAAACAAGTGCCCAAAATATATTTTTCGAAAAAATCTCAAAAACCGGTGGCTAAAAAAAATGTTTTCACTTTCGTATTTCTCGACCCAAAATTACCTCAAAAACCACCTTTTCATTTATCGTCTAAACACAAAATTATTAAATTAAAAAATTGATCCCATTTCGAAACCAACACTAAGTATGTCATCCTCTTCGTCTCCAAAAAGAAATTGCTCTAAAATTTTAGCGAAAAGGCAAATTCTTTTCTTCCAGTTATATACAAGCCTTCCTCTTTTTAAAAAGTATCAAAACTCTAAATTCTTAAATATCATCATCAAATACTTAAGTCAATTAGAGTAAGCATTCATAATTAAATGTTAAAAAAGCTAAGTTGTGGGCTTATAAGCACTAGCATTAGCATTAGCCATACTTAATAATATTCAAAAATTCACAATTTGGTAATGTTAAAAAATTTTGTGAAACCGAATTTATTTCTTGCAAGTTTTTAGGGTCCCCGCACTGGTAAAGTGAAAAAAAGAAGTACTTTCCATATTCGGATATGTTTATTTTTTAGCTTTTATATTTGTTCTGGAAGTATATACTTAGAGTAAAATACAACTAAAGAAATGACAACCCTGCAGTTTTGTTAAGCTTGCAAACTCTGATCAACAATCAGCTTTTTAATTACGCAAATTACGAAACTTCATCTCAAATTTTAAACAAGAAAACTGTGGGTTGGGATATACAGAAAAATTTCAAAAAGTATACAAACTAAGGATTATAGTATGCGTGATGAAAATAAAATGAAGAAATCGGTTAATATTTTATAAAATTTGTAATATTTAATTTGCTAGTATTATGATTTGGCTTTCTTTAGTGCCTAAATTAAGTAAGTTATGTGAAATAAAAACTAAGAAAAAATCTTCCGCAATGCAATAGCTAATTTTCTTTCATTACGACGTCAACTGTATAGTAATTGTTGGTATAGTTACGTTTGAACATAAAAACATATCGTTTGAAGCAATCAAAAATTTTGGGTCGTATAAAAATTACTTATACGCAATGTAGGCTTATCTTGCCAGATCTTTGCGTTATGCAAATCCAACATGTTTCAGCTCTATATAAGCATTTCTCGACATTTTTCCAAAAATTTAGGCCGTTCTGGAGCCATGGGACATCCCATCTCTATGTTTGATAGCATAATAACTATACAAACAATATTACTATTGTTTTCAGCTTAGCTGACAAAAGTGTTTAAATTCGTTATGATCTTTTTTCTGTAAGTCGAAATGGGTCTCAGCTACTATATCTAAGTTCTTCTAATGTTGATCTATTGTTTTTAACCATAAAACTTAAGGCCAGCGTATTAACGTGGCCCTTGCGAACTAAGTCAAGAATCTTTTCTTGCTGAAATTCGATAAAAATTTAAGTAAAAATAAATGTTACTTAATGTAAGAAAAAAACAATATTTATATTTTTTTCATCCTTGCATTTTATCACCTCATTAAAAAGTAGAAAACTTCGAAAAACTTATATAAAAATTTATTTATTAAATAAAAATAAAAAATTATTTTTTTTGAAGGTGGTGTAGCATATAATTGAATTAGAAACATAAAACACAAAATCTTTTATTTTTTTTTATTTATTTATTGAATTTTATTTGGATGAACTTTTTTAATGCATTGAATTCTTTTCGCCAAGGGGAAGTATTTAACTAAATACTTAATAAAAATAAGTCCACTTATGGGGTAACTATTTCACCTAAATCCCTCCTAACTACGCCACTGTCTCCATTTATGCAGCAAATTCATTATGTTCGTGCATTATGTATTTTTGGCAGAAAAACTTTGTTGGCGCACAAAAGTATGCAGCATTTTAATTGCCTTGCACTGCACAATTCGGCCAAAGAATATGCAAAGCACTTAATGGTCATATTGGGGAAACGGAAATCAATGAAGTCAGCACTTTGTGTGCCTCAGGTGCCAAGTGTCAGGACCCAGTCCCAGTCCCAGTCCATGCTGTCTGCATGCGTCCTAATGAAATATTCATTATAATCGATAATTCCGCAAAAGGCAAAAAACGTTGCCAGCACCAGAACCAGCAGCAGCTTCAGTAGACAACGACGACGACTTGGAATACAAATCCAATGTGACGGCATAATAAGCAGCTGCCGCATTGGTCGCGCCACTCGGGTCGGGGCTCAAGCTCCAGTCAAGTTGTCTGCCAGCATATCCACGACGCTCTCATATTGGACGCCACAAAATAAAATTCCAATATTTTACACAAAATTTATATGCGTTGTGTTCCCTTTTATATGTTTATAGGATATGTTTTTTTTTTCGCTCTCTTGTTGCCCCTAAGCCACATAAATTGCCATGTTTTGCTTTATGCTAGAATATAAATTGAAGGGTTTCGTTTTTTTTTCCTTTTGAGGTCGGATTAACTAAGCCGTAACGTTGGCTACACATGGATGACATTTCTTTTTTTTTGAGCAGGGATATGTAAAACTTAGACAGCGGGATATGGTTAATTTTACACGTCAAACGTCTAAGTTAAATTAATTCCAATCTAGGCCAAGCCTCAAGGGATCAAAACAAAAAGTGTTGGGTTGACCTAATTGGTAGGCAAATAAATTTCGATGGGGATTTGGGATTTGTCAAGAGCTCATTGATTTGTGTTTGGGCTATGTATGTATGTTGTTGGTCAGAAACTTAGTATAGATTGTATAGGCCGATTTATTCATACATTTTAAGCGAAATATAAAGTATAATAGTTATTCAAATATGTTGAGTGTAACATGGTAAAGAAAAGGCGAAAAGATCAAAACGAGCAATAGATAAAAGGACATCAATTTATTCATAGCTTTCGGTAAGTCTGACAGCCTGGGGCGCCACTTTTATAAAGACAAAGAAAACAAAAAAATCGGAATAGCGACCTTTTTCCTAGTTCGAAGGATATAAGAATATAAGGATATAAAAATCGGATCTAGCCACTGGGTCTGGCTATAAAATGCTTATTTGGCATTGGATTAACTCGTCTGATGAAGCTAACGCTTTGCAGCAAACTTCTTTAACTACTGATTTCTTCTGACTATTATTAATGTTGAGATATTCAAAAATGGTGGGGTAAACCCGACCACATGTTTTTTTCTAGCTGATTTAGCGCAGATATGATTTATGTTTATTGGTATTTCGATTATAAAATAAAAGAGCATGTTATTGATTTGTAAAACTGAAAATAAATGTATTTTAAAAAATAGTAATGCCTATAACATAAAAATCGAAATGAAAGTTGAATGAATATAAAAAAAGGATGACTAGATTGAATAGCTAAGTCACTTATCTGAGTGATTTGATTGCTTGACGGAGTATTTTTGGTTGGAGCTGAACGCCTGGTTGACCCCATCATTTAGAGGTCGGCTTTGCCCTACTGTGGAATTTTTCATGACGATGCGAGTAAAATGCAATTTATGGGTTTTATTTTATAGTATATAAGCCACTTAATGTTTTTTTATCACTTTATAAATATCGTGAGATCAATTATTCACAAAAATTAAATTATAAAAATATTCTTCTTGTCGTTTGTGCATGTAAATGTCATGCTATCGTTCTGGTTATTTTTACTACTACTATTAGTATTCCTCAGTATTGCCGTTTTTGTGAATCAGTGGAAGGTCGAGTTTCCCCACATTGTCGGGTGTGCTTTACCTTACCCTATAAATAAATAAATTTGGCACATACTTTTCTTGTAAACATCTTTTGGACAATAATAAAAGGTTAACTTTTTTTAGAAAAACTTTTTTAGCTAATTAATTATTCGTTTTAGGACTGAAATTTAAAAGTTTATTTCATTGTGTATATATGGTTGGTTGACTTCTTCACCAATTTCGTAGCGGTGTGATAGTTTCATTTTACGGACACTATCGATGTTTTTTTCGATATATCAATAGTATACTTTTGTATCTAAAAAACTTTTTTGACGGATAGAAGACAGGTTTGGCTTCCGAAATTTTGAATTTCATAAAATTCGTTTTACAATAAACATAAAAAAAGGTGAAGTGGTCTTATAGTTTTGGACAGAAGGAGCCGACTGAAACCTAGAAGATTTTTATAATGTCATGAATAAAAAATTTCTGTTAAAAATTTTTAATTACTCTTTTTGTATTAAAATTTTTCCCACTTTCCCACTACCGATAGTTTCAACTATCGAAGTCTAAACTATCGAGTGGTGGCACTACCTATAGTATTCTGCAAGTACAATTTTTTAATTGACTGCCCTTCTAACATTCCAAAGTTTTAATTATTTAAACAGAACGTAACCTTATAATTACAAAAAAATTTAAAACAACCGATTTGAATAAATTTTTTTTAAGTTTAAAAAGAAAACGAATTAGTTATTGCCCTTTTTAGCTTCTTGAAATATAAATCCTTCATAAAAAACAAAAAACAAGAATTTTTAAGCAAACATTTTTTTTTGACCGATCGTTCCTATGGGAACTACTTTCGAGTGCCAAATGTGGTTACGATATCTTCATAAACCAACGCATTATTAATCTAAAACTTTTTTTTTCCGAGGTCGTCTGACACACCCCTATGGAAGCTATATAATTTAAACCCGATATCAAAAAAGTAAAATAAACTTGTCTCCTATGGAATAATATGGGATCTAATGTGAAAGTTTGGTTACTCTAGCTCTTACCATCTCTGAGACTACTATTAATATTCCTCAGTATTGCCGTTTTTGGGAGGAAGGTCGAGTTTCCCCACACTGTCGGGCCTGCCCTACTTTACCCCCTAAATAAATAAATTTGTCAAATACTTTTCTTGTGAACATCTTTTGGGTTAAAATAAAATATTAACTATTTTTAAAAAGCTTTTTGAGCTAATTAATTATTCGTTTTTGGATTGAAATTTAAAAGTTTATTTTATTGTCTGTGATTTTTATATCGTTGGTTTACTTCTTCACCAGTTTTGTAGAGGTGGGAAACTTTCGATGGCACTATCGTAAGTATCGGACACTTTACGGACACTATACTCTTTAATTCTTTCTTTTTAAACCTTATTAAGATTTTGAAATACTCTTTATATCAAAATTTTGCCTACTTGCTTATTTAAAGGATATGCCCCTATTTTGTATGCCGTATCGATAGTATTGATAGTTTCAACTATCGAAAACTAAACTATCGAGTGGTAGCACTATTGATAGTATCCCACCTATACAATTTTGTAATTGACTGCCCTTCCAAATATCAAAAGTTTAAAGTATTTAAACAGAACTGTAACTCGTACAATTAAAAAAATTTAAAAAAAAATCATTAATTATCGACTTTTTTATCTTATTAAAAAATCAAGAAATAGAAAATTCAAAATAAAAAAAAAATGATCAATTTTTGTTTTATAAATGGAAAGTAAAAATGGTTCCTTTACTTTTATTTATAAAATTGAAAATAAAATGCGAATATTTAATCTTTTAAGCCAAGCCACGAAACTTAATTAACCAAATAAACTCCTAAAATTTATTGACAACAAATAAACCTAAGTTATAAAGGTTTTCGGAATCTTTACTTTTTATTTAAAAAATTATCGTCATAATTCTTTTTTCATAAATTTTCATATATTTTTGTTTATTGGAATATTATGAATTACCATTGATAGACTACTACTTTGTCTTGAAAATTAAATGAACTTTATTCATTATAAGACAATTATGAACCTTTAACTGGTTAAATAATACCTTATTTTTCGAAAAAAAATGATGCTTCATAATCTCATAGTGCATCCATCAGTAGTAAATTTTGTTCTAGAATCCCTTTATCTTTTTTTAGAACCATTAATTTGCATTTAATCGAAATTCTACGGCTCTACTACACTTTCATATTCAACCGAATTTCTTATGCTTAATTTTAAACATTTAACATTCAAAAAGTAAATATTCAAACCACCAGCAATCGTCCAAATTAAAAAAAAAATTAAACAAAGTCAAAACTTTCAGAGATACCTTAATCCACTTCAATATAAACTTATATTGAATGTAAAAAGCCCTTTAAAACTGATGTACATTAGTCCTCCATATTGAACAAAGGTATTAAAACTTTTAAGCACAAAAGTTAGTTCAGTTCTTTTCTTTACGCCCACACGGCGTATGCGTAATAAGCAGCTTCTGTCAGCCATGATTATTGAAAATATAAAGTTTGCTTTAATGGCAGCTTGTTGTTGTTTGTGTTGTTGTGCCTGTATTGGATATGGTCAAAAGTTTTGTGTTGAAGCCTTCACTTAACTTATATGGCCATTAAAAATTCTATTAAAAGTTATTTACAGCAACTTTGGGCCATTGAATGCGACTAATTCAGAGTGCGCATAAAAGTATGCTACGAGGGTAGTTCAGTAAGTCAATAGTCTTTTTGAGTTAAAGATATTGTTGAGGCAAGAAGGATTAAATACCTTAGCTTAATGAATGTGTTGTTAGTTTTTATACCCTATATCAAAGGTGCAAGGGTTTAATAAGTACTTGCAAAAGTATGTAACAGATACAACAGCGTATATCTACTTGATTAGCATCAGCAGCCGAGTCGATACAGCCATGTTTGCCTCCGTATGTACAATAGGGTCTTGGAGACTAAAAGAGCTTTAAGCTAAAGTTATACCAAATTAAAACACTTTTGCCGAGAAGATCCTTTAAAGCGGCGTGAACAGTGTTTGTACAGGAGTAGAGAATTTTCAAAATCTTAAACATTAAGGCTTTCGCCGCATGGGTTTCTCACAAAGAGGTGGCGCAATGCGACCAGAAGATCTTTTGTACCGCACTCATAAGTAAATTTCTGCAGAAGACTTTCCGCTTTCCACTTGATTAGCAGTAGGTCTTTTGTTGATATTGACCTAAGATGGAATGCACTTATCCGTTCCTTTAGTATTTTTTTAATCTTTTCGGAGCCCCACAATTTGATTGCGAGGACCATTTAATTCCAATATGTCGATCTAATGATCGGCTTTAAAATTAGTCCTACACCTATATTGATGTTATGTAAGGCATTAGATTAAGAGATCTTTTTGGCAGATCCTTTAATAATTTAATTAAAATGTACTACAACCCAAGTAAATCTATTGTACCCCCTTCATGGCTCAGAGTTCTCCCAAATGTCCTATAGCCTGCATGTAAGTTAGTATATTATTTGGTCTTAGGGTAACAACGAAATGCGGTGGAAGAACGTACATGCCCAGTAGTCTGTTTCTTCACATAATAAATGCAATAAAGTTTCTTCCTCCATGCTACAGAAACGACATAGTCCACTATCCGCTATTCCAATTTTGTTTAATGGGTTGCGGAGCCTCAATGTCCCGTCAGGATTTTCACGGTGTTCTTCCTGTGAGTTATCATGACTTTGAACCTCTTTCGGTTGTAGTTAGAGAGCTGGGTTTTTGATTCAGGTCCGATTAGCGATGTTGCTGCTGCGATCCTTGCAAGTTTATCAGCCAGCTCATTTTCAGGAATGTTGTTATGTCTTGGAAGCCATCTAGTCATGAGCTTATCCTAGGCTCCTAGTTTGTCAGCTCCTTTAGATGGTACCCTTTAAATTTTATCTTTCTACTTCTGAAGAAAGCAGAGATGCAAGCAGCAAATTACTCTTGGACGACAAACATTTCGTAATAGAGCTTGGTATAAAAGGGAAGTCGGCACGTACGCTCCACTGGAATTCAAGGATAGCAGAAGAAACGGAAGTAGAAGAAGTATTTCGCTAGAGTATTTGAGGGAAACTCAATTCCTTGTTTTTTTTTTCTTGCATATCGCCTTAGAACTTAAACCAGGGGAAATTATTTCCGTAGTATGCCGCTTCGTTACTATTATTTTGTCGGATTAGGCTCAAAACGTACCTATGTGTAGTAAACTTATTCCGGTCCCGAAAACACCTGTGGATCCGGCACTAATAACATGTCTTTTAAACATTTGGTTTCTGTCCAATGTTAAAGGCAAGTATTTATGACCTCTCACTTGCTACAGCCCACTTTCGTAGTTATCAGAGGTATAGGTAACATAGGTATCTCCTTGGGAACGACTATTTTTACATACATATGCTTTTATAATGCGATCAAGTGGGCTATGAAACATAGTCTGATATGCTGCTAGCAGGGAACTGACATTTGGAGTCGTGCAAAACTTGATGAGTATACGAAATTTAACAATGTACCGATTTCAGTGGCTGTCAAACATTTATAAATGATGCAGCTTGCTCCAACTTGCAGCAAGATTGCATTAAAATTTCCTCATCGAATAAATCAAACTGCCCTCGCATAAGGCATAAATGTAGCATATGTGTGCGTTCATGCGTGTTTACTTTAAGTTTCTGTGTGTGTATTGGTGTGTATTTATATGTGTGCAAGTGTTTGTGCAGCAAAACTCAAACAAAAGCAACAAACCGACCAAAAGCCATTGTCTATACACGTTCATAAATAAGAAATGCAGCGCTCTTCAGGGCTTGTTTACCCCTTGCCTAGGCCTTTATGTCATTTCGCTTTGCCCAGTGACAATAAATTTGCATATATAACAACAAAGGCAACACTTCCGCTAGGTGGCAGGCATGTTGGCCATGTTGGCTCATGTCTCGCAAAGGAAAGGCAGGAAGCCAAGTCAGTTTATATGCAGATGAGCATAATTGATTTCAAATTGAGCGCGCGCTTCGTTCCAGACAAGTCAACGAATCATCTAAGGGTTAGGGCGGCACTTGGCACTTACTTTAGTCATTGTTTTCTATGGGCTTTGAAGAGTTTAACGTTATAAGCATTGGTCGATAGCGCACGTCGTCTAAGGGTTAAATTTGAATCCGACTGCACTCATTTAACACTTGAGTTTGTGCAACGAGCATTTTTGCTGCATCAGCGAGAGCTGCAACGATAACATCACCAGATAACGAGCCACATCGAGGCACATATCTATGTGGCAGCTTTGGCTGACTGGCTAGCTGGGTTACTGACTGGCTGGCAACATTGTAAGTGGAGCAAGGACAATGGTAGTAGCAAAAGCAGCAGCAGCAGTAAACTTCAAAAAAAAAAAAACAAGTGTGGAAGCGAGACAATTAGATTCCACACACTTGTACATACAGTAGAAATTCTTAATGACGAACAAAATAATTTATTGCTTTTTAAAAAAAGTGTCCTATATATATATATATATATATACCCTCTACCCATTCTTTTTAAATTAATTTTTAATTAGAAGCTGGTTGAAAAACAAAACAATGTCCAAATTATTAAAACAGCGATGCACCGAAAAAAAAATGTAATACAATATTTTTTAAGAAAATGTGAGGAATAATAATTTCCATAATTTTGTAAAATGACTGGAAAACACTTTTTTGCTCCGGAGATGATTTAGTCATTGAGTAATCCTCAAAGAGAGTTTATCGACTTGTTCATACCCTATACAGAGAGTAGAGGAGATAGATAGAAGAATAGAAATGAGCTTTTGTGAAAATGTCAACATATTGTTGTTGCTTGACCTCACATTAGTCTGTATATTCTCGTTTTTCATGCGAGCAGACAAACTCAATCGTTACCCGATAAGATAATAATTGCTCCTTCCGCTTGTTCCATAATTTTGTTCGTGTAATAAATCTATGGGTAAAGCAAATTCACCAACCAAAAATTATGATTTCTTTATATGGATGTTTCACTGTAAAATGCTGCACATGAGTAGCAAAAACTACAAAAGCTTACCACAGCTGCTGTTTTCATCCGGTTTCCGAAGCCCCCGCCTATCAACATACATCCAGCTTCCATTGACTTTTGACTGGGCAACAAAAAAAGTTGTCCTGGCTTTCAGCTCAACGGTGCGGCACCAGTCCTTGTGAGCCTGCAATGACAACAACAAAATGCTACCTTCATTTGTCCTGATTATGACAAGTCAAGGAAAATGTTCTGGCAGGCTCTTGCCATGCAATGGGCAAATCTCAATGGAGTCCCTTTCATATAGCCATCAGTAATGGGAAACACATGCACATACGGAAAAAATGCGAGGGTTGACTGTTAAATTTTCGGTCTAGAACTTAAAGAACTTCTTTAAACTGGCTTTAATGCTTTCTGATGTATTCAGCATACATTTTTGCATTTTATTCTTGATATTAAGGAACAAAAAATATCAAAAATTTTGTTATCCTTGCATATCCCAGCTATTCAAAAAGTTGGAGTATTCTGGACACAAAAAAAAAATTTCATTGGATCACTTCTTTAAGAAGCATGCGTCGATTTCCCTGTATTTGGCTTGAAGGATTGACTGTTTTAGTTGATTCGTGACCTGTTACGATATCAACAATTTTTTTAAGGAATGTTGGTTTTTTTTTCAATAATTTCCTTCCGTATCAGCCATCAGGACGGGGATCAGACGAGACATGCATGGTGCCAATGCTAGAATTTTCTTCAAGATATTCTTTATACCTCGCGAACTTATTTCAAAGGAACGGACCGTTACAAATCCGGGTACCTTCTTGTCTCTCGACGGTCCTGCCAGCCGAAGTAAGACATTTTTGGGGATTATTATCCATTAAATTCCTTGTTTACACGAGTTTTCATATGTTGGCATATAAAATTATGCGGTATCACATGGAAGACTAGGTTAGGTTAAAGTGGTTGCCTGTCTTGGATCACCCTAGATGCACTTAGGCACAAGGAAGCCCTTTGTGATGCCACAGATAACGCTGTCGGAGAGCTGACCAGGAATAACAAAGTATATATGTATATAGAAATTCGTGGTCAACACATGGTAAGCTCTGAAGAAGAACAGGCACTTTTATTCAACTCTAACCATATTGTTGCTGAATCAACCTAAAGTCCAATGAACCTAGCTATATCCCACAGCAAAAATCCTCTTGAGCATCTATATTTTGTATCACATCATTTTGGGAGAATCTCTACGGAATTTATCCTGCACCGCATGATGACCACCATTGAGATTATAGTCACTGCTTTAACAATGATTCAGTCCGTGAAATGAGAAGTTTGGCTATTGTAAAGACTGAGAGACAGGTATCTTGGACGAAAGTCCAAGCAGTGTATTTGTTATTGTCGACAGGCAAGGTAGTATCAAGAATCTTTCCTTGCACCAAGAAGCTTAAGCTAACTCCTAACCCAGTGTTGGCGCCAAAACGCACTTAGTGTCACTCAATTACCTTCTAATGGGGCACTGTTAAATGAACCTATTGGCAGAAAGATTAAACGTTGCCCATCACGACTTCTACCATAGCTTATGGGATGAGCTTCCAACGCCTGGTGTGTCCTCATCTTCGCAAATTCACCTAGCATCAGGCAAAACCCTTCTTTGAAGGTCTGACTGTCGAATCTGCTCAAAGCGGATGAAAAGATTCCATCAAATTGATGAGCAATTCGGACATAATAAGAGCGCCCACCAGCTATGCTGCCCAACTTACCTAGTTCCTCTGATTTCGCACCTTCCCCACTCTTCTGTTTACATACATTCCTCTCTTTATTAAGGCATCACAACGTACTTCATGGTATCTGGGTCATCTCGTTTTAAAACAAATATCCTAACTAACCTTAACTAATCCTTGTCGAAAAGCATTAAGTAGATCTCCTCGTGTTAATTGCATGTTTTTTCCGAGATAAATTTTAAAGTGACGATAAACAAAGTAAAAAGCTGTAATAGAAGACACATTTCCCAACTTTGAGTATTCAGTACCGGAAATATTAAAGGCAACCCTCGTGCCACACACGGGCACATTGTATGTGTTAATTGCCTGGGTGTGACATAAACCACAAAATGCAATAACTGTAGCATACTAGAGGCTCCAACACAACAAAAAACCATTCGATTTAATTTTATGTTTGCAACGCTCTTGGCACTTGCATCCAATTCGAACGACGGAACGTTAACGGGAATGGCAACGGCAAGAGTAACTGTAACGGGAACAATAGCGGTAACGGCCAGAGCAACGGTACCTTTGTCAGATGTTATCAAAGCAACAAATCGTGCATAATTAAAAGTGACGGAGTTGACTGGTTTGGGAAGCAGCTACGGCTCAGCTGTGCCACATATCATCCAAACTGACATTTGTGCATACGTGGCTCTCATATTAAATTACAAGTTCCGTCCCGGCTTTTAAGTTATTAATTTATATGACATACTTTAATCATATCTATTATGCATTTTTATTATTACAGTGTACGGCCAACTGCCGTGGCTGCGCATCCCACACAATTTTCAAACGCTACGCCACGCAACGGTGATGTGGTACACATCCCGTACCGGGCAATGCAACAACCCCAACGTTATATACCGTCTGTATCTGATCTATATGGCACGGACGAGATAGAACTGCTGTTGGACGAGATACGTGAACTGGAGCTGGAACCGGTCTGCTGTCAGCTGGAAGATGAGCAGGACTTTGAAATAGCTGGCAGCAGGGCCGGTGAGCTATCGCTATCGCTAGAGTCTCCATTAGGTACATGCACCTCATGGGACTCGCACGCCAACTATAAACAGCGCAGTGGTCATACACCGCTGCCATGGGGCGTTGCCCTACACTGTGATCCGCAACACTTGAAATCGCCTACAGGGATTGTGCGCATACTATTGGTGGTAAGTGCTATTAGCTATTATCAGCAATCTAAAAATGTTTTAAATTGATATTACTCGTAATTGCAGTTATCCTCGGCCGCTTGTCTGGCCTGCGAATGCTCCGCGGGCACTGTACAGGTGGGCCTGTTTCTACTGCCACTCATTGGACGCCTTAGGCTAATGGTCTTCTGTGCGCTCTTCTCACTACTCATCACATGTCTTATGCTGTTTCTGGATGTGTCGCACATAGCGCTCATGTTTCCATTCAATTGGACAAAAGTGGTGTGTATTATACGTGCGGGGTTACCATACTAGTTAAGCTAGAAATTGTCTTGGATTTGAGTTTGGAACTAGCGTAGGATAGAGTACAAATTTTAAGAAAAGTTTATGTATATAAAGTCCCTATATACTCAAAGAAAAGTTCTTATTGAACCAGTTGCAGGGTCTCAAAAACTCTGTTACATCCTTCGTTCATATTCATGTATGACTTAGACGATCAGGACGCTGTACTCTTATCACTATTTGTTAGGAAAGAAACGATTTATACAAGAACCCTGATATGAAGAAAGTTTATGGCAAGTCCATGGCAATCCAACCTCAGACAATAGTGTATCAGATCCCATCAAAATTAGTCAAAGAAATGCCAATTTACTTAGGATATGGACACTATTCTCCATTCTAAAAGAAGACACAAACGTGTTTCTGACAGATGCATCTACACTATCACCTAAATCCCTCTAGGGAATTGTGGCTGGAAACTCGTCCAGGTCAACTTTTTCACGGACGGCTCCATGCTTAACCACCATACTGGAGGACAGTCTACTCTGAGGAACTAAATATTTGGCAATCTTTTCGACTTCCGAACCACTGCCGCGTTTTTCAAGCAGAGATCCTTGCCATTAACGAGGCTTTGATCTGCTTGCGCAACATCGGCCTGGCAACCGGTGCGGTAAACATATTTTCGGATAGCCAGGCAGCTATAAATTCACTTCGAGCACTATGCTCCAACTCGATAGCAGTCAACAACTGCCGCAAATCTATTCAAGAGATGGCACAGCAGTTTGTTATTAGCCTCATTTAGGTGCCAGGACACCAAAGTATTACAGGCAACGAAATAGCAGATGAATTGGCCACATAGGGCATGACCTCTACTCTCCTACCGGATTAGGAGGATGCTCCGAGCCATGACTTTTGCAGAAGCTGCAAAAACGAAGAAGAAGTTGAACACTTCAACTGTTCCTGTGACGCGCTTAGTAGACGTAGGAATAAGCATCTGGGAAAATACTTCCTTGATAACATAGCTTCTATATGCCCGAGGAGTAAGTCCTTCTAGCGGGGCTATCCCAGGAGTAAGGCTTTAGAGAGATCTGCGGTATCACAACGGTCCGGCCGCCCTTACCTAACCTAACCAAATGCCAATTTATAAACTGATGCTCTTATTAGTTCAGAAAGAAGCGGCTGTACCCGCATTGGAAGAAAATATTTTTGAAGAATTTTCGTCTTGGAAAACCCATAATGTAGATTGTTGGAATTTGGAAAAAATGAGAATATAGAAATAGCACAACTCTTGGTTCCTAACTCAAAACACCTATAAATTAATCGTAAGAACCATTACATAACTGACTCATTCAACTTTTAACAGAATACGTGGATGTACCTGAGCATTGGTTTAATATTTATTTTGAGCTCCACGCTGCTGGTGCACATGGTGCTATATGCAATTGAATATGCCTGGGTTTCCAAGCACTCCAAGGATACGCTGCTAGCCACAGGCGTAAGTACAAACTAAACAAATGCGCTTAGCATCGGCCTTAAATAATTATTTTCAATTTACAGATTATAGGTTATATATGCGCCTTAGAGGCCTTGGTATTATCGGGCATTGCCAGCTGGCCTTGGACCAGATATTATCGTCAGGTGCCCGATGATGTCAGCGAATTGTTCATAGAGGATCAAGAGATGACGCCCATGAGTCCGCTGAACAGCGCAGATATGCAGCCGGGTAACAGCCATGCGCCCTATCATCACAATGGCAATGCAGCGTCGCTCGATGCATACAACCAACAACAACAATCGTCCTATAATCAAAAGCCTTATATACCTGGTAAGACAGCTACATTTTGACCACATTTATAGATTATTATTAACTTTTGCTGTTTTAGCCAAACGACCCAATGAGCTTAACAATCAGCGTGCAACGTTGGGTCACACACAAACCGCGCGTAATAAACCAAATCAACGTTATCGCGAGGGCTATCACTACCAACCGGTTGCATCAACGTCCCGCCAGAGTCCCACATTCGTCCTAGGCGATGATCAGGGTGCCGGTCCATCCACATCCCGTTCCAATGATAATTCTAGTGCGTGATAGTTTTTAATCCTCAAAAAAACGAAATTTATATAGATCAGCAAACAGAACAAGTAACAAGAAAACAAAAAAAAAAACAAATACAAATTGTCCACAAACTTAAACTATAAAGATAAAAAAATTCACAAACAAAACAAGTTGAGGCATTGCATTTGGTGTAATTGTAAAAATAAAATATAAAAGATTTAAAAAACAAATTGTTGAATAGTTAAAAAGGCAAAACTCAAGCCAAACTTGAGCAAAAAAAAAAAACAAAATATATAAAAAATTGCAGCAAACAATAATAAATTTAATATTTGTGTGTGTGTACGTCTGTAAAAGTAAATTACAAGCAGTAAAGAACTTAAAGAATTTAAATGAAAAACCTTTGACAAAGAAAGATGCATACAAAATCTAAACTGATGAAGCTGAGAATTAGTCGCATAGCACTTGAAACTTATACTAACATTTTGTTAGTTATATAAAATTTGATATTAGTCAAAAGAGAGCGTAATACAACTATAAGAGTTACAAAATTTTGAAAATTGGCTAGGCAAAAAGTGTATGCCAAAACACAACTATTATAAAAAATTAAAACGAAATAAAATTTTTGGAAAATTGCATGCAAAATTCGTCAAGCAGAAAAAGAATCACAATTAAAAAGAAATAAAAAAAAAAAAAAATTATGTGGCATAGATGACCATGGAAATGGAAATCAAATTGTTATAAACGTAGTTTTGCTTATTTTTTAATAAAAACAATAATTAAAAAAAGAAGAAACTTAAAGAAATCAAAGTAAACGAAGTGCTATACTATTATGGTCTAAATCTTTTCAGCTGGCTACCTCAAAAGTTAGTAAATTCGTGCTTAATTCTGGTAACTCAATTTCAGCAAATCCTTTTTATCAGCTTTGGCAACATGACCATAGCAAATAACTTATACTTAAAGGTTTCTTCAATTTCAAAACATTTAATTTTAGTTAGTTACATTAAAACGACTTCAAGTCGTTTAAAAAAATTTTAAATGCATACATTATCAAAATTGCATGTCTCTTGTCTATTTCAGGCCCAAATCCTTTTCGATGGTATGCGAACAAACTGCCATCATCTGATTACGCACGCGCTCAAAATTGCTTACTGCAACCGGCTTGGCTTCGGGCCAATCCGCCAAATCGCGATAAATGGGACGACAGAACTTCATGCGGAAATTGGAATTGGCAAAGTCAATAAGTTCCTGCAAGCGATTTAGCAAACGTGCGCGTATAATTAAACGATTAAGACGGAAACGCACTTCGGCATTTTTGGATTGTTGCAGATTATAAGTTTTTTCCAAAAATTCAATTTTCTTTGCATTCAAATCAACAATATCCTTGCTTTCTATAAGCTTGCCCAGAAAATCTATCAGCTGATGTATGGATATCTTTTGCTTGATTTCTGTATTGTTAGCCAATTCTGCGACGGTCTTTGTGCTCCACAGCTGAGCTAGCTGCTTGGAAACATTGGCCAAAGATTCATCGAATCTGTTAAAAAGTTTCAATTAATCAGCTTAACTTTCAAGACTAAATTTCATTTCGACTTACTTGGGTATTATGGGCGGCATGCCCTCACAGGTAAGCCACAAATCCCAGTCCACCACGCTTAATTTATCCTTGTGTTCTGTACCCTTGAAGTAGTCATACAAGGTGCTTTTAAAATCATCGGTTACCACAGACTTGTAGGCATATTTCTTCAAGTAGTCGCGTAGAAAAGGCTCAAATACGCTAGGTCCGCCCAGCAGATCCTCCAAATAACGCAGAAAAGTGGAGCCTTTAATATAAGGCACCGAAGAAAAGGCATCGTCCGGTCCGCAGTTGGACAAATCCACCACTAGTTTGCTCAGTTCTGGCGTTTTGTTCAGTTGAGTGCGCAGCTAGAAACAAAAATTGTATAAGTACTTGTTCTAGAGCTGCTTTAAAGGCTACCTACACATTCTTGCAGATCTGTTAAGTTGCTAAGCATTTTAAAGTCCAGTTCCTTTTGTCCTTCCATGCGTCCCACAATTTTAGATTCCACAAATACAGTAAAACCTTCATTCAGCCAAAAGTGTTCAAAGTTTTTGTTTGTTACTAAGTTGCCGGTCCAGCTGTGCGCAATTTCATGTGCCACTACATCGGCTAAAGATTTATCGCCTGCCAAAAGCGTGGGCGTGACAAAGGTCAGACAAGGATTTTCCATGCCGCCAAACGGAAAAGAAGGTGGCATCACCAACAAGTCGTATTGCTTCCACACATATGGACCACACAAATCCGAAGCATGTTGCAGCATTTTCGATGTCTCGGAGAATTCCTCAGCGCAAGCATCAACAATAGACTCCTCAGCCCAAACATTGGATATAGAGCTCAGCGGACGAGAGACCAGTTTGCCTATGGCAATGGCCAACAGATAAGCGGGTATGGGCACATCTTGCTTGAAATGAGTTTTGCCCGACTCTTTTTTAGCAATTATAGCGCTCATTAGAGCCGTCAGCTCCTGTGGATGCTCAATGACTGCCTCATAAGTGAATTTGACAGCAGGTGTATCCTGGCAAGGCATTACAGAGCGCGCATGTATGGCCTGACATTGTGAGAACATATAAGGATGTTTCTTGCCCAGCGTTTGCTCGGGCGTGAGCCACTGCAGTCCACTAGCATTGCTGGCAGTCTCGTAATCAATGCGCACGCTCAAACTATGTCAAAGATACGAGAAGCATTATTTACAAGTGTGCTATAAAGATTAGCAACAAACTTATCGTGTGACGCTACTTACTCGCCCTTAGCAGTGCCGGTTGGCAACTCCAGCGTCAGCTTCTGGCCAATGTCTTCCACTGAATCGCTAACAAAATAGTTAACAGGTAGTTCTGTGCCACCGGCTAGCAGAGTTGCCTTGGTTACGTTGAGGTCTCTTACGTCCAGCAGCTACAGCGCATAGTTATAGTTAAATGCGATTTATTTTAGCTAAGACACTACTTACAATTTTCTCCAATTCATTTTCGAGCACATCAAAGCGATGCACCACGCTGCCACGCAGTTTGGTGGCCGCAAAGTCCACCTGCCAGTTAAGTGCACTGTGCTTGGTGGTAACTTTAGCTGGCTCGGAATATGAGCTGGGATCTACGGTGCCTAAACGACCCATACTGCGTCTTTGTTGCGTATAAATTGGTAGAAGTTGTGTGTGAATTGACGAACTGCTCAAGGCGCGATTTGAAACTGCAAGAGAAAGCGTACGGCAAAAGATTAAAATAAATACACAGCCAGCTTATCGAAATATGATTTATCAACAAGAGGTAATCGCAACCGATAAGAGATAAGAACCAGATGCCGGCATGTGTAAGAAGTAAATAACAAATCTTAGGCAGGTGTACAGAATAACCAGAAAATGTTTTGCGATGACTTGCAACGAAGCAGATGAGATCACAAAAATTAAGTAAGCAAGATCTGTGGGCGTAGCACTGACAGCCAACAAAACAAACTTAATTTATACGTATTCTCGATGATGCATTTATGCCAGCTACTGTTATGGCGACTTTAATTGTATCAAGTATTGATTGACTTTTGATGCCACTTTTTATATTTACCCAATTAAACTCCGTCAGTTTACAACTTTTAATTTTTAATATTGTTTTCGTATGGTAATTTAGCGCAACGATATGTTTATGTTAAATGGGCTAACATTTCGATTGGGGGAGACTAAAAGTTAACAGAATAGTGCTATCGATAAATATCGATGCTGGTTTGGTACATTTGGTTGTCTCTGTCAAACAAACTGCTGCTGTAGCCTAAACGCCGCGAAAGTTTAAATTTATAATAAATTATTTTAGTAAATCAACATCTATTCCTTAAAATATCCGTATTGTGGCAAGCAATCAGCCTGTTTTATTCGTCGCACCTTTCTTTTTATATGCACTTCAAGTGAAGCGAGGTGAACCATGTTATGGGCTATAGTAGCCCTTTTCTCCAAATCGTCTGCCAGTACATAAAAACACTATATACAGTTTGTTTTAAAAAATGTATTTGCTTATTAAAATAACAACACTGACTGCCTTTAACGCAAAACATAATCCTTGGGATAGTCCATAATCGCAGGGAAATTCTCCAGCGTCTCCTTATCAATATGATCCAGCCGCTGTGGCACAGGTCGTGGTGTGCGTATTTGATTTGTAACATTCCCCAAAATATCCTCCGGCACTTTATCATCAGCAAAAAGATGTAATCGCTGCATGGTATACCTACGCTGCAGATTGCCTTTCATTGAATTATATACAGCTTTCTTCATGACTAGCGTGGGATCCTTGGTGTGTAGCTCCCAGGCTAGAGTCCACGAAGCGCCGCCCGGATAGCCAGTGTGATGGAAGTAAACACGTTTAATCCACTCATCGCCGGGTAAGGCAATTTCTTTGGTATTTATAAGCACCACATGATCACCGCAGTCATCTGTAAGAATGCATTTTGTAAGTTATACTTGATGGCAGGGCACAATTTGCTTATGGGTAAACCTAAAAGACAGAGCACGTAAAAGGCGTCCAGCAGATGTTTATAAAAATGCTTTTATAATTACCCTTTCACAGAACAAGGCCGGCAATCAAAAATGTTTTCAATTCATATTTTATGTTTTTTGCAGCCGCAACACTTAACACGATATATGACGTAATGACGCAAACCGCAGCGACGTTTATTTTACTTAAAATTATGTAAATTAACTTAAAGTACACTTGTTACTTACTCATGGGATGGTATATGGGCTTATGCAAGCCCATTAGATGTGTTTTGATAAGTTTTGCGGACTCGAAAGGATTTTGCCAGGTGCAGTCATAGATGTGCCAGGTGCGCGCAAATGTGGCCCATTGCTGTATACAGAAATGAAGCTAAATGTTGTGTTGTGTGTAAAAGAGATGTAATAACAAACCTGCGCGCGTTTAACAAAAGACATTTTGCAATAATTTTAATAGAAAATAATGTAAATAAAACTATTGAAAAATGCAAACACGCCGCTGCTGATAAATTTTTTTACTGCTGCTGCTGCTTCTTCTTCTGTCAGTCAGCTGTGCGTGTTATCGAGCGCTAGCAATGTATCGATATGTTTATAGGGCGCGTTTTACAGCACTGCTAATGCGCACTAAACTTGTGTTATAGCAGCCAGCTTGCAGTCGATACAACTTGGCGCGCTCAGTTAGTTTTGATTAAAAATTTAAAACGCAACTTTATTTGTTTGTATTTTTTGTTTTTATTTTCGTTTGTAATTTCATTTAAACATTTTCTATAATTACTAAAATTACTTATGCTCTGTTTATTATTAATATTAGTTAAATATTATTGAAAATACATTAGTTGTTTCACGAAACAATTCATATATATATTTTTATGTATAAACATGCTTGTTACTTTCGCTGCCCTCAAGTGTTGCATTCACTTTGTTTGCTGCTGCTGTTTACACTTTGCAATTATTCTTTGTATTAATGCATTTCGAAAATATCTAAAAACTAACAAATAAGTCTAGATTTAGTTACAGTTTCTCACTTATATACGCAATACATTTTTTTTTTGTTTCGCTTGTTGCAGTTTTTGTTGCTTTAATTCGATTTACAAATTGCAAGTGCGCTTTTATAGTTTAGTTTACTTTGCAGTATATACTTTATTTATATATATATCATATAATACAGACGAGGTTTTGTTTTTAGTCAATCTCTCGTTTTTGTTAAATTTACGCATATGTGTTTTGTTTTTTTGTTTCCTTTTTGTTTTTGCATTTTTAATGAAAATATAAAACTTATTTACAATTTTTGTTAATGCAATTCCCTACTTGACTTGAAGAAACATTTTTTACACAATTAATTAGTTTTTTTTTTAATTCTTTTGTTGCTTGTTTACGAAATTATTGTTTAAAACTTTTCAAGTGTATGAGCATTTTCGTGTAATTTATTTATAAATTTTAAAACAACAAAAATTATGTTACATAACAACAAAACTGAAAAAATAAACGTTTAATTTTTACAAAAAAAATAAAAACCAGACCCAGACCAGCGCCAACGGCCTTTAAAGACTATTTTTGGCACCAAATCAACGAATCAAACGTAATGGAGGAGAGCAAGTAACTCCGGAACATTGCACAAGCCCGTATTGTTTCACAATTGTAACGCTGCTGCCACGCCCCCTGTCAAACGCAATGGGCGCGCTCAGAGCACTGCATGTGCTGAGGGCGAACCGGTCACTTTTTGCAGCATTTGCATGAGCTGTTCCGTTGCCGACTGATTGCCGCCCAGTGCGGCGCCTCCGGCCACGCCCACGCCTAAACCTAAGCCCACAACGCCACCAACTCCGGCAACCGAATGTGTCGCCGACGAGGGCGGCGAAGAGATTGATGTGGCAGCCGATGCCGATGACGAGGAGGACGGCGTCAGCGTCAGCTTGGATTCTGGAGCAACAAAAGAAGCTGATATTAGATTCGTTTCGGTTTTCTACGGACTGCCTTGCATACTGTCATCGCTCTCCAGGTATGTGACGTACGAGTCTGTACTATCCGGATGATGATGTGATGTAATGCCGGAGTCTAAGCTGCTACCACCAGGTGGTCCATTCATTTGTTGCCCCGGTGGCGGTGGATGTGGTCCTTGTGGATGTGGCGGCAGCACAGGCATGCCATTCAAGTCATAGCCATGCATCTGATAGAGAGATAGAAGATTTATGAGTACGGAACTCTTTAAGCCTTTTTTTGTCGTTACCCACCTGATTGACAAGCTGCTGAAATGCCGGCGTGTGCGTATTTATAGCTCCATTGCTGTCCAGATCAGCGTGCAGCGCAAAATCGCTTAAGGCTTTCCATGGCGGTTGATATGTCTGCACGTCCAGTCCCTGCAGATTCAGCGGCGAGTCATGTCGCACCGGCGAGCTGGCTATCATAGGTATGCCCTGCATGGCGCCATAACCCATCTTGCGACCCTCCTGGAAAAACTTTTATAAGTCAATAAACAGGTTCTGAAAATCTTTGAGCTGCTCTTTATTACCTTCTCCTGCTGCATTTGCAGCTTCATTTGTATGGTTTTCTTTTTATCCTTGCAGCGCTTGTTCTGGAACCAAACGCGTATGACGCGCGGCGACAGGCTCGTCATTTCAACCAGCTGCTCCTTCATGAGCGCATCAGGTCGCGGATTAGCATTGTAGCAGGTTCTAAATAGCCAGATTTTAGATGGGGATTAGTCTTAAAGCTTGTTTAGGCTTAGTCTTGAGTAGGGATTTACCTTAGAGTGTGCAGCTGCTTTTCGTTTAGCACGGTACGCACTCGCGTGGGCTTGCCATCCGAAGGACCCGAGGGCCGCTTTTCCCTAATACTTTTATGTGAGCCGGATTCACTGCCAGAATCTGTAGTTGAGTAAAAAAAAGAGGGATTGGTTTAGATTCGTAAATGAATTTTTGGAAAGTTGTTTACAAAATAAATATTTTTTAACAAAAGGTTTGCAGCTTTTAAAAATTTATCTGGTCCTGGAGACTATGTATCCTATATGCTTTATAATTTGTTCTAATCAGTAAGCGAGAAAGTAGTTTATTAAAGACTAGTTACTTTTATCACAAGTATGGTAAGTTTGAAGATCTAGAAGTCAAAAATAATTTTTTAATTTAAAAACGTTTTTTTAACAAGCTATCCACAATATATTTTTACGTTTGATCCTTTGAATATTGTCTACTATTCGGATTTTTTTATTATCTCCTGGCCAAAAAATAATATTGTAAGATGTTGTGAAATCTTATGCACCCTGCGAAAGCTGAACAAATTGCAAATCTTGAGCGTCCTAGTGCTTATATTGGGTGGGCCATCTGTTGGTTTGGTTGTTAAACACACAAAATTCGAACAGAAGGGAAGAAACTATTTTGAGCAAATTATTCGTAAATAATTTACGAAGTTTTGAATTACAGTATATCAACATAAAATTATAGAATATTTGAAAAATAAAAAAATGTTTTCTATTTATATAGAAATTGATATTTCCTTTAAGTTGTGGAGTTGAGGGTATTGTCAAATTATCCTACGCCAATATACGCCCTGCTAAAAAATTTAGCAAATTTAGTATGTAGTAAGCAACTCTTTAACGCCCGAGTGTTCATATAGGGTGGGCCATGTGTTGGTTTAGTTGTTAAACACTCATAATTCAAACAGAAGGAAAAAACTATTTTCACCAAATTATTTATAAATAATTTACAAAGTCTTGAAGAATATTTGACAATAAAAATAAAAAACGTTTGATAGATATAGAACTTGCTGTTCCAGGTTTTGGTTCTAAGTCAACTTGCCTAAGAAATTGCGCGCTTTAAAAAAAATTTTCGGAATTTATTGAAAATATTTGGAATCAAATCGCAATTTAAAAATAAAGATCGTTTGGGAAAAATGGAATTAAAAAAAGAGATGAGATTAGAATCGTAAATGTTTTTTTTGGAAAGTTGTTAATAAAATAAATTTTTTTGCAGGTTTGTAGCTTTAAAACATATAACTAACCATTTCTAATGTTTCTAAAAGTCAATTTTATACAGCCGAGCTTTCCAGACCAAAGTAGACTAAAACTTTTGGAAAAAACTTAAAAATACGTCGGGCAGGAAGAATGCTCAATGCCCTCCTATATACAGGTCTATATATGGCTGACCAAGTGTTTTTTTTATAAAAAGAATATTTGTATGCAGATTTCCTTTTTTAAGCGCATTTTTTATAATTTATTCTTACTATATCATTTTATCATTACCCCAACACCCATTTCTATGTTGGTAACGTAACGCCATGATTAGTTATGCTAGCACTTAAAGTCTTGAGACCAATTTCTGTAATTTTGCTACTAAATTGCAAACATTTCTATTTATTGTAACGTAACGCCAAGATTAGTTTTGCCTATATCTTTGTAATCTTATGACCGATTTTCGTAATTTTGCTGCACTATTTCTTTTTTTACTTAAAGAGCTTCCTCACTCGGCCAATAAATATCTTCCTTATAAAATGAATTAATAAATTATTATATTATGAATGAAAAAAAAATTTATACAGGGTGCTCCATTTGAATGTGGTCGATGGAAGTATTGAATAACTTTGACAGATTTCAACCGATTGACGTCGTCGAACACATTTTGGAAAGGTTATTGCATTACAATTTTAACCATGAATCGATTCACGCCCAAAGAACGGGCGAAAATAGTGACAATGTTCATTAAATGTAATTGCCCGATATTTGGGAGCGAATTTTAATGACTGATGGGGCCCATTTCACGCTATCTGGCACTGTAAATAAACAAAACTGTCGCATTTGGGGGAAAGAAAATCCTCATACTATCCATCAAACTCCACTGCATGATCAGAAAGTGACTGTTTGAACCGGTGTCTGCTTCAATATTTCCATCGACCACATTCAAATGGCGCACCCTATAGCTTTCGTAAGTATACACAAGTTTTAAAAAATTCAGCTTTTCTATTTGTTGTCATATTTGGCCGAAGAAATGTAACGTAACGCCAAAATACATATGCCCACACGATTAGCGATATTTTGCCATTCAAGTTTTGTTTGTAAAATTGTAAAGCTAATGTATCGCTCAAAAGGTAATTCCCAGATCAGCAGCTTATCTTTTTGGCGTCATATTTTGACCTACAAACGTAACGTAACGCCAAAATGCATATGCCCATTCGCTTAACGATATTTTGCAATTCAAGCTTTGGTTGTAAAGTTTTAAGGCTGTTGTTTGGCTTAAAAGTTGATTCCGAGATCAGTCAAATTTTCGCCAATAAAGATAATTTGGCGCTTACAAACAACTTTTTCTTGAAATCTTCTCTTTAAAACGACTAGATTCACCATTCCGCCAGATGTTTTTTTTAGCTTTTAGTTTTTTTAGTTTCTCAGGCAGCTTTTTAACATAATTCAATTAACCCTTCCCCTATTGCCAATTAATAAGATCAATCTTCTAAGAAACTGATTTTCAATCTGCTCTTTAAACCGATATTTAGATTATCTTTTAATATTAAGTGGTTTTGAGTAGCTTTTAAATATAATTCAATAAGCTTCACCCTTGTGTAGGTAATAGAAAAAGAGATCGACCGAAGTTGAGATGTTTAGATGGGGTCGATCAAGACGCAGAGGTCTTAGGACTGAGATGTTGGAGAGCACAATCCCGAGATAGCACCGAATGAAGGCAAAAACTGCAACAGGCAAAGAAACGACCAGGTTTGTCTCGCCAATGATGATGATGATCTTCTTAGGAACTGCTAGTTCCACAAGGTCATGCAGACTCTGTTTCACCCCAAAAGTTGACAATTTTCTGGCTCGTTTTGTATGGCCTCTTTTTTTATATATTTCGCGTTCGCACTTTGAAGTGCCGTTGATAAATTGTGTGTCAAGTACAAAGCGAAATTCCAATTGACATTGCCAGATAGATAGACGCCGCCATAGCCCAAAAATACCACCCAAAAATAGCAGCAACACATGGACATCAAAGGCGCTGAGAATGCCGCGAGACAAACACGCGTAATTAAGTCGTGTTTCACAACCCGCTGACAACTTGTTATCTAATTTCGATCGCAGCGATCGATGAATAAACGCAGTGTTGAATTGCACTCGATAGACATCGAAAAGGTCGCTTCTTTGGCGGCAAGCTTTTGATGCTATGCGTAGCCAAAAAAAAAGTTGGTCACATCCTTATCGGCTTGCAGCTTGCCAAAAAACGAAACTTTTACTCAAATTAAAGAAACTTAGTATATGCTAACTACTACCAACAAGTCGGTGACTCTTATAGAGGTAGATATATACTATATACATACTATATAAAGCACATCAAAGCGTAAAGCCGCACAGTTTGGCAAACATTTGACTTGACGGTTCGTGCCGTTTTCGAGTTCAAAATAAACAGCAGCCGGAGCAGCAGCCGGCTCTATGAATGGTGGTGGCAATGATTGATCATACGATCGACGAACGAGTCTTCAATCCATTCAGTTCAAACAAAACCAAATTCCCAAGAAGTTGTCAATGTTTGCCCGCTTGAATGCTTCAGTGCAGCGCTGAGTTCCCGCTGCTCTCGCGTCCCCCGCTCTCTCTGGGTGGGGGCTTTACCTAAGACCAACTTTGCAAATTAAACTTCTCACCAATAGCTATTAGAGTCGAGTGGGTTACTACTAGAGCTCTATTGGAGTTGGAGGAGACGTTGGAGTGTTTGTTGGCATAACTTTGACAACGCCGCCGTCGTCGTTTCTTGATAAGATGCACTGTGAGTGAGAGAGGTAGAGCCCGGTCTACAACGACAACACAACTACGTTAAACAATGAGATTATGTTGACGATATGGTTTGACAATTGTCGTACATTGTTTGACGTTGCCGATTTCTATTGACACTTTATCGCTTACAAGGATGTAACGCTGTTTTTCTAAGAACAAAACACGACTGGGAGGCTTTTGAATTGGCCGCCTCGAACGTACTCTCTAGTATTTAGGCTAATTGGCGTGGTGTCTGTGTTTAACCAGGTTAGCAAGAGTGTTTGGCTGGAACGCAAAGCCATTTTGATAGGGGTGTGATTCTGTTAAGTGATATGAGGTGGTTTGGCAGCGTTATTAAAATAAAATCTACCAATTTTTTAGAGTTATGGATTAAAATTCTTGAAGACCGAATATTCCGAAATGTAGATATTAATTCTTAAAATAACGCAAATTAATCTGGAAAAACGATTCCAATTCTTGATATGTGTATTGCGATTATCTCCAAGAAGATTCTGGAAACAAGACCTTAATTCTTAAAATAAGACAAAATAATCGTAAAAAGTTATTCCAATTCTTGAAAAAATAATTGCGATTATCTCAAATAAGATTCTGAACAAGAGCTTAATTCTTAAAATAAGACAAAATAATCTTGAAAAATGAATCCAATTCATGATTGAAAAATTGCGATTATCTACAGTTTGATGTCAAAAGATGGATTTTTTTTATTTCTCATATCACATCGCTCATGCAAACTAAAGCTTTAAGTTTACAATTTTTGAAAATAAAACGATTTGGAATTATTGGAGAGTAGACGGGTGCGTGACAAGAGAAAAAGAATGAGCTTAATTAAAATTTAAGCAGAAGAACGGACGAAAAGTTAAAAATCTTTGTTCTTCAAGAACGAAGATTCTGAAAATAAGACCTTGATTCTTAAGATAAGACAAAATATACTTGAAAGAAGTACTGAGATTATCTCCAGTACTAATGTTAGGATTATATTGAAGTTTGATGTCAAACAATTTTTTTTATTTTTACATACAAAGTGAAGCTGTAAGTTTAAAATTTTTGAATATAAAACGATTTGGAATTATTTCAGGGAAGAATGAGCATAATTAAAAACTAACCAGAAGAACCTACGAAAAGTTGGAAGACTTTATTGATTAAAATTCTTTAAGACCAAAGGTTCTAAAAATAAGACTTTAATTCTTAAAATAAGACAAATCTTGAAATATGATTCCAATTCTTGAAAGCAGTATAACGATAATCCCCAAAACTAATTGTCTGATTTATTGAAGTTTGATGCTAAAAGATGCAATTTTTTTTATTTCCTACATCTCATCACACCAAATTTTTTGAAAACAAAACGATTAGAAATTATTCGAGGAAAGACAGGAGAAAAAGAATGAGCTTAGTTAAAATTTAGGCAGTCCGACGGACATGATCAATTTCTTTTTCCATCCTAACAAAATTGGAGATAACTCATTACCTTAAGATACAGAGTATAAAAATTCCAATGTTTTAAAAAAAAATTAAAATTCTGATGACATAACCAAAAATCATTTATCAAAAATTTTAATATAGTATAAATGAAGAGTTTCAGCTTGAAAAAAATACGTACCTGATGAAACTATCAGAGATCGTTTTCGAATTTTTGTATTTGTGGTTAGGGGGCGTGGCACCTTATTTGTTAGATTGCTGCAAGCTATACGGCGTAGAAAAGTGATACAGTAAA
Source organism: Chymomyza amoena (assembly GCA_037043745.1). Lineage (NCBI taxonomy): Eukaryota > Metazoa > Arthropoda > Insecta > Diptera > Drosophilidae > Chymomyza > Chymomyza amoena. The sequence goes on from JBAMAX010001626.1 coordinate 62,243, forward strand.
AATTCCGAAAAAAAACTACCAGTTCTGTGAAATTTGCAAACTATAGGAAAATCACCAAATACCATTTCCAAATTTCGTTAAAATCTTGTTTGATAGATAATTTTAGGACTCTAAGTTTACCAAGGGGTGCTGCCACGCCCACTACCCACAAATTGAGAGATAATTTTATTGGCAACAATTCCCACCTTTAAATTGGACTGTAAGTTTGCCAGGGGGTGGTGCCACGCCCACTACCCACAAATACGAAAACTCGGTGTTAGAATCCCTAACGATCCCTAAAAGTATAATTAGGTATATTTTTCCGGCAAAGATATTTTTTTAGCCTTCGTTTTTTGTACTATAAAGAATTCAAAACCTTAAAATATTAGCCTAATAAAATTTCGCACTTAGAAGAAGAATATTATTAATTAAAAAAAAACCCAAAATTCCCAAAACATGGTCAAATATTCGCATAATAAATTTGGGAGTCTTTTATAAAAAAAAGATTATAAAAAATTTTGATTTGAAGAATTTTCATAAAAATTAATAAAGAATTTGTCTTATTTCAAGATTTTAATAAACTCTTTTCAATACTTCTAATTAACATTATGAGTTCAGGACTCTTTAATAAAGAAAATATTATGAAATATTGTGATTTGAAGCATGTTCATAAGATTTAATAAAGAATTTGTGTTATTTAAAGATTTGAATAAACACCTTTCAATATTTCTAATTCACATTATGAGTTCAGGATTCTTAAATATAGAAAAGATTATGGAAAATTGTGATTTGAAGCATTTTCATAAATTTAAAAAAAAAATCTTATTTCAAGATATGAACAACCTTTTTTTTAAGATTGTAAACATTTTTTTGTCTTAATCGTATATTTTTCCATAATTTTAATAAAACTTAATAAAGAATTTGTGTTATTTCAGTATTTGACAAGATTGTAAACAATTTATCGTCTTATTCCAATCGTATATTTAAGGTTATTTAATTTCAAAAACCGTCTTGCGATTCTAGAGATAAGTCTTAAAAATTTTTTTTATATATAAATATTAGAGCAAAAGGGTCTAACTTGATAGAGACGATAGGATAGATATAAAAAATGGTAAAGATTGATTTAAAAATTAAAAAAAAATTTAGAAATTAAAACTGAATCTTTATTAAATAAAAAAATTAAATTTTTTTTGTGATCAATTGAGAACTCTCTAAAGAGGCAGTGTATAATGTTATAATCAAAAATCATATATTGGGATTTATTTACGAAAAGTTTGGGTTGAGGAACATAAGCGCTACTTATATGGGGCTATGCTAATCTAACATCCTTTCGATGTAAAACTCGATAAGGATTAATGAAAAGTTATATAATTAACTTGTCGAATATGGTCGGAAGGTAAGGCAACCATTCTTTGCTTTAACGAGAATACGTTGAAAAGTTCTTCATACCCGTTCATAAGTAAATACTTTTCTACTCCCCCTAGGGGTCAATCTGTGTAACCTAACCTAAATTATTTTCTCTAATTACACCCAAAGCCCATAAAAGCGCTTAGAATTTCCATTTATCTGTAAATATTTAAACATACTTCTACTCAGTATCCGATTCCCACTTGCCTAACAACTGTCTAATCATTAAATTCAACCCAAAAACCAGTTTGCTGCAAAACTTTTTTGATTTGAATCATGATTTTTATTTAACTTACCTGACATTGAACCCAATTCGCTGGAATGATTATTATTGCTAAGATTTGTATTGTTGTTGTTACTACTGCTAATATTGTTGTTGCTCTCAACGGATGATGTTGTTAAACTACTTTGTGATGACTTTTCCAGCACATCATGATCCTCCTTACAATACAGAGCACCGCCATCACGTAACGCAAACTCATCGCCTGTTAAAATAATAATAATAAATATAAGTTGTTTTAATACTAGGGGTAAATGATTTCTAATCAGGGGACTGGGACTCACCTGGCAGCAATTGTCTCGCACACGCTGAACAACGAAAACACTCAATGTGAAAGATTTTCGTTTTGGCCCGCATCACAAAATCATTTTTGCTGAAGGAGTTACTGCATTTATCACATTTTGTACCAAATAATCTGGAAAGATTTTTCGAAAAAGATGATGATGATTAGTTAATGTAAGTAAGCCTTGAATAAGTTCAAGTTGCCGCTGTAAATATGATAATAAACACAAAGTCAACAGTAGAGAGAGAGTAAAATTGACTAAAGTTTGAGGAAGTTTGGATACACTGCAATAAAGCTAATTGATATAATATGGAAATTCATAGAATGACAAGCTTAAATCTGGTTTCAGGCAACTGAAGACTGTGAGTCATGATAGACTAAAGCCTGATGATGTTAAAATACACCATAACAAAGTTTTTTGAAATAGTACTGCAATTTCGAGATGCATCATTTCATAGTAAATCCTCACTCGAGGGTTGTCGCGACTGAGGAGTCTTTTTCAGTAGGTGCAATGCAATCCTGTGAGCGATGTCGAAGACGGTAACCTCGGTACCGGTAGGGCCTCCCAAGCCGATAAAGGATATAAAGGTGAGTACCGCAGCTAAGAACAATCCAACCGGTAGCGTCTAGTCAATGCAGGTTAGTCAGCGGCTACAGTTCGGGCGTCCTGATCTGCAGCAAGCGGCAATCGCGATATAAACGTCAGACGCTACAGGGCGCGTCCATACCGCCTAAAGTTTGTTGAAGTTTGGACATCCTGCAAAGATAGCAGCCCTACCATTGGAACTCAGAAACCCTGGAGCTAATCACCCATCTTTTCGAAAATACCTGATTACTGAAACCAATTGGCCCTACGCTCCACCCGGAGTTCGAAGGAACTTATATATATATGATATAAATATTATTAAGAATTGATGAGGAAGCCAACATTTGTGAAATTTTTTTTTTAGAAACCCATTTAAACGACTCCTAGATTGGATGCCTTTGATAAGAAAAACGTTCCGAGCTTTACAATTGATAAACTCTTTCCAAAAACTGTATTCAGATTCATCTGAGCCTGTCGCTAAGCTCAAAAACCCGCAGCTTGTTTATAGCTATAAAAAAAAATGTTTTGTTGGTTTGTTTATTGTTGCTGTTGTTCCTCTTGTTGTTGTCTGCCGCCTGTTCATCAATCATTTGTGTAAGGAAAGTGTTAATTTATAGCTTTGCACGTGTTAATCAATTATTCAAAGACTTGCATGGCAAATAGTTTGCTTTTTGCCCAGTCGCAGCAGCAACAACAACAAAAGCAACGACAACAACAACAAAAAATATCTGTTTGCCATCAGCATTTTATTGCACGTCATATAAAGTATGTAGTATATGGATAGTACATATATGTACATATGTAGTATATGTAGTACATTTGGCAATGATGATGGAACTTGTACATACACAAATGTGTCGGCCAGCTGTCATAAGAATTTTCAAAAAAAATATTCGAGAAAAAAAACAAAATTTGTTTGGCATGATCGTTCTAATTGACAGGGCTAACAAGTCGGTAAAGTTGACTGCAGTCGTTACAGTTGCAAAAGGCCAAGCGCATGACTTGTAGCGCGTGTAGATTTTTTATTATATACTATGTTAATACATTATGTATTTATTACCTAACATAATCACGCTTGCAATAGGTTTTGCCATCGCGCACAAAACACGTACAGCTCTCGTCCAGAAATTGCCTGCATTCCTGGCACTTTAAGCACGCCGCATGCCATTCCAGGTCGGGAGCAACGCGTAATATATACTGATCGTGTATTTGACCGCCACATCCAACGCAATGGGATAAACGTTGTTTTTCTGCAAGAAATTAAAAAAAAAATTAATTAATGTCTGTTTTATTCAGGCATGTTCTAGATTTCGATTCAGACAAAAAGTGTCGGAATCGAAATGAAAGGTGTTCTAGATTTCGATTCCGACAAGAGTTTACTCGTTATGAAAAGTTTGGCTTGCAGCTGTCGAAATGAAAAGTATTTTGCTTTGTTTGCTTAAATAAACGCATTAATGCCACCAAAATTAATTTTGTATTATTTTTTAATGTTTTAAGAAAATTTAGATGTGCTCAATTCAACGAATCAAGGTTAATTTTCATTATATATTCTTATGACAAAAAATGTCTATTAAAATTGTGTATACATGCAAAACCAAAACGAGTGGAATGAAAGTAAGGTGTTCTAGATTTAGACAAAACAAAACTTCGAAATGTGTATTGTGTAGTCGTGTTGTCGTGTTGCACAAGTAAATTCGAAGATAATTTTATTAATGGATGGCTTAAAATATGTATATAAAATAAATTGTACAAAGTTGGTAAATAAATAAAAAATGTTTGTTTGTCAGAAAGATGTTGGCAGAAAGAAAAATTAAATTAATAAAATGGATGTTCGAAAACTTGAGGTAACTCTACAACTGAACTTATCGATGGTTGATCAGCTGATCAGCTGGCAATTTGCTTGGAATTTGGCGCACTTTTTAAACAAACAACAATGATCCGCTTTTTTTAGTTAATTGGAGTAATACATTTTTGAAGGAGCAAAAAAGGAAGTGCTAAGCAAAACACAATACTAACGTTGTCAAATGTTGGCAAATTTGCAAGCACCAACGATGTCAACTACAGGAAATATGACTGTGAGAAAGAAATGTGCCTGTTTAAGCGATGATAATTAACCGCATGACCAATACAATTGTGAAATGCTTATGGAAAATAAACAAACAACAATTCAACAAAGCGGAATGTAGCAGAGATGTAACTGAAGGTGGCTCTGAAACTGCTGCTTAAAATAATTTGCTGACTAAAATAAAATAAACACAGAGTTGGCGAAAAATTGTATGTTATACTTTTAAAACTAAAATGCAAACTACAAATTGCTTAAGTTTTTACTACGTGTCCATTTTTAAAAGACGGCTGCTGTATGATGCCGCTTCCATTTCAATTTAGCGCCATATAAACAAACATAAACAACACAGCTGCTCTGCACAGCTGGTCTAAATGAAAACGATTCGAAAACGATTCGAAGTGGATTCGAACTCGGTCGAAATCTAGAACACCGTTTGTCGGAATGCACTCGTTATGACTTTTCAAAACGAGTCGAAATCTAGAACAGGCCTGATTGTCTGTATTGGCGTTTGTGGCTTAAAGATCAAGGCTTGTTGCTATGTAAACTCTTGTTGCCACCACCTGTTGTCGGCCATATTGATTTTAAGCGATATGTAATAAAGATCAAAGCTCATTGTTACATATGCATGTAAGTGAAGCTTATTGGCAACGCGCTTTGTTTTTGTCTTTAATTAACATAGTTAATACAATAACATACTTGTCGGCCATATTGATTTTAATCGAGATGTACTAAAGATCAAAGCTCCTTGTTACATATTTACAGCTTATTGGCAACGCGCTTTGTTTTATCATTAATTAATTAACATAGTTAACATAATAACATAGTTCTATGTTTGCTGTTATATTAACATATGTTACAAGTAGTTGGCAAGTATGTTAGAACTGAGAAATGTTATCGTATAGGGGTATTTATTGTGTACAGTGATCTTGAAATTAGGTACTAAAAGGACTTTTTCCTTAAATTTATATTTTTTATGGTATTTTCTTTTAAATGTGTTTAATTTACAAATTTTACAATTTTAACAGGAATAGCTCAACGCCAGTGAGTTACTATTTGTATGGTTGTAAAGACTGATTTCTATTTAGTCTTTGTGTCATTATTTTTAAAGTATATAGACACAAAAATTCTTTAAAAAATCAAAAACGTTTATGAATCATCAGATGCTTGAAGCATTTTGACAAAGAATACTCTCATAATTTACCTCCGACGACTAGCAAAGTGCCAAAATATTCAACCTAGCACCTGAAAAGTTCCTAATTTTCTTTATTAATTGAGGCCTATAAAATTAAAATTAGTCTGAGTTTAAGAATTTGCTTCTCCAAAAGAATTTGGCTAAAAATACTGAATTTTAGGCATATTTCTGCTAGAATTTATTGTCCGAATTTATTTATTTGTTGACAGTCAGATTTGTTTCTTCACATAGCACTGTAACGCGAAAATTAGTATTTATTTATTGTAGAAAATTTCGTCATTGATACTACTACTATAGGCTGCGGAAAGTTTCAGACAAATCTTAATAAACCTGAAACTTTACATAGACTTCAGAAATTCTTCTATATGGGTAGAACACCGTTTGAATATTGGCTGCGTAACTTAAAAACACTGAATCTAAAAAGACTTATACAGTCGTGTCTGGATATAGAATTAATTATTTCAGGGCCTGATTCACAGCATCAAGACTATGTGAACCATCAAGATTGACATTTTTTGTTTGAAACTCATTTTCTTTGTTTCAAATTGACATTGTGCAAAATATCATTAGAATATATTGTAGGAACATAAAAAGGTAAACCAAACAAGCAATAACGTCAAGAAACAGCTGATTTTGCAGCAATCTAAAACAAAAGTACAATTAAGGGGAATACCCGGTTTCGTTTCTGATTCCTTTTTTCGTTCGTTTCTGCTTGAAAATGCTTTCAAAATTTGGTTCACTATTTAGAGGTTTTCGATTGTTCACTTAATAGTGTCAAAGTAGTACTCTATGTAACAATTTATGTGTTTTCTATATCGAGGTGTTCACTATATCCAACCACGACTATATATTGAGCGGCGAAACTTCCAGCACACTTGAATCTCAAAAGGATATTTACTTCTAGGTTAGGTTAGGGCGGCAGTTGGGACCGACGTCCATATCACTTGGCCAATGGTAGCTTTGTGATCCGCTAGTGAACCAATTCACACATTTCCCCACTAGATGGGTCCCCTACGAGAGTTGAGGAAGCCATCCGGCTGCCTGAATGAACCTTAAAAGGCATTTTGGACTCTGTTCAGAGAGCTGAGATAGATCATTTAGAAAATGTGACTGTAGGAACCTAAATCTTTTTCTGCCCAGTCCTGGGCAGTGACAGAAAAAGCGTTCTACCGTCTCTAGCTCCTCTTCATCGCCACAGCTTCTACAGAAGTCGTGGTGGGGACCATTCAAACGGGATGAGTGGTTTCCTACCAACCAGTGTCCCGTAATGGCACGGATGACATATGAGCACTGGGCTCTATTCAGACAGCAAAGTTTTTTGGTTCTTTTACTGCAGTATGTCGGCCAGGTTTGCCGCGAGATTCTTCACGTGTCCGATGTCCGATTCCACGTTTTATTTGCACAGAGAGCGAAAAAGTTTCGTATTCTCAGTTTACAACTGGCCATGGGTATACTGAGGCCCTCCTTATCTTGAAGGAGGATGCTGGTAGTTCCTTTTCTAGCCAGTTCATCCGCAATGCAATTTCTCTCAAAGTCCCTGTGTCCTGGAACCCATATCAGGTGAATTGAAAGCTGCTCAGCCATCTCTCCTAGAGACAAGCGGCAGTCATTCACTGACTTTGTCATCGAAACTAGAGACTTAACAGCCGCTTGGCTGTCCGAATATATACAGATATGCTTATCTTGGATTTGTAGGTTTTTTATTGTTGTTAAAGCCTCCCGGATTGCTGTGACCTCTGCCTGAAAGACACTCGCAGTGTCCGGGAGCCGAAAAGCAATTCTAATGTCGAAATCCTCGACGTAGACCCCTCCCCCTACACGGTCGTCTAGCTTGGAACCGTCCGTGTATACCTTTATCGAGCCTGCTGGGCCTGGTACCCCAGTATTCCACTCCTCTCTGGTTGGAATATAGGCTCTGAAGTTGGTTATATAATGTTCCTGCGGTATGCAGTAGTCTGTACTTTCGGGATTGAGTGGGTTCCCTTAAGAATCTTTGCATGACCAAAATCTTGATCATTCCATTTTTCGGCTCTCTCATGCGTAAAGCTGATAGAATGGCTTGTTGTTTCCCTACCTTGTTCAGTGGTAGGAGGTTTAAAATAGCATCTAAGGCTTCATTTGGTGTAGAGCGTAGAGCACCACTAATAGTAAGTTCGGCTGTTCGCTGAACCTTACTTAACTTTTTAAGGTTAGTCCCCTTATCTAAGTAGGCCACCAGATCGAGACTCCATACATGAGTATGGATCTAACAATGGCAGTATACAGCCAGTGGACTATGTTTGGGCACATGGCCCATTTAAGTCCAATGGCTTTCTTGCAAGTGTATAAAGCGATTGTGGCCTTTTTTCTTCGATCCTCTGTACTTTACTTTATAATTAAAAAAAAAAAAATACAAAAACAAAAAATCTTTAATATATAAAACCACTTTAATTCAAGTCGTTATTTTTATGTGAAAAAAGTTAAAAAATGAATTACGCATTCATAACAATGTATTTGTTATAGAACTATTTTTAATCAATAAATTTAATGATTAACTTGTTTTGGAACACGCTTTCATCTGTTCCGACACTTATTTTAAAGAAAGTTGCTTTAACTAAATTCGACTACGTTTCAATAAAGCGAACTCAACTATTTAATTTAGATTCAATTATTTATTATTTAATAAGCATTATGTTTAATGATATTTAATTTATGCTTTTGTCTCTTCCGAAATTGATTTTCGAAAATTCAACTAAGTTCACCTACTATACAACAATGCAATTGTTATTCATTATTCTTAATCTTACTTTGATTAGTAATTATTAATTTATAGACTACTTCATAATTGGTTTTTGCCGCTTTTGCTTTAACAATAAACTTAGACAATTTGTGAGCTCACTAAATCAATTACTTGCGCAATTAAAGCCAAATTCTTGCAGTCGTAACTACCTAATTTAAAATCGCTAAAAAAGTACTCATAAAAAGTACTGCATTTAAATAACATAGTTTGTAACATACAGCAAAGCTCGCTGCTATGTAATTTCGTATTGGTCATAGCAGCAATGCAAATTTCAGTTGGCAACATTTGTACCCCACCCACAAGCTAGTTGGTAATGCGGTCATTGAACTCTTGTACATGCGGCACGCAAGGCTTACACTTTTCATTAATTAAAGAAATTTACAATTGCGCGTGTGCAAAGGTTCTAGTTTTAATTAAAAAGTGTTAACTAATTGTGCGCATCGTGTGTTAATTAGTGCAAACAAAGTGTTAATTAAGTGTAACAATGATATAAACGCCAGCAGCTGTAACATTTGCATTTTTTGCGCAAATGCCGTCGGGGCAGCAGCCAGCTGGCGGCCCAGCAAAAGCGTCGGCAAAAATGTTGGTAAGTCCTATTTATGCCTTTATTTAGTATATTATATATTTATCTACAATGCAATTCGTTTGAGCAATCTCAAAAACAAATAGCAACAAAGTCTTTTGGCTGCAAAACACTAATTAACAAACAGTTATAGCCTAATGCTTTAAGCAGCATTGTATGCGTATGTATGTGTGCGTTTGTTTACACAAGACTCCTACATAAGACACATACACATACACATACATATGTTTATATATAGCTACTATATAATTTTATAGTAAAGCTGCTTAGCGGGCACGAGTGCACAGAAAAAGTTTTTGAACAAAGTTTGCGCCGGCAAGCAAAACATTTGAAAAATTCATAAATCTTCTCAAGCAAGTAACTAAATGTAGAAAACCCAACGCCCCATTTTCAAGTATTTAAGTTGAGTCGTGCATTTTGGCCAAAGTGCGGGCAGGGTGGCTCGAAACTCGAAAAAGTTGAAAATTGAAACGGCAAAAGTTTGCGCCGACTCAGGCGGAGTAGCGGCGGGGTGGCTGCTTTGGAGTTTCTGGATTGGGGTTGGTTGGCAGCAAAGCAAGCAAGCCAAGGCAAAAAAAAAATCAATGCAATCATTGCCACATTATGTACTTCAAGTCTGCCCCAGCCACATACACAGCCACACATATATATACTTACATACTTCAACACTAAGTACATACGCGTAAATATGTGCGAACAACTGAAATCCTTAGATTGCGTTGCTTTTCCATCTTTGTCTTGGGTTTGAGCGGAAAACTTTTTTCCCCGTGCACTTGAAGCGGGCATGTTTATTTGGTGATGCCAAATGCACGTTAGAGAAGCAGATGTGGTGGAGCTTATATGGGAGGGCATACGGAAAGATCATGTCTAGCTGAGTCGATCAGTTTAGATAAATACTCAAGCAACTCGTAAAGAAGTTAAAACAGGTTTATGCTTGATCTTCCAAGTCTCATAAAGAATTAATCAGACAAACCTTATTAAAATGGCTTATGCCATTATCTCGAGTTGTTTTATATAAAAAAGTAAACATAAGATTAGAACTTTTAGATCTATACTTTAATCTGAAACATCGTTTTTTTTAAGCTAAAATCAATCGATAGTGCAACATAGATATTATAATATTATACATATTTATATTATATTTATATATAATTATTATTTCAAACCAAAAAATTTTATTGTTTTTTACCTTCAAATCCTACATATTCTTTCTTTATTCATCACTTGGTTGATAATAGAAATTTAATATTTTTGAATCAGATTTAATTAAAGAATTTTTTAATTTGTTACATCGTTTTATATGCATAGATGTTTTTAGCCTTTACGACTTTGGAATATTATGAACTGATGAATATTTTCGCAAATATTTTAAAATTTGAAAAGAATTATTAATTTTTTTTTAATTTGAGATACAATTTTTTAAGAATATTTTCGAATGTGGTTAAGTCCCTCAATGTACAAAAGACCTTTTGGTCGCAGTGCCCCACCTCTCTGTGAGGGTAACCTTTTCGGAAAAAAAGTCCCTCAAAATTTAAAAAATATCAAGAGAATCTGTTGACAAAGTTATGAGATAATGATCATTTTCGCAAATATTTTGAAATTTGGAAAGAATTTTTAATTTTTTATTTAATTTAAGATACAATATTTATATATTTCAATCTTTTATAATAATTTAGGTACATTCCAATTTTTTATTTAATGTGAAATACAGCATTTAAAGAATCACGAACAAATAGATATATTTTTTAAACTAGCCAAATCCCTCAAAATTGAAAAAATTAAAAAAAAATATATCGCCAAACTTATGAAAATGTTCGCTAATATTTACAAATTCGAAAATTATCTATAGCATATTCCAATTTTTTATTTAATATGAGATACAGCACTTTAAGAATCATAAGCAAATATTTATATTTTCCAAATTAGTCAAATACCTCAAAATTTTTAAAAAATATTTCGACAACCTCATTTTCATTCCCTAATATTTTAAAATTCGAAAAGAATGTATCGTATATTCCAATTTTTTATTTAATGCAAGATACTGCATTTTAATATTCGTAAATATATAGTTACAATTTTAAATGTAGTTGAATTCCTCAAAATTTAAAAAATACCGAAAGAATCTATTGACAATCTTATGAACTAAGGAAAATTCTCGAAAAGAATGTATTGCATAAACCAATTTTTAAAAAAATATTTCGGCGAAAATAAGTGAAGAGAGACACTTTTTACGGACCTTCTCCGATTTTGATGATTTTTACATATTTTGTAGAGCTACTCGCCAATAGCATCCACGTCAAAAACGTTTGCAAAATTCCGATTATTTGTCGAGTTATCGATAACTGAATATTGGGTTTTTAATTTTTAGACTATTTTTGATAAGCCTTATCTTCTAAACGAATAAAAATATTGATGCGAATTTACCATGATAGATAAAAATGAAATTTAAAGAAAAACAAAATTTCTATTATTTTTTAAGAATTTTATTTTTCCCGATTTATATTTTTCAATTTAGTCTAATCCATGAAAATTTTAAAATATTGAAAGAATATGTTGACAAACTATTGACATGCTAGAAATCTCTTCTAAACGGATTTCAACTCAATAGTAACCAAAAAATGCCTTCTAATCGTTGGTTTTTGAAAAACGTACAAATATCTCTTGTAAGACACATTTGTCATCTAATTCGTGAATTTTTGAGAAAATTGAAAATAAACTTTAGGCTTGATCTTTCAACTTTTTGGGTAAAGTACCAAACCTTTAAAAAAAAAATTTATTGTGGTTATTTGTTGCGTATAAATAGGCAATAACAGATATTGATGATTGACCATCTAAAAATTAATATTTCCATATAGTTCAAATTTTTCTTTCGATCTTCCTTATTTACTTCAATAAACGTACCTAGCAATTATTCTAACATTTTAGAGTTCTTGGAAGCAGATACAGTAAAACAAAAGTATTTTTAAACTTTCCAAAACATTTTTTTTTGAGAACGTGTTTTTTAAGAAACCCAAACCTATTGAATTTAGTTTAAATTCTGAGAAGACGAAGCTGGTACAGTAAATCCAAAGTATTTTAAAGCTCCCAATAACATTTTTTTGAGATGCTGTTTTTTAAGAAAAGCAGATCTTTTGAATGAAGTACAAGGACGTCTTTTGATTTTTAACACAACTTTATAAGATACGATAAGATTGAGATTTATCAAAATTCGTAAAAAAAACACTATTTTTCTGACGGTTTGAAAGCTTTTTGTATCAATTATCAACCTAGCTTGTGAATAGATGTTTTCAGAACACTTCCATTCTCTATAAACTAAATCGGTTGATTATATTATAAAATCACTTTGAGAACTAAATTATTTTTAAAGCACTTCAATTCTTTCAATTCCTTAAAGCGGTTTCAAAATGATCTTATAAGATCAGTTTGGAACTATTCACCTTCAAAACGGTTTTAGGATGATCTTAGAAAATCACTTTGAGAACTAAATGTTTCTCAAAACACTTCAATTCTCAGTAAACCAAATCGGTTGAAAGTGGTTTTAAAATGATCTTATGAGATCATTTTGGAACTATTCACATTCAAAGCGGTTTTACGATGGTCCTTTAAAATCAGTTTGGCAACTCAATGTTTTTCAGAAAGCTTTTATTCTCTATAAACTAAATCGTTTAAAAGTGGTTTTAGAATGATCTTATAAGATCAGTTAGAGAACAAAATGTTTTTCAGAACCTTTCAATTCTCTATAAACTAAATCGGTTGAAAGCGGTTTTAAAAGGATCCCACAAGATCAGTTTGGAACTATTCACATTCAAAACGGTTTTAGGATGATCTTGTAAAATCAGTTTGAGAACTAAATAATTTTCAGAACACTTTAATTCTCTATAAACTAAATCGGTTGAAAGCGGTTTCAGAATATTGTTATAATATTAGTTTGGAACTATTCACATTCATAAAATCCACGTCAAGTGTGCAAAAATGTTGTGTTAGATACACCAAGTATACATTTTTATGCATAGGTTGACTTAATAATCCAGATCAACAATACTATACCGACCATTCAGAGCCGAAATCCGAAACAAGTTTGTTTTGATTGATTTGCCATTCAAGTTTGATTAGGAAGTTGTTTAAAGATCTGCTTCAAAATGTATCTAGGCTGTAATTAGAATTATTTAACTATCTCTCGTATATCTCAAAGTCCTTGATTATAATAAAAAGAAAAAATTATTTAAACCTTAGTTTAATTACACAGCCATACAAAAAAAAATATTTGTTTCGGGTCTGGAGGTCAGACCGTGTTATGCTTTATGTCTTCGCTGAATCGCGAATCCGAAGGTCCAAAAAACCCCAGCACTTCAGGGTTCTGCCATAATGTCAAAAAACCTCATACAAAATTTTATTCTAGTTCGGGGGTCAGACCATGTTAAGTATATGTTTTTTTGGTCGCTGAATCCAAATCCGAGGTCCAAAAAACTCCAGCATTTCAGGGTTTAGATATAAACTCAAAACAAATTTTTATTCCAAGTCCGGGAGTCAGACCATGCTTACCATATGCTCCAGACCCGAAAAAATATTTTTTTTTTGTCTTGCTGTGTTATCAGCAAATTAATCAATAATGATAACTATGGAAAGATTATTGGACCATACCAATAATCTAGCCCTTAATTTTGAAAATAATAGTCCAATCTATAGAAGACTTTACAAATTTCATTGCCCTTGATTTTTCAAATGGATTTTAATTTAGATTATTTTATATAATTTACTGATTGTTTTTGGACAGATTGTAAATAAAATTTGAAGAAAAAAATAAATATTTTGAAGTGTCGATTTAGATGTAACAACTCTGTACAACCCCATTTTGATCTCCCAGAATCGCCATTGAAAACTCATTTTATTCCTTTAACTCCTTGAGGAGCATAGGGCCTTAAAAACTTAAAAACGCTTAGTTATCTTTAAGGGAACTATAATTTGATTGATCTAATTAAATCTTCCTTTTTTTCTAAGCTTCACTAAACATTGTGCTGTACCCTATAAATAAAAATTTCTACATTATAAATAAATTATATAACAAACTATCTTGGTAGCGTTCTCCACAAGAGTGCATCCAAACTTCTACGTTCCGTATTCTCTATTCTCTTTCATTTTGCTGTTCCGCATGGCAAAAAAAACTTTTTTTTTGTTGTTGCTGAAAAATTAAGAAAAACTTTGACGTGCGTTTAGCACGTTTTAAATGTTTCGTTGCTGCTGCGGCAGCGCAAAAGCAAAGCCAAAAAAAGGAAACATAGGCGGTGGCAGAGGGAGCGCAGAAAGAGGCAGAGACGGGGGCCCCACACACTCGTTTTTTTTTGTCTTTCGCCTGTTTCCTCTTGTATCTTTAAACGTCGTGTATCGTAGTTGTATCTTTGTGTGTATCACGTCGTTGTATCTGTATCTGTATCTGCTTTGGTTTTTTTTTCTGTTTTTTTTGGTGGTATATCTTGCGTATCTTTCGCTCTCGCACTGGCTGAACGCTCTACACATGAATTATTTATAAAGGCGGAGCAGACAAGTTGCTGCCGTGCCCGTTTGTTGTTGTTGCTGTTGTTCTTGTTGTTATTGTTTGTTGTTCTGTGTGCTTTTTTTTTTGTTCTTTTTCGCAGATTTTTTTCGCCAGCTTTTATGTAGTTGTTGCTTTCATGCTTGAAGTACTTCAGCTGCTGCCGCTGCTGCTGCTCATCGTCTTCCATGTGGCGTCGGCATTTACTTCCATGTTCATGTTTCCAGATATATTGCCCAGTCCCAGCACGGAACCCGTACAGCAGTCCAGCCCAGCAGCAGCATCCCATGTACATATATGTTTGTATGTATGTATATAAGTTGTATATTTCGTATATTCTCATGGCATGTGCGCAATTTTTTGCTGTTGTTCTGACGGCTTTTTATACTCTTTGTTTTGTTTGGTATTACAAGTTTGTTATGAAGCGAATGATCTTAATCAGGGAGTGGATTCGTATTTGGTATAGCCAATAAGAGCCGTGAAAGCTTTATCGAAAAAGGAGTGTAAAGTATAAATAAGGACAGTGCCTTATACCACTTCCTTTTTGAAAAAAAGTTAGGTGCACTGATTTGAAATTTAGTTAAATATGGAACAAAGTATCGCAAGCTTTTTTAGCTTCAATTTTTTAGGAATCTTCGCTAGACTTAAGATTTGTTGACAAATTCTTGAAAATCTGGACTTAAGTTTCGTTATGATGATAATATCAAAATAAGAATCTGTCTTAAAGTAAGCCGGCTAATAGTCAAAAATTATCACCGAAATCTCAATTTCGGATCTTAATATGTTATTCTTGTTGCTTATTTGAAAAATTGTAAATTGTTGTAAAAATGCATAAGATGAGAATGTTCAAGATTACAAAAAGAGTGGAAAAAACCTTCATTATTACTCAAAATCTTAAATTTGTATTTAAAAAAAATTTGTAGGAAACTATACTTTAGATATTTAGACAAACTCCATAAAATCTTGATTTCAGTTCTATTATGATTAAGGAATATCAAAATAAGAATCTCAGCCTTAAAATAGGACGGAAAATAGTCAGCAATTATCATACAAATCTTAATTTTGGACTTAAAACAATCTTGAAATCAGATTTTTGAGGCTCATTTGAAGAATTGTAAGTAGTTATTATTTCTAATGCAAAAATATTATAAAGATGAGAATGTTCAAGATTACAATAAGAGTGGAAAAAGCCTAAATTATTAGTCAAAATCTCAAATATGTATTTTTAAAAATTTTGAAAAAAAGTTTTCCTGTTTTTCCATTTTGAAACTTGAATATTCAAGATTACAATAAGAGTGGAAAAAACCTAAATTATTAGTCAAAATTTTAAATTTGCATTTTTTTTAAATTTTGTAGGAAATTATACTTAAGATTTTTAAACAAATTCTTGAAAATCTTGATTTAAGTTTTAATGTACTTAAGAAGCTTCAAAATAAAAATCTCAGTTTTAAAATAATCCGAACAATAGTCAGAAATTATCAACAAAATCTTAATTCGAGATTTTGAAAAATTTTAAAAACAGATTTTTGTGGCTCGTTTAAAGAATTGTAAATTGTTATAATTTCTAAGACCAAAAAAATCATAAAGATGTGAATTTTCAAGATTATGTGAAAGAAATCTAAAGAAAAAGAAACCAAAATCCTAAATTTGACTTTTTAGTAATTTTGAAAAATTTATATTTTAAGAATTTTTTGATCTAATTTAGATAATTCTTTGTCTCGCTACAAAATTTTTTGCTTTGTTTTTAGTTTGAAATTTTTTCGTGTTTCTAAATATTTTTGTCTAATTTCAAAGATAATTATTTTTATTTTAAGACTAAATAAGAAGAGAGCTGAAAATTATTATTAACGATGTAATTTTTTTAATATCCGTGTACGTAATTATTTTTTAATTTAATTTAGAGAATGTTTGGTCTAGCTACAAGACTTTTTGAATTGTCCTAAGTTTGATATTTTTTCGTGTTTGTAGATTCTTTTTTGTCTTATTTCAAACATATTGGTTTTATTTTGAGATTTAATAAGAAGAGAGCTGAGAATGTAATTTCTTTCATATCAGGGTACCTAATTATCGCTGTTCTGGTGTCTTTAGGATTCTAGAAATAAATTCTTTCGTCACTTTTATATAAGTGGCAAATATTTTAAGCTCGGTAGTACCAAAGTAAAATTAAGACCCTAAGAGCACTAAAAAATTATGTAATCCATCCTGTAGCTTTAAATTCGTTATAATAAAATAATGCAATAAAGATATATATTTTCGATTAATATTATAAAAAGATATTTTACAAAAAATTAACCATATAGAATTGCAATCTTAACTTTTTGAAATAAATAAATAAAATAAAGTGGTTCTGGTAGCCAATAACTTATGATTCCAAGAATAATACAATATAATAGAAAAAGTTAAACAGAAGAATTCAAAAAATTAATTTTTCATAAAAAGCGGTTCCTTATAAGCAAGTTATTAAAGATATTTAAGAAATGTATCAGCTTTAGGTTTTTCCGATTTTCCTAACGAATTGTAATATTGTTATTACAAACTTATTTAATATTTTTAAAAATTAACCATTCAGCTGAAAAGCTAAATCAGCTATATATTTTTGTATCTGTCAAAGCTGAATATTAATACAATGGAATAAAATTAAAATTAAAAAATTATTAAAGATATAGCTGAAAATATTTTTTATCTTATGTACAACATTTCGAAATTTACTTCAAAAATATTATTTACACACAACAGAAAACATTTAGTGTCTTTTGGATCAATATGCATAAAGGCAAAAGTGCACGAGTAATGATGTGAACAACCCTAACAACGAGGCACAAACGCAAAAGTGACAGAAATGTAAAAAATATTTTATTGAGAACAAAAACTTTGTAATTCGAAAGACGAATTGTCTTTTCATTTAAAAAATTCAAAATATGTATAAAGAGAATCCAAATCCGTTTACTGCATTTCGAAGATTTTATTTAAAACAAATTTAATGAAAATGATGAATTTAAAGCACGAGCTAGTTCGTGAACTTTAAGTTAAGGTTTCCAGTTAAAATATGGGCAGGGGATTACGAAGCTCCTTGAAAAAAGTAGTCAGCTGTTTGATAAACATAAATTTTTCGAAATCGGCTTTCGAGTTCTTTAAAAACTTAGCAGTATCTTCAGATATCATAATTCCCAGCCAATGATCTTTACCATTGTCGTTAATATTCGGAGAAAAAAAAAGCATTTCGAGCAAAAAAATCTATTCTACAAATCTATCAGATATCATAATTCTTAGCCAATAATCTTTACCATTATCGTTAATATTCGGAGAAAAAATCATTTCATATTCAGAGCAAAGAAGTCTATTTGAAAGGTCTATCAGATATCATAATTCTTAGCCAATGATTTTTACCATTATTGTTAATATTCGGAGCAAAAAAAACCATTTCGTATTTAGAGCAAAAAAGTTTATTCTACAAATCTATCAAATATCTTAATTCTTAGCCAATGATCTTTACCAATATCGTATCCAGAGCAATGAAGTCTTGTCCACAAATCGAAATCAAAAACGACAGATTATTGAGAAATTCGAAATAAAAAAAATTTTTTATAACTAAAAGGACCAAGTTTTAGTACGACTTTCTAGGGTAGCATTGAAACGTTTCCTTTTCTTTGATTCAAGAACACTTCCTAAGATGCTCCTATTTGTAGTGTAAGTAACCAAAAAATAAATTTCTGCTTTCTTCCACGGCATTCCACAAAGAGTATACAAACTTCGACACCTTAAAGCAGAACCTAGCGCCATTTTTTAATGCCTTGAGCTTTAAAAAATGTATCTCGCTTTTGTGTATCTCAACAGTAAGGCATTTGTGGTAAAATTCGGTTGCTGTCTATATACCAAGCGCTTTACGCTGTACATATATACAGTTGTATGTGTGTGCTTGGCCACCATTTTTCTTTGCCACTTTGTAGTTTCTTTTCATTTATTTTATTTATATATCTGTTTTTTTTTCTCGTTTTTTTGGGCATCTGTCAGTTCTTTTGTTCAGCAGCTCACGCAGTTTGCTTTTGCGTGCGTTTTATTTGTATAAATTTCAGTTGCGTATCTCTTTTATTATTGTATTGTATCTTTTTACTTTTACTGACAGACATACATATGTAGGTGTGTTTGTGTGTGTAGGTGTCGCATTTGCTGTCTACATTTTTGTTGTTGTTGTTGTTGTTCGTGTTGCTATAATGATCCTGCGCAGTGTTGGCGCCTCAACGCTAAAGCTGCACTCCATTTTTCTTTTCAGGCCGCCCCACACACACACACACGTACGCACACGCAGACATAGCGCAAAGTGTAGCATACAGACAGGCGCACACACAGCCACCGCAGCCATTATGGCCGTAATGGGAATTTAAGCATGACTGTGTGTGTGTGCGTATTTGTGTCTGTGTGTATCTGTGTGTGCGTGCTTGGCTCGTTGCTGTATCTTTTTGGGGGTTTTTCCGTTTTTGCGGCGTATCTTTTGCATGTTATGTTGCCATTTTGTTCCTGTCGCTTGCATATATACTATACCCAGTTTTTTTTTATTCCTCTTTTGGGTGCTGCTCCCAACCCCTATTCGGTTTCCGGGGGTTGCGTGCGTCGCTTGCGCGGTTTTGCGTTTTTGGCTGTCGATTTTTAGTGCTTATATATTTTTGTTTTTTTCCCATTTTTTTTGTAGCACACTTTTCTGTACGCAAATGCAGTTTCATGTCGTCTATGAATTTTTCGGCTGTGGCATGTGGTAAATGTGTGCATAAGTGTGCATGCATGCGTGTGTGTGCGTGTGTGTGGCATGCGGCATGTGTGGCTATTGTGGCTTTTTCACTTTTAACGAGCGCGCTAGCTGCGTGTCATTTTTCATGAGTTCTTTGCCATGTTTCGGCATAGTTCCTACCTCTCTCTCGCCATCTACCATCCATACCTCAGCCATTTGCTGTTTTTCAACGTTTTTGGCCAAATTGTTGTAGTTACTCATGTTTCTCTTGCCGCGCACTGGGGCAATAAATTTTTCAATTAAACATAGCAAAAATACGTTGTCAGTACAGTAAATGCAGGCGTATAAAAACAGAACTGCTATGGGAATATGGTAGATGCTCTACAGGGTTGCCCATGTGGTATGGAAACATGAAACAGCTGAGTTTGTTGTAATGTTGAGCACGTTAAATTAACGATAAGTTAGACACTGAGAATGAAATTTGGAGCTACTGTATTTTTTTTTTCGAAATCTTCAGCACTCAATCCTTGAATGGCCGCCACTCAGCTGAAAACCTATCGTAATTCTTTTGCAACTGATAACTTAGTGAGTTTTTTATAGAAGAAAAGTTGCAGATTGGTATGACTTCAAATATTTCTTATTTTGTATGATTGTTTCCTTAACAAAAATTCGTCAATTTCGACAATCTTTTAGATATCACTTGATTTTATGGCTAACTATAACATAACCTTTTTTTTGTTAAAAAATGTTGTAAATTTTAAATTCTATTACTGACAAAACTTGATGTCTTCATTTTTTCACGACTATTATTTTGTTTTTATTAAAATCGTAGTCAGTATCTGCAACCTAATCGTTTTCTATAAAGTTAATTGCATGATACAGTTCATTCCCAAAATTTTATATAATAAAATAATCCTGACTCTTACAAATTGATTTTTAAATCTGTGGCGATTTAGCTTTTGAAAATGGTTCTCTAACATCCTCCTCCACAATCCATCCCAATAATTTCATTGCCCCCTCTCTTAGAATTAGGCTACACAATGGACCTCATGGCCTCAGGATGATGTCAGTCACTATCTGACCTGCCTATACAGCCTTAACTAGTTTCTGAATTGGTACTTAATATTATTGATGAGATGAGAGCAATAATTAACACTCCCAAAACAAACAAAAAATAAGTTTTTGAAAAAATGTTTGTGTCAATACTTTTTTCATCAAATAATTAGGTTGTTCTTTTTATGACGCACAACATACAAATCAAAAATCTACATTTCTGCAAGACCCAGACTGTGCCTACGTCATTTAAGGAACTTCTGCCCAAAACAGGGTTGCAAAAAGCGCCAATATATAATGCTGAGGATATATTTATATACTGTATGTATGGTACTATTTTTACTTAATCTGTACATATCATATATGTATCTATCTTAAGAGCACATCAATGCCTTTCGATCTAATCGGCGGCATACAATTTTGTTCACGAGATATTGACGAATAACTGAATCACTTGTTTTATCCATATTTTTTAAGAATCCCGAAATGTTGTAATTTTCGTGTTTCTCGACCCAAAATTAACCTAAAAACACTTTTCTACGTTGGTTTATTTTGCATGTACACTAGTGTAAAAAAGTCTTTAAAAATTTAAGTTAGAATAAGGTCATCAAAAAACGTCCATTTTTGAATAACATGTCCTTTATACGCTGTTTACCAAATAACTGGCTTTCTTTCAAATTTTGAATGTGCGCAGTAAAGTCACTCTGTAAATAAAATGGGTATCCTTTCTGAAACTTTTGTGTTTACACTATTATTTACTTATATTATACACTAATTATATACTTATATACTTTTATTATACACTAATAAAAAAATAAAATCTTCAATCAAAATTATTGCCTTCCTGATTTTAATTCTTCAAATGAAATCAAAAAGTCAAAAAATATATTGAATTAACATATCTTGTTTTAAGAATGTTCACAATCCGAATTTAAGACTTTGGGAACGATTTTACATTTTTTCCGGTTTATTTTAAGAATAACGATTCTTATTTAAAAAGGCTTAAATAATCATAATTAACTCTGAAATCATGATTTTTTTTCAGTGTACACTACCCTGCAAAAGTTTGGGGTCAGTTGAAAAATCTCATGTTTTTTGTATTTGTCGCCTTATTTGTCGGTCTTGGACCGTTTTATTTTAAATGATACATTGAAAAAACATTATATATAAATGAACTACAAATAATATTCGCCAAAAATTTCGATTTTTATTCGAAAAAAAAAGAATGAAAAACATCAAATCAGGTGGTTTTCATCAATATGGTTTACTTTAGATTTGATGATGGCTGCACAGACTCTCGGCATTCGTTCGACTAATTTTTGAAGCGTTTGAACTTGTATTTGTTCCCAAGCCCTCTTCAGACACTCCCACAGGTGATTCGCGCTAGTTGGACGTAGTTTTCGCACCTCTCTATCCAGTTCATCCCACAACAGCTCAATGGGATTCACATCCGCCGACTGGGGTGGCCATTCCATGATTTTGAGTGCCCCAGCTGTTTCTTTGGATTTTAAGTAGTTAGTACACAATTTTGACGTGTGTTTAGGATCGTTGTCTTGCTGATATACAAATCCCTCTCCTATATTAATAGGAGGTACCCGACGGAATAGCGTTGTACTGAAGTATTTTGTGATACTATTCTTTTCGCATAATACCGTCGATTTTCACCAAATCGCCAACTCTGTCGTAGCAAAATCAACCCCACACCATCACTGAACCACCTCCGAACTTCACTGTGGGCTTCACACATTCAGGTTTGTGCCGTTCACCATGCTGTCTGCGGCAGTACGCTCGCCGTTTACTCCCGAAAATTTCAAATTTGGACTCATCCGTCCAGAACACTTTTTCCATTCGTCAATCGACCATTTAACGTATATTTTGGCCCAATTAAGTCTTTTGCGAATATTTTGTAGCCGCAGTAATGGTTTTTTGGCAGCAACTCGACCATACAATCCGATTTTATGCAATCGACGCGTCGCGACGTGTCACTGTGGTGTCGGCGATTGGGTTCGGCAACGATTCATTGATATCACCTCTGATATCTGGCACTGTTTTAAATCGAGAACGCTTGCTTATCATTTGTATCAGCCGATCATCACTTTCTGTGGTCTTTTTGGGTCGACCCGTTCGATTTTTGTCTTTATAAGATCCAGTTTCAGCGTGTACAAAAAACATGAAATTTTTCAACTGACCCTAAACTTTTGCAGGGTACTGTATATATTATGTATTTTTTTTTTATCAGTGTATATTTTTCATGTAATAATGGATGCTATATTAGAAGACTCTAAACAAATATACGTAAAGCATAAACTCAAACTTTTTTTTCAAGACATTTCGAAAATATAATCTTTAATGCGGAAATGATTTAATTTCGGTGATGCATAATTTCGTTAGCCATAATTCTTTCTAGCCAGAAAGCCTACCTACTTGCCTGCTTCTTCTGCTACGACTATATTTTCTTCTAATTTCTCTATTTTTTAATTTAAAAGATGATGTCTACCATATTGTTGTTGCTATTGTTGTCTGCTTTGACTGCTGCAATTCTTTGTAGTCTTGGAGTCAACCTTTAATGGTACCTTTAATCTCTTCCTGATTTTGTTTTGGAGATGATGTACACCATATTGCTGTCTGCTTTGACTTTGGCTGTCACAATTCTTCTTAGCCAGGAAGCCTACCTACCTGACTGCTTCTTCTACTACGACTATATTTTCTCCTAATCTCTTTCTGATTTTGTTTTGGAGATGATGTCTACCATATTGTTGTTGATATTGCTGTCTACTTTGACTGCTGCAATTCTTCTTAGGTTTGAAGTCTATCTTTAATGCTACTTTTACTACGACTGTATTTTCTTGTAATCTCTCGCCGATTTTGTTTTGGTGATGATCTCTACCATATTGTTGTTATTGTTATTTGCTTTCTTCTACATTTGATACTTCTTCTTCTACACCTATATTTTCTCCTAATCTCTCTTTGATTTAATTTTTGAGATGATGTCTCTTTTATTGTTGTCTGTTTTCACTTTGACTGCCGCAATTCTTCTAATCCTCGAAGTCTACCTTTGATACTACTTCTACTACAACTATATTTTTTCCTAATCCCTCTCTTTTTTAATTTTCAAGATGATGTCCACCATATTGTTTGTTATAGTTATTGCCGTCTGCTTTGACTTTGACTGCTGCAATTCTTCTTAGCCTTTGCCTTCTTCTATTTGTGATTCTGCTTCTATTACGGCTCTATGTTTTTCTCCTTCGCCTTTGGCCAGCAACAACGTACTTAAATTTTTAATAGCAAAAGCAACGTTGCCGCACCTTTTGCTTGACTTTGCTCTTGAACTGCCGGGGGGCGCCCTTGCCTCACATCCAACCCGTCCTACCCAAATACCCTTGGTACTTGCCCCCTCGCACGTCTTGCGCTTTGTCTTCTCGTTGTCTTGTCTTGTAGCTCGTTTTTTATTTTTCTACATTTTATTTTTGTTGTGTTTTGTAGATAAAATGTAAAGAAATCTACAACATGAATGCGTCGTCGTACAGACTTCGCGACGTTCTTCATACGTCCCATTTGCCAGAGCGCTTCATCATAGTCAGAAGAACAACAACAACAAGAACTACGTCATCTATCTCGTCGAGTATCTTGCGCGTTTAAGCGTTTTTATCTAATTACATGAGTTTTGTGGTGTTGGCGCGTTTTTCAAAATAGAGTGGAGTAGAGTGGAGAAAATTAAAGTTGTGCACAGCTTTGACTTGACCAAGATGGATGTGTGTGTCTAGTTTTGACTTTTGACTGGCCAAAAACGTAATGCCTAACAATGGCTGAGCACAGCAAAATGGCCAAAAGCAGGCGAAAGAGAGAGAGATAGCGCAGCCAAGAGACAAACAGAGAAACCCCAAAACCAAGACAGCCCGTTATCGTTGTCGGCAATCTTTCAAAGACTGCGTACCAAATCGAAACAAGAGAAATTGCAAGCAGCAGCCGAGGCACGGCACGACTGCAACATTAAGTCGCTCCACCCGCCAACACCCTTTGTGGCACACACAGCAATGGCCGCAGGAAGTGGCTGGCAAGCAAGCATCTTGGGGCAAGCCGCATCAATACTTGACCATCTATAGCCCAAGTTTTTGCTGTGTTCTGAAGTCTGGACAACTTCACATGTTGCAGCAACATGCAAATGCAAAGCATCGATAAGATATGCAACGTGTACCGGCGGTGGGGTAAACAGACATACAAAAATTATGGAAGCTGCTTCCAAAAGCAACTACTGTTCAGTCAGATTTGAATAGCAATCTGCTGCCAAAGTCAGAGTTGCAGATGCAGCCAAACCAGCCAGCCCCCTCTCTGCTACCTTTTAATTCCAGTTTGCAACATGCGCAGGCTGTGTGCAACTTGGTCTTTGATTTATGGCGCATTTGTGAATGAAATTTTGTTAAAGATTTTTTAGTTGTTGTTTATTGAGGAAGAGTCAGCCGAGAGAGAGAGCCCAGTTTGTAGTTTTGAGATGATTCAGTGTGGGGAAATTGGATTCGGATTTGTTACGGTTTGTCAGACTTGGCCCGTTGGCGGCTTGTTAGACAACCAAATGTGTAAAGTGGCATAAATGGCAGTGCACAAAGGGCAGTCATACAATAAGTTTTTTGGACAAACGAGTAGCCGAAGATCTAGGAATTTCACATGCCCATAAAATGGCTTTAAACAAGCTGCTAAAGGAAAGTAATTGTAAAAGTTACAGGTAATGCCAGAGTTACACTCGTAGTTGATTTTATAACTACAATTACGGCGGGATTAACAAGAAGGCGGCGAAAATGGAGTTGATTTGGTATCGAAGTGTTAGAGGCAGTTGCAGTTAAAGTGGCAATCATGTTTTATAAAAAGAGACTCGAAGAGTCTTGCCACAGTATCTAGTTCAAGAATACGAGTATTCATAACTATGGTAACACTTTTATTAATATGACAGTAGTGGCAGAGTTTTAGCCTAGTTACAACACAATAAAATTCTGGACTTCTTTATATGCAAAATAGATCATAATTTAAGATCTGCGCTATTTTCGAATTAATAAAATCAAAGAGATAATCCGGTTTTGGGATATCTCTTTTCTTCCATTGCTTGGGGATTTCTGTGCGATTTATAGATACTAATTGAGTACATATTCCTTTCCACAGTAATTTATTGCAGTCCCAACTATATTTCAAAACACACAGTGCAATCAATGTACATTTGAAGTCTTTTTGTCTTCAAAACTATACTATAAGTGGTCTTTCCCTATTTTCTTCAATCTAAAAAGAAGAATCTATAACGCAATATAAGAACTGTACAATTATATTTGAGTTCATAACTGAATGTTTTTGACTTTTAAAGTGTTAACTTAAAAAGAATCAAGTAATGTCTTTTTAGAAACATCTTTAAATTTTATCTTTCTTTTTCTAATCTACAAGGACCTGAATGTAGAAGATAGCAATATAAGAACCGTAGAGTTCTATTTGCAGCGAATTCATAATTTTTAAACCAGGTTTTAATTTCTTTTAACGTTTAAAGTCGCAACTGAAAAAGAATGAAGTGATGAAATCATTCAATTTCCATTTCTTTATTTTTTCAATCTACAAAGACCTGAATGTGGAAGATGGAGCAATATAAGAACTGTGGAATTCTATACTCAGCGAATTCATAATTTTTAGACTAGGGCTTGATTTCATTTGATGCTTAAAGAGTCAACTGAAAAGGGCTGAAGTAATAACATCTTTCAATCTCATCTTTCTTTTCTCAATATACAATGACCTGAATGTGGAAGATAGAGCTGTATAAAAACTTTAGACTATGCTTTGATTTCTTTTGAAATCTTTTAAAGAGTCAACTTTTAATTTCATCGTTCTTTTTTTAAATCTGCAAAGACTTTAATGTTTCCTTTGAGCAATATATCGAAGATGCTTGGATAGGCTGTCTAGCCTACTAGACAATAATGTGGGCAGAAGATGAACACAATTCGTACTAAGAAACTTCTAGATCGATTTTTTTAAAAGCAGAAAAAGTGAATTTTTCGTGCTCTACTCTCACTTAGGGATGCGTAGAGTTTAAAAAGATAAGAACCAATATAGATTTCGATTTAGGTTAGGGTGGCAGTCGGGACCTGACCTCCCAACTCACTTAGGCTGCGGAATCGGCTCGCTGTAATACCGCTGGATGGACGTTACACCAACCTTCCCACACTCAGGAGGTGCTCTTTATGATATAAAAGTCACGACCATCCGGCGGCCTCAATAGCCTCGAGAGGCTTCTAGAACTCTTTTCTGAGAGCTGGGATAGGACATCTAAGAAGTACGACCTAGAGCTAATGTATGTACATTTGACATTTTGAGCTTTTTAGATAGGTTTCTTTGTATTATGGGAGAATGGGAGCATTTTACCGCACAGTTCTCTTAGAGCCGAGCAAATTAAAAAAAAACAATAATTTATTTTTACTTTCAAAAACAGTTCACAAAATTTGTTGCCTCCCATCGATCCCATTGATAGTTACGAACGGGCTGTACATTTCTTTAAATCATTCTGAACAAAATTGAAATTAACTTTGTCAATCTATCTTATTTCGAGATTTGCCAAATATATCTAAAATCATACAGCTGAAAGAATTTCTATCACACGGTTCACAATGATTTTTAAAAACTGGTAAGCAAATGAGCTGTTCATCTCTTTATTCCTAAAAAAGAAAGAGAAACGATTTCTGTAACAACATATAAGGAACTTCCATGGACACCAAAACGTGAATGAAGTCCATGGTGTAGTTAGAAATTACACCTATTTCTGTGAATGATACTTGATATCATAGTCGCATTTGAGTGCAAAATCATCATCACAAGCAGAATTATTTTTAAGATTTCTTTAACTCAAATATATTTCAATAGTTGTTAGTCGAGTTTTCCGGTCATCCTTTTGATACCTTCTAGTTGACTAACTTGTTGTGTAATTTGTACCAATCGAATGTTAATACGGATCCGAAGTACATAACATATATATATATATAGTTCCCGGACTGACTATTTTTGTCAGTAGTCCCTGGGAGGGGCATGGGGATTTCTATTTATGACTGTTTAAAGAGAAATTTGGTGTCTTTAATTAAAAGACAGCTTCATTGGCAAAAAGCGTTTTCCCACGTACATACTTTGATCAAATGAGTTATATCAAAATCCGGAACAAACATATGCAGGTACGAATCCAGAAATTTGTTTAAGAGGGGGTTATCCACCTCGAATCACACAGCTCACAAAAGACTGTAAACCTATTCTCCCAACTTTTGTGGGGTCCGGACCCGAGAGCCCCGGGGGATCCGCTAGTGGACGCATTATGCCTTAATTCCCAACAAATCCACAATTATAACTGCAATCTCAGTCGCTGTGTGAACAAACTGCTTCAATCTGACATTCAGCCAAATCGCTTTTGTCATCACACAACCAGGTTTCCTCCCAGAACTAAAGCTGGATTTCTATGGAAATGTCTTTTTTTATGGCTTTAAATTTCGCATCCTTAGTAGTTCCGGAAGAAGCTGCATTTAAATCCCTGTCGTAGCGGTGCAGTCAACCTGATCAATCGAAGCTGCTGTCACAGAAACCCATTCGCAATCACAACATCCGTTTAAAATCACATTCTAACCGACTACCCATCTTTGACGGTTTATACCTATGCGCTATAAGCGTGACTTCTTGGAAAATTTGTCATTTTTCCAGGAATTTTCTGTCCCAAGGATTTTATTTTGTCTACCTGCTTTCGCTGTGGCAACCGTAGCGCTTAAAAAATTAATGATGACAGAAAACGAGTTGACCGGTCGGTCGCTGTTGCCAGAGCATCGGCATCACCTATGAAACACGTGCCGCAATCATTTTGGGGCAGTGGCAAGCAGCAATGCCGACGGCAGTCAACATTGAATCGCATCGATTCGAAAAATTCACATTTTGACAGACTCATCAATTTTGTAGATACGACTGGCGACAGCAATGAAACGAGCCGAGTCCAGGCTGTCCTTTGGCTTTTTGGTATGGGATAAGGAAGGGTTTGGGTATGTTGGTCTGGTCAGTGGTCATTGATTAGTTCATGTGTTGTTGCCTGGGCTATTGTTCTCTGTGTTGTCTCTGAGGCTTGCGTGGGCTGGGAGTAACTCCAATAAACCTCTGTTGTCTGTGGAAGTTTTGCGGTTTTTGATTTGTTTGTTTGCAACGTCGATACTATCAATTATGTTGTAACTATCTGTGTGTGTGCGTGTTTGTGTTAGTATCTGTGTGTTTGTATCTGTAGCTGCAATTTAGTTGCCGCTTAACTTGGCGCTTAATTAAGTGCATTTGTATTTTGTTTTAATATTTTGTTTTTATTTTGGCGCATTGACAATGACAACATTATCTTTAATTTCTTGGCGTGGCAGATCAAAAAAGATTCACCGCTTTTATAGCATACGCATACATATAAAATTGCCTAATTAATTACATAAAACAACAACAATACTAAGCAACAACAACAATAACAACAAAGCAAGTTGTCGTTGTTGAATGCGCAGCAATAACTGATCAATGCAAACAGTTGACCAGCTCCAAAAAGCAAAAGATGCCGCCACCATGGAAACCAACCATCTTCAAACAGTACAGTACAGTACAGACTCAGAATATGAACAAACTATAGGTTAGTAGCTCTAAAAGAAAATACAACAATCATAAAACTTCTTAAAAGCAAAGAAAATAGAAGACGTGATAGGCAGAAAAATCGAGTTTCTACCCGAAAGATTTTGAGTTTTAGGTATGCCAGATAGATTCCTCAAGCAAAAAAATTTCTTAAAACGTTTTCTAATAAATGCATATTCACTGTAGCAGCGGAAACAAACGTAAAAGACCATTAGCATTATACTAACTAGGAGCTCAATGAAATATGTATAAAGGACCTATACTCCATCTAAGATCTCAAGGAAGTACATATAAAGGATCTACGCTCCAACTAGGAGCTGAAGGAAATATTTATAAATGCACCATGCTTCAACTACGAGCTCAAGAAAATATATTCATATATCATACCAATCAAATTTCCTACAAGGAGTAAGTAAGTCAGCCTATGGCTGGCCAACCCTGACGTAATTTTCTTTAAGAAGAAATTAAAAAATATTTTGGAGTAACATTTTTCATAGTGTAACCCATATTCCAACCAGGGAGGATTGGAGTATGGATGTACCTGGCCCAGCTGGCTCAATAAAGATAAGCACTGATAGTTGCAAGCTGGAAGACTGTGTAGGCGGAGGAGTCTTTGCTGAGCAACTCAAAGTCAGAACTGCTTTCCGACTCCCGGATCAGGCAGGGGTCATTGCAGTCCAGGAGGCTTTGGCAACAATAAGAAACCTTCAAGTGCGGAAAAGAAACATCTGTGTCTACTCGGACAGCCAGGCGTCTAGGTCTCTAGCCTCGATGACTTCTTGAATATTTAAGAGTAGCATTTTAAATATTTAGGAGTAACATTTTTCATAGGTTAGCCCATATTCCAAACAGGGAGGAGTGGAGTATAGGTGTACCAGGGCCAGCTGGCTCAATAAAGATATACACGGACGGTTCCAATCTAGACGATTATGAAGTTGACCTCTATGCAGAGGAACTCAACGTCAGAACTGCTTTGCGACTCTCGAATCACTGCAGTGTCTTTCAGGCAGAGGTCATTGCAATACAGGAGGATTCAACAACAATAAGATTGTAGATTAGAAATAAGAACATGTGTATCTACTCAGACAGCCAGGAGGCTATTCAGTCCCTAGCTTCTATGACTTTGTGCCGCTTGTCTCTGGGTGAGATGGCTGAGCAGCTTTCAATTCACCTCATATGGGTTCCAGGACATAGGGACATCGAGGGCAACTATATTGCGGATGAACTGGGTAGACAAGCAACTACCAACATCAGGACAAGTAGAGGATGGGTATACCCATGGCCAGCTGCAAACTGAGAATACGCAATTACTTCGCTCTTTGTGCAAACCAAACGTGGAATCGGACATCGAGCAAGTGCAGGATTTCACGACAAACCTGGCCGACAAACTGCAGTAAAAGAACTAAGGAGCTTTGCTGTCTGAATAAAGCTCAGTGCTCAACTGTCATCCGTGCTGTCACAGGACACTGGCTGGTGGGGAATCATGAATCCAGACCGAATGTTTCACACCAAGACTTTTGTAGAAGCTGTGGCGATGAGGAGGAGCTGGAGACAGTGGAGTACTTTTTCTGTCACTACCCTCGGCTGGGCAGGAAAAGATTCCGTTTTATAAAGTCACACTTTCTTGATGGTTTATCTCAGCTTTCCAAACAGAGCGGTCCAAAATGCCTCTTACAGTTTATTAAGGCTGCCGGTTAGGCGTCTCACACCATGTATGGGACCTCATGAGTGGAAAGAAGTGTTGAATGGACCACCGTAGCGCTATCACAACGGGCGTATTCTTAGTCTAAGGGAGTTGGGACGTCGCACAGTGGCTCAAAAGCTGAAAATCCGTTGCAAAAATCATATCTTCTAAACAAATTGAGATATTTTTATGAATTAAATTGCAATTGAAAGAAAAATCTTTAGGCTTTTAAATAAGTATTCATACATGGTGATACGATATCTACGAGTTGCGCAATTTGTTGTTCAAGTTGGATTTTGTGGACTGTGCAATATTCGCTCTTGAACAATATGTACATATTTTTTGCATATTTTCTAATCCAATTAAGATATTTTAATGAAATAAATTGTAGTTACAAGGAATATGTTCAGGCTTTAAAATAAGTACTCATATGTGATGATACGATGTCTGAGAGCTGCGCAATATGTTGTTGAAGTTGGATTTTATTGCCTGTGCAATATTCGCCATATTTATGAAGAAAATTTTAATTATATATTTGTTCGCATATCAGCATATTTTGTAAAATAATCATCAACATTTACATTTGAGGGGATATCTAAAAGACTTAACATTTCTTTTGAATAACTACTTGGCAATTCAGTGTTGGATCGCACATATCTAAGGGATGCAATCCAGTGGATCTGATGTGGCCGCCAACATATTAAAAAGGTCCTGGTTTTCCCTTGATCGCGATATTTTACAAGTATTTATGGCTCTGAATTTTTTATAATCCTTGTTTCTTGATTCCTGGGCTTCTTCTGACATCTCCCCAATGGGTAGGCAATGATATTCTATTATAGATTGGCCATGTGCCAAAATTTTGTGAAGTGTGGGAGTTAGTTTTCCGGATATTTTTCCAGTAGCAGCTCTGCAGTCTTAGTCGCATATTCACCAAATTTACTGCCGTTAATTTTTCCTTACAGTTCAGAATATTTAAAATAGTACCCAATCTTTTAATGATATCTTCATCCACTCCAGTTATTTCTGACGAAGTTTTGTGTTCTTCAAAGAACTTGCGGGATGAGTTTCCATCAGTTGTATTACCATATCCATATTTGGGGCAATCGACTTTCAGTCCAAGTTTCTTATTAAAATCTTCTTGTATTTTTTTTTCCTGAAACTTTGTTTTTCTTTATCTGGAGTGTTGTCCTTAAATGAATCGTGAACTTGCGGAAGAGTATATGCAAGTTTTAAAATAAACTCCATGCATCTAATTCTGGCATGCAATGGAGAAATACCAAATTCCAGATTTTCCTCTTCAATAAAAGAATTATCCAAATTTTGAAAATCCTTTTGTGTTTTTTTACAAAAAGCACATGTCAAAGTTGATTTAGTGTTTGTCAATTCGTTAAGAACCTTACCGTCTACCATTGTTAGAAAAAATTCATATTTCACAGCAATGGTTGTTCCTTCCTTGATTTGAATTAATGCAGGCCTTATATCTTCAATCTGCTTCCTAATGTCGGTTACTGTAGACCTGATTAATTCCGAAGATTCTTTGGCGTATTTAAACAATATCGGGCGACAATAGTGAACAGATGAAGGGCGCGGATTTTTCCAATGTTCCAGTGTTTCACTTTTTAGTCGTAGGGGGACAACAGACGCCATAAACATGTTTGCATCTGTAATACCTTCATCATCTGTGGCTATTCTTTGCTTGTAAGCACTTTGGCCAGAAGATCCATCGCAGCCCCATTTCTAAATAGTGTGAGGTTCTCTGGAAGAGTCTCCATCTCATTTTCAGAAAAACTTTCAATGAGGCGTTTTGCAGTATGATCCATGAGGTCTTGAAGTTTGACCTCTGCTGAGACTTCCGTCACTATCGTTGGTTGTGGTACTGCGTTCAGTTTAGCCGATCCAATTTTGTGGTATGCAGGAAGAATACTGACATTGTGCCGAATTAGCGAATCCCGCAATATAGTATATTTTCCCTTGGACAGATTCAACTCCATAAACAATGCCAAAGCCTCTTCAGCGCTGTAGTCCATAGGTAGGGAATTTGGCGGTGTGGGGATGCTTTCCTTTATCCTATTAAGTCGCAAAGGGCTTGCATCAGCAACCACCTTTGTTATATGCGACCTTATATTTTCATCATCCTTCCTGTACTTTAATGATAGAGCCTCCGATAGATGATCCGTGGATATATCGGCAGTGGCATCGGCAAGTTTTCTCTTTCGAGTAAAATTTGAGCACTCGTCCAAACATTTGGCAGGTCTTCCTCTCTTTCGGTGCGTAGACGTTTGAGGTTCTTCTGGCAAAATTTCAATAAGCGTAAACCCTTTTAGCCAGTTTTCGTGTCTCCTAACAAAATTTCCTTTGGAGCGACTACAATTTTGCCACTTTGCTTTTATTTGGGCGTAAATAAGAGAAAGTTTGGCTTTTAAATCATCAAACTTATCTATATTTGCTTCCTCAACGTTAAGTTCTTTCACGATTGCCGAAACGAACTCCTTCGAAGTTATGGAGTTTCTGAACAACTCAAATAATTTTACGTTTTCCAAAGACATCGTTACACTTATAAAATCACTGCTATATATATATACAAATATTAAGCCTTTATCCAGGAAAAAGTAACAGGTACAAATTAAATTATATTATATGTTTTACAACTACCTGGAAATACAAAAAAAGGATTGATTAACCCTTTTTTCAAATGTAACAGTGAGGCTATTTTTTGTAAAGTCGAAATATAAGCAAACAACTCTCAATATAGTGCCTGCATCTAGTGCATATTCTTCTTCTTATACCTGCGGCAGTATATTTTGTAGTTGGGTTTCCAGGCTTTTACTGGTCTTACAGCCAAACACGCAAATGCACGCAATTAATCTTTTTAGAGTAGGTAAATAGATTAATAACAAACATATTTACGTTAAAACACAAAAATACATAAAATTGGGTTTTTTTTATTTTCTTCCAAAGTTGAAAAAGTGGCCCAAATATAGTGGTTCAGGCAAACGGAAATAATAAAAAACTAGAAAAGATTGAAACTGTTTTTTTTTCGTTTATGTTTAAATTTTATATACCTTTTTATAGAAATTAAAAAAATAGCAATTGGCTGCATTGTTTTTTTACAAAACAACTTTAAACATTAAATTTTTTTCCAAAATTAAGATTTTTTGTAGTTGTAAATATACTCATCTTTGAGCGGATGTAGGAACTAAGCTATTCTGCCGAATTGAATAAAATTTATATATTCGTGATCACTTGGAAAATTCTAAATAAGATACATGTATTGGTTTAATAAAACGATTACATCAAAATTTTGATTTTTGCAACGCTTTTGCGGCTGCCGAGCCACTGTGCGTCGGTCGCCCAAGCCTAACCTAGTTTCGTTCAAAGCAACCCTGTCTAACAGCTCTTTAAATAAGATGTCAATAGCTGGCCAACCCTGACATTAACTTGTGTTTGATGTAAAAAAAATGGGAACAACTACTTTAAGAGGAAGCAACTACTTTCCAAAGTTACATCCAACCCATTGGAGTACTTCCCTGCATTTTTTCAAACAACTCTATTTGAGAAAGAGAATGTGAAAAATTAAAGGCTGGCCAACGTTGACGACATATCCTACAGATTCTTTTACGTAAGGAAGCACACACAAAAATCTTTCCTATATTGTTTCTAATTCACTGTGCTCAGCTAAAATATTCAAAGGATGACTAGCCCTAGCACTCTCAAAGAAGCCACTTACCCAAATTGGTGCCTATTAATGAGTCTTCACTGTACCTGTACCAATACCAGCAGAAAAAAGCCAAAAAAAAAAACCACAAGCATCATACCGGCCAAGTGCCATACACAGAGCATATACCATCTGGACAGACAGACAGACGAACGAACCTACACACACACACACTTTGAAGTGTTTGATTTTGGAATTGCCTTTGGACATTTTTGTTGTTGTAGTTGTTGTTGCTTTATTGAAGCCAAATTTGAATACGAGAAAGAGACAAGCGACAAGAAGCTGCTGTGTTGTTGTTGTTTGCCGCCGCCACCGCCGCCAACCGCCAAACAGTCGTCGCGACATCAAAGAGTGCCTGGACTCAAAATGGACATGGCTGCAACAATTTATGCCAGCGCACAGATTTTGAGTATGCATTTTGAGTGTTACCCGTTGTTGTTGCTGGCTTGCAACTGGACCCAAGAACGGAAATGACCTTTTTTGTGTGGCTTGGCTCAAAACAAAATGCCGACTATGCAGCCAGCCTCTGCGCAGGCCGTCGTCTCACTGCCTCTCTGCCACTGCCATAGTCGTCTGTGTGCCTCATGCCTTTGGGTTCGTGTTGCGACGCGCCGACAGATGACAAGCTGCGATAGTGTCGAATCTGTTGCCTGAGCGCTGAGCTTCTTGTTCCAACTGGTTGCCGGCTAACTTGGCTAACTAACTGACTGGCTGGCTGGCCTGTATACTTGCACCGTCTGCCCCCTTACTCTTTATTTGGTTCTAAGTGATGATCATGATGGGTTATTAGGGTAGTTGCGTTGACAACGCATTTGTCTTTGCTGCTGCCGTGGTTGTTGCAACCTCAACCACGCCAACGCAAAATGTCTTGCAACGGCGACCATGTGTGTGTGTGTTTGTGTGTACTCTGTTTGTCATTTTGTGATAAGCGTGCGACATTTATTTATGGGTACTACGCATCAAGTGTCGCTGCAACTAGGCGCCAACCTCAAGACAAACTCTCGACTTAAGCCCTTCAAAAAGTACACACAGCAAATACAAAAAGAAAAAATGAATTTAACAAAGTCAAAACGTTTCAGTTTATTGTCTGGCTGAAACTGACCGTCGAGAAAGAAAAAAAAACTCTTGCTCAAAGTGTCAAATTAATGTCAAGATACAAAAAGTTACAAAAAAATTCAACGCACAATGAGCATCAACTGAGGCGACGTCGCATGTCAAGAGTCGAGTCCAAAATCAAAAGTTATAGCTGGCGGCATTTTTTCAGATACACTCTGAGAGGGAGGGTATATTCATTAAGCTTAGACATTTGGCGGCTAATTGAAGGCGCAGGCGTTTGGAGATACTTGGCTTAAAGAGAGAGCGGGCGCTTGGATGCGGCTACAATACACGTAACATGTCATCTGTCTTAGAAATTCTTACTGCATAGATACACAGACAAAAGTGGCTCATAGCTAAGTTATATATTGTTTTGGTGTGTACAAATTTCAAACAATGCTCTAAAGTATCTTGAATTCATCAAAAAGTATCTTCTGTCTGTAAATAGCTAAAAGTATCTGAGATCTTAAAGTATCTTTGCTACATCAAAATGTATCAGATTTAAAAGAGTACTTCATTTCAAAAGTAACATATATAGATGCCCGGCAAAAATGATCTTTTCAACCATTTGCAACTATTAGCTGTGCCCATATTTCGATCCTGAAAAGTATCTTTTGTCTTCTTCTTCAATCCCCATTTGCTGTTAGGCGTCGGGGTAGTCTCGGGATATCCATCTTCTCCAATTAGGTCGGTCCCGCCGTTCTCTTCTCATCTCTGCCAGGGTTCTGCCCTCATCCTTCCCACATCCTGGATGTGATTTTCTCAAATTTTTTCGGGGTCTGCCTCTCGGTGCATTGCCATCCGTTCTCATTTCCAGTAGCTGTTTGGCTTTTCTTGACTCGTCCATCCGATGTGCATGTCCGAACCATTCTAGCTGTCTCTCCTCGATTTCTTGTATAATCGACTTCTTCTGCCCTACTTCTGAACGTATTCTTTCATTTCTGACCATATCTCTCCTGGTTTTTCCTGCGACTCTTTGGTCCTTGTTGGACCACTTCTTAATGCATTTCGTAGCCTTTCCGGATTGTTTGCTATGATAACAATATCGTCCGCATATAATAAGAATTGCAGGTCGATGGGCTGAAGTCTCCAGATCCCAATTTTTTTTCTCTGTTTTTTTAATCCTTTGCATATTTTAAATACTTCTGACTTCTCCCCCTCTAGTGTTACTTTCCCCGTCGGCTTGTCATATACACTTTTAATAGCGTTTATCAGTCTCTCTGGAACATTTTAAATTTTTAGTGTCTCCCATACATGTTGTCTTGGCACACTACCAAACGTCGCTTTTAAGTCTACGAACGCTAGGAAAAGATCCTTTCCCTTAGCCATCCACTTTTCCATGATGGCTCTAAAAGTGAAGATGTCGTCTTGTGTTTGTCTACCCGGTCTGAACGCTGCCTGCTACTCTTCTAGTATCTTTTATTCATCAAAAGTATCTGAGACCTCGTAGAGTACTCCTTTTAAGTGAAACCCTTAAAGCAAATTTTTGTAAGATATCTTTCGAGTATTCCATTTCCTATACTTTTATCCTGTAAAGTAAATTTATTCTTCATAAAGTATCTGAGTGCTTCATTTAAGTGTAATGTCTTAAAGTAAATTTGATTCATCAAAAAGTGTACGAATAGTTCTCTAAAGAATGATTTATCAAAAAGTATCGAAACTATCTGAGATATCTTGGAGTAACCCATTTTGAAACTAGCATATTCTTGACAACTACGTACAATTCTGTAAAGTATCTTTGATTTATCAAAAAGTATCTTTACCTCACAGAGTACTCTATCAAAAGTATCTGAGATATCTAAGAGTGTCCCATTTGAAAACTAGCATAGAAAAATCTATATAAAAGTTTTAGTTGCGTACATTATATGAAAATCACAAACATTTCTGTAAAATATCTTTGTTTCATCAAAAAGTATCTAACACCTCATAGAATATTCTACTTTAAAACTAGCTTTTATCAATGCATACCAAACAGTATTTAAGAGCTTAAAGTGTGTTTGAGTCATCCAAAAGTATCTGAAAGATCGTAGATACTCCATTTAGCAGTAGCATATAGTGCATAGATAGATGCATTGGAAAAATTATCAAACAAAATCAACAAAAAGTATCTAAAATCTCGGTGGCTACTCCATTTTGAAACTAGCTCTTATCTACCAAACAGTATGTAAGAGCTGAAAGTATCTTTGATTAATCGAAAAGTATCTAAAATCTAGTAGATACTCCATTTAGCAGTAGCTTATAGTATAGCTTATAGTATCTTTAAAGTATCTTTGATTCTTCAAAAAGTAGCTAAAATCTAGTAGATACTCCATTTAGCAGTAGCATATAGTGCATAAATAGATGCATTGAAAAAATCATCAAAAAGCTTCTAAAGGCTCGGAGGTTACCCTATTTTCAAGCTAGCTTTTATCTACCAAACAGTATGAAAGATCTAAGAGTATCTTTGATGCATCAAAAAGTATCTGAAAGGTCGTAAATGCTCTATTGCATAGATACATACATTAGACAAGTTATTTGTTGACTTTTGTTTAGCTATCTTATATTTGTGTGTGCGTTCGCTTAACGAAAATCACAAACGATTCCAAAAAATAACTTTAATTCACCAATAAGTATCTGAAGGTTACTTCATTCTAAAACAAGCAAAGTAAAAAGTATCTATAAGCCCCTAAGGTACTCCATTTAGCACTCACATTGCAACCTTGACCAACTACCAGCTGTTCTTATAACTCTTGGTGCGTTACTTTTAAATATAAATAAAAAAAATACTTTCCAAGCTAAGCATAATCCCATTCCAACGCAAAAAACTATCTTTAGAAAGCGTATCTTAATTGCGTCACTTGAAAAGTATCTTTCGTTTCAGTTACATTTTTTTTGTACATAATACAAACAAATTCGAATTCAAATTTAAATGCAATTTAACCTTTTAAGGCCACACAAGCGACAGCCATTTTTGATTAGGCCAGATTTGTGAGTGTGTTTTATTTTGGCCAACAAATTTTTGTCTATTTTTTTGTACACTTTTTGCTGGCTTTTATTATTTTTATTTTCAAGTAGTTTGTTTTTTGCTTATCATAATTGCTTTTGGCATATTTTGTGGTTACGCAGTTTTTATTTTCTGCTTTTTTTGTTAATTAACTGGCCGGCAACTATTTGTTGTATTTTTTGTTGCATATTTGTGCTTTAGCCACACACAGATAGACACACATATTTTTACTTATATATATGTATATGGACAAGTCGCATGCGTATGTAAATATTTGACCTGACGCGTGTGAACTTTAACAGTTTTTATGCTTTATTTGTCGCAAATATTGCGCAAACATACAAAAGATACTCCACGCTCCACCTGCCTTCTCTTGGCCTTGGAGAGAACTTAACTCAATATTGTTGCTGTTGTTGTGGTTGGGTTGTCCAAGTGTGGCAACAACAACATCGTTGTCTTGTTTACTTTGCAACGTTTGTTCAAGTTGTTGCCATTGCTCTCGGTTTGTGACTTTTTGTTGTTGTTGTTGTAGTCGTTGTTGCTGTTGCACATGCGCACACCTTTTGCACTTTGTTGTTTTGTTGTCTGTTGCTTGTCCACATGTTGCATGCAACATGCGTTAGCAACATTTCTTTTTTTTTGTCTTTGTATATTTTACACTTGCAAAGGGCGTATTTAATTTGTTTTAAGAATTTTATGTCTTATTTTTGATGATACTTTTTAGTTGTTTATCCATTAATATATGTTTTTCTTCTAACAGAGAATGTACAAAAATATTTTTATATTTTAGAAATATGATTTTTTGTGCTCCAATGAGTTCAATTAAAGCACAAATATCTTTTTTTTTTTCAATTCTATTTTCTTAAATTGCGTCAAATCGAGGTCGAAGTTCCAAAATATATTTTTTTCTGACGTCTAAGGTTCACAAGTCTAATAGGTTTATTGACGGAATTTTTTCATGAGGTCATGACTATTAAGATATTTTTTTTCAGCTACATTCGTCTAAGCAGAGATATTTTGCTTGTTTCTTCTATAATATAAGATACATTAAAGTCGTTAAAAATTATCAAGTAGCTTGCTTACCAAGAAAAATGCATATTTGGAAGATTTTCATTTAAAGGCGTCAGATTTCATTTCTTTCGCAGATTCAAAAGCTATTTTATGAGGTCATAACTATTAAGATATTTTTTTAGCTACATTCGTCTAAGCTGAGATATTCTTCAAGTATCTTGCTTACTTAGAGAAATGTAGTTTTGAAATATTTCCTTTTAAAGCCATACTTTATTTATCGGATTGCGTTTCTTTCGCAAATCTAAAAGCCAATATATTTTTTTGTAATTTTTTATTTTGAGCCAATTTTATTGCTCTTTTATGTGGGTCTTAGAAGTGAGTTTTCTGTCCAAAGTTACGACGAGGTATTTAAAAGTTTTCAAAACTTAAAATCCATTTTTGACTGCTTAAAATAACTAATCGATATGGATTAAAGTAATAGCATCAGTTGTTAGTAAAATAGAATTTCCTTGAGATTTGTTGTATGAAAATTTAAATGTTATTATATGTTTCCTTAAGCTTCATCATTCATATCACAGTATAATTCATCTCACAGTATAATCGGCTAAAATAAGTGAAGCGGACCTCTTTTTTTCCGACCTTCTTGGATTTGATTATTTATCGATTTGATTATTTATTTCCTAAACGAATAAAAATATTGAGGTAATTTTTTTTTACCATGACAAATAAAATATTAAATTAAAAAAAAAATGTTTCCCACTTTTACATAAAAATGTGTTTATTTAATATGAATTCCTGGCGGATTATAGACCAACACTTCAATAAGTAAAAAATAGTTTTAAAATAGAGATTGATAAAAAATTTGAATCCGCTACGTTCGTCCGTGAAAGAAGTTAAGGTTAACCAACCACCCCTGATTGTGAGCTCGTTCTAAGAACAACACTTTATTCAATAATATACCAGAAACCACTATTAACTGAATTTTAAAATTGGTCGGTTTTTGTAATATTAGACGTTTCAGAAATATGTTGAGATCCGTTGAGGTATTTACTTATAACACGTGGCCTACACTCATTTTGGTGCCTAAGATTTTAGACCTGACCATTTCTGGTATATTTTGTGAGCTCGATACAAAGATATCAGTCACATTTTTCATATCAGCTCTCAGTTTTTTACGAGCTCTGCATAAAAGTGATTATAAGTTTGACTGCTTTTGAACTAAAACCGGATAAAAATTGATATAAGGATTGTAGGTATATCAGAGCTGTCAGCTGACATCTAGCGGCAGCAATACAGTTTATACTACCTACCTTACCGACTACAGATACGGACAAAGCTGCACCAAACCAATAATTTTTTTGTAGGCACAGTGTAATAATTAATTTTAACCCTATAATGCCCAATAGAGACTTGAGGCATTGTATTTTTTTTTTATTATTGTATTTTTACCACTATCATGTATTTTTTTTAAATGTTTGCGAGTTATCTAGGAAAATTTATTTTTTTAAATCATTACCAAAATTTAAATCAGAACCTTTTAATATTATAAAAGCTGTTCATAAAAAAATTAACCAAGTCCGACAATTTTATTACCGACTTATTTCTGATTTAAATCCTTAAAAGCTTCTTCAGATTTTCCCAGCTTACACTTACCTGTAAAAAAAAAGAAAAAGTAATTTTAGAAGGAATATTTTCAGAATAGGCATTAGAGGGTTAAAAGATTTTTAACTAGTAATTTATCATAGTAATTATTTCATTTAAATATCGAAGAAAAATAAAATAATTTTTGATTTTTTCGTTGGTGATTATTTTTAAGCTGCTTACTTAAAGAACGATCTATATTGAGTGAGAACTTCGGATATTGAGGTAAATATGCAAGTTCAAAATAAATATTTGAAACAAAACATTTTTAGATAAATATGATTTAGAACGATCCAAATTGGATTAGAATTTCGTGAGTTGAAGAAAAGATATAAGTACCAAATTAATTTTAGCAAAAAAACCTTAGCTACTTATTATTTATTATTAGTATTGAAGCTTCGGATCCTAAATATCATAATTTTTCAATTATGATAAATAAAATATATTATAATAAATATTTAATTTAAAAATTAAAATAAAACTGTCTAATTAATTTTGATTTTTAGTGATTATTATACCCTGCACCGTATGGTACCAAGGGTATATTTAGATTTGTGCAAGC
Source organism: Chymomyza amoena (assembly GCA_037043745.1). NCBI lineage: Eukaryota > Metazoa > Arthropoda > Insecta > Diptera > Drosophilidae > Chymomyza > Chymomyza amoena. The sequence goes on from JBAMAX010001626.1 coordinate 104,040, forward strand.
CGAAAATGTATGAAACATATAGAAGGGGACGTCGGAGACACCCCAAAGTTACCTAAAATATGATCAGGGTGAATAGAGAAGTCGATATACCCATGTCCGTCTGTCCGTCCGTTCGCCTAGATCTCAGAGATGGTTAAGAGCTAGAGTTACACAAACTTTCACATTAGATCCCATATTAATCCTATAGGAGACAAGTTTATTTTATTTTTTTGATATCGGGGATAAATTATATAGCTCCCATGGGGGTGTTTGAGACGACCTCGACAAAAAAAAAGAGTTTTAGATGAATAATTCGTTTGTTTATGAAGATATCGTAACCAAATTTAGTATTCGAAAGTTTTTTATAGTTCCCAATGTAACCAAATTTAGTATTCGAAAGTTTTTTATAGTTCCCAATCACTGTACCAAATTTGATCCACATCGGTTGACTATATCATATAGCTCCCATAGGACCGAACGGCCAAAATAACTTTTTTAAAGAAAAGTTCGCTATATTTCGTTTTTTAATAAAGATATCGTAACCAGATTTGGCGTTTGGACCACTTAAGCAATGTGCCAAATTTGAACAAAATCGGTTGACTATATCATATAGCTCCCATAGGTCCGATCTTCCAAAAAATCGATTTTTGAACCAAATTTGTTGTGTTTCGTTTGTTTGTTAGATATTAAGGTATTGGGATCAAATTCTGACATTCGTTGAGTATATTCTTAATAGTTCTTGCTGATCTACGGTTTCACATGTAGCATCAGAACAATTGCTGGAATCTTTCTCTGTGAACATCTGTTTGACTAGTATCTTGCATATTTAGCTCAACCATAGGTACCCATATCGAGATTCCTGATAAAACCAAATCGTTTTGTTATTAGCGCAATAATTCCGTATAGTGTTTTGACTCAAGTTTGTTCAAAGATGCGATTTTGTTCTAAATAAATTTCGGCATGTCTGTATATGCTTGAAAATTATATTCAAAATGGAATATTTGAGCCTTCCTTTATTTCTTTGAATAGTATCTAACATATAAATTATTGAAATCGGTTGACTATATCATATAGCTCCCATAGGAACGATCGGTCAAAATAAAATTTTTGCAAAAAATATAAATTAAATTAAACTTCATTGCCTTTCTTAGGTAGGTAACTCTGTAGAAGTTAATATGGATAGATTTTATTATTTTCTGTAAGCTTGTTTTTTGGTATAAGAATTTCGTAAAATCGTCCGCGCCCTTAATTTTGGGACGTCCGCCATCATTTTTTTTAAACTTGAAAAATTATGTTTTTTATATATATGTGTTAAAAAAATGTATTTTGTTTATAACAATATCTTCAATATTTATGCAAAATGGTTTGAGGTTTATTGTCCGTCGCAAGATGTTGGTTGGGTTTTTTTTTGTAATCCAATTCAGACTAAGACCTGGTCAGGATATTATTACCAGCTATGATTATCCTTGCCTACTGTGAAGCTTCATCTTGATTTCGATTTAAAAACTTGCATCTTTTTTTTATCGAATTTAATACTTCCGAAAAGTATTTATTTATTTTCATAAGTATTTTTAATACTTCCTTGGCAATTGAACAATATAATTTACAGTAAATATGAATTAAACTATATTTTATTCCGCTTTCGGTTAGAGCATAGGTCTGAAGTAAATTTGGATAGATTTAAATACTTTATGTAATTTTTTTTAATATAAAAATTTTGTAAAATATTTTCCTTTAATTTTTAGAATACATCTTCTTTAAAAAACGTGCAAAATTGTGTTTTCTATAAATACTAAAGATAAAAATATATTTTGTTAATAAGAACTCTTCCTTCTTTATGTAAAATGCTTTGGTTTATTGGCCGTCACAAGATGTTGCTAGGGATATTTTTTTTAATCTCATCCAGATTAAGGCTTGTTTAGGATATTATTACCGACTTGGGCTTTTCATCTTGTCTATCTGTTAATTAATTTATGTTTTTAGCTTCGCTTTCAAAAATTTCATATTTTTCATTTAATAAATTTCCTATAAAAGTGCATCTTGGCTTCGTTTCCCAAAAACTGCAACTTTTGCTTTGTTTTTTTGCTTGTTGTTGCAACTTTGACACATCAATGCAGCTAATTTCTGAGCATTTTTTTGTTGTTGTTGTTGTTTGTACCACCAAAGGCCACCGCCAAACATTGCCGCAACATGTTGCAAACAAACATTGCAGCTAGCAAAAAGCCGTGCAACTATGCAGGCCATATGTGTCTATATAAAAGTATCTAGATATTTTAGTTGCGTTTCTAGATACTTTTGCGTCGTGTGTTAGTGTGTCAGTGTTGTATAGTTAAATGTTGCCAAGGTGTGTGCATAGTTGTTGTTGCTGTTGTTGTAGGCTGCATTCCTTTGGCACACCGTTATAAAAACTTAAGACCTCATTAAAGTCGCCTGGTTTTTAGGAGGGGTCTTTGGGGGCTGCTTTATGATGCGCTGGACATTTAACGCTAAAGTTGTTGTTGCTGTTGTTGTTGCTGCTTTTATTAGCGTTGTCCTTGCGCTGCGCCCCAAAGTTATTTAGTCGATTATGTGCACGCAAACCAAGCAAGGAAGAAACGATGACTACGTGGGGCATATAAAAGAGAGAAAAAAAACAACAACGCTCCCAAGACGAAGAAACGAAGCTCTAGAAGAAGAAGCAGCAGCAGCAGAATAAAAGGCCGCCAAAGGCTTGGCGGTGTTGTTCATGCAAATTTTAACTTCATTTCGGCTTCGTTTTGTTAATTAATTTATATTATTTTATTTGGGTGTCGTATACAAAACAGGCCAAGCCAGAAATGTTTGTTGTTTTTGTTGTTGTTGCTGTTGACATGGCTGTGACTGCCTCTGCGAATGCAGTCGCTCTCTCTCTCGCTCTCAGTTACTGGCACTGCTCTTGGTCTGAACGACAAATTTATATTTAATGAGCTTCATAAAATTTGAATTTCAAAGGAGCCTTGCACCGCTGCGGCATGTTCAACTGTCGGCGTGTTGATTGCGCGGCAGCACCAGCCGAAGCCGCAGCATCTCCAGAGCCAAAGAGCGTCGGCGGCAACGTGCAACAGCAACAACAACACCAACAGCAACAACTGCAGGCAACTCTTGACTGACGACTGCTAAGCCAATGAAGGCATAAATTGTTTGTTTTATGGCATTTTAAGTATGCCTGCTTTATGAGCCTCTCTAGGCCTAGACCGGACCAGAGACCAGACCGAACCAGGATTGCTATGATTCATTTGATCTCTTTATGTGTTTTTGTTTTTGGCTGTGCAAGATCTGTGTGGTCGCTCGCTGTATATATGGTCAAATCTTTAAGCTGCTCCTTAGAACGACTTATTACATGCTGCAAGTGCTTGGCCAGCTTTAAAATCCCACTTTGAGCGCGACAAAACGTTGCAGCAACTTCCTCATAAATTATCAGCTAAAATAAAAAAGAGGCCATAAAATAAAAAGCACGAAAGTAAATCGTACTTTTGGCACACCACACTTGAGATACACTTGCGAAATCGCAGAGAAAGAGATTAGTTTTTAGCGCTTTTTTATATATAATAAATACGATTTTGTGAGAGTGAACTATGATGAAGGCAGTAAAGTTCTAGCAATACGAGCTAGAGATTGCTTGAAACTGTAAGATATGGGACTTAAAATTGCCTAGCTAGGTCAGGTGGTCTTTAAGCGGGATTGGAAGTTGGCTTGTTTCAATCTTTGCTTATATAATTCAAATGAATCAAGAGGTGCATTCTTCCTTGTATACGTATCAAATTCCAAGAAAATAAATAAATCTTAATCTTCTAGTTCCAACGTTTTTTTTTAAGAAATGAAATTATGCATACCGATACCTCATCTTTCACCTACTCCAATCTAGAATGGAGTTTCCTCGATGTAAAAATGTCCCTTCTTGTTTCTAAAAAAGTGTAACTTATTTCCGACAAGAATTTGCTTGTATTTTATTCTTAGATTTCATTTGATTATTGAAGAAATATGAAAGACTTTGAAAGTGCTTTTAAGTCAAAAGTTTACCATTCTGTAAAACTTTTTTTTAGCGAAAGCACAATTTCTTCTTAAATCGATAGCTTATCACTCTTTAAAACCCATAAAGGAATTTTTTTTAAAGGTTTACTCAAAGCCTTGAATCTATATGAAAGCTACCACATAGGTTTAGCACTTACAGGAATTAAAATTGTATCTTCTTTCTTTTTTTTTTATTTTATCGGCTAACATATTTTTTTACGAAGCGAGATATCAATTTTTCGATGTCCGGAAAGCACTTCGGCTATAAGGTTAGTCTCAGAAGATATCTTAATTTACCAAAATTAGAAGCTGGCATATGCCCATTACACATTAACGAGACTACCTAATAATATCTAGGACTGCATCGGTCAACATGGTTTGTTATTTCATAAGTAATTTGCGACTATAATTCGAATACGGGATCAGATTTGGACCATCACGTCGGGATTTTGAGAGTTATATACCCAAAAAATTGCGTTTTTTTTTCTTAGTTTTTGAGATTATGTACTAATTTTTTGTAGAATCTGAATCCGGATTCAACGCAGCAAATTACTTCGGAAATAACCCTTAGCTTTCCAACAATTGACATGACCCCAGAATTTGTAGACCTGTGTTATTGATTTTTAAAATATTTAAGACTAAATCAGAAAAACTTTTTGATATAATCCTAGTTATAAATATTTATAATCATGACGATTATCTTAATTTTTCCATACTGAAGAACATTATTCTAACTAATAAGTCACACATACCATGAATCACAAAGTTAAGGTTGACGAATGAGTCCAAATAATCCCAACTAGGAACCTATTAGCACAGCCGTAGGGGCCTGGAGCAAATTGTACCGGCTACTCTATTACACTATGAGCTTGAATCACGACGGTACGACAGTAATTACACCGAGGCCCTGAGAAAACTCTATGCCCGGGGGAATCTCCTCCTCACTCTCGTCGCGACGCGTCGTGCCTGCCTGTTAGCCTACCCATGGTTTGACATAGAGCAAATTGGTGCTGATGTTTTTAGAAGTGTTGAAAGACATTTCAAGTGATTTCTTAGAGTCTGTAATTTTATAGATATACAAATAATGAAAGACAATACTTTGTTTAACGAATATATTTAACCAACCCAGGTTCTAGCAGTTGAAACCATCGAGTTTAGGCTTAAAGAAATTGTTTCCTGCAATTATTCCTAGCTGTGCAGTGCGGGATCTAGTTGATCCAAATGCATCAATAATAACTCGCAGGTAAAATAGTTTGCACCGTGTTAGACAGCCCTTGTTTAGACAGAGAAAGAGAGTTACAAGAGTTATTAGAAAAGCGAATGACACTTGAAGTATTTCTTAGTGAACATCTTAGATACTTTTTTTCTAGTATTACTGATAGTTGTGAGGAAGCAGAAGAACTTCACAAACTCACTAGGCAGTGAAGGTTGAACCCGTTAAACTTCCCGAGATTAGAGTTATTTGATTATCGTCTACTAGAAGTAAGGAAAAGCATGTGACTAAGAAATCTTCGCCACATTAGAGATGATGACCCTTCTAATCAGCCTCTCTAAGAGTAAGTCGTTGGATTTAGCAGAACTCTTTCTCTTTTGTTACTAGTAGACGTCAAAGTCTTTTATTCAGCACCTTCCCAACTTCATTTTCAATCCGAAATACCCCCTTCAAGAGTATAACCCCACATATGACAGAACTTGTTCATCCAGTTTTAGTTTCTGGCTTGGCACATTTATTAGCCGCAACATTTCAATTTGACATAATGAGCCACGGTTTAAGGTAGCCGCAACAGGTAAAAGATGCAATTGCTCATTTAGTGCGTCCGTCAATCCGTCAGTCCGTCCGTCAAAATATTGCCTGGTAACGGTAATTAGAAAACGCAGTCAAGCGCCGCAGTTTAATATTTCTTTTTTGTATTTTTTTGGGCGCGTCTGTGGCTGCGGCTACCGTCTGACGCCATGTCGTAAAATTGTCTAAGCAGCTAATTGTTCCCGACACTCGAGTCGGGAATTACGCCTGCTGTGAGTTAACCCAGCGCCTGGATCTCTCGGACATGAATGAGTAGCCCCGTGGCGCAGCCGGCACAGCATGTGACTGGACTAACTGACGACAACTGGGCCAAAAAACAGATTTACTTTTTCACTTTTAGAGTTGTCATTGGTCCTCGTCGTTGTTGTTGTTGTTGTCGTTGTTTTCTTGAGGGCGGTCAACCTGTTGATAGCTTGTCAGGCCGTAGACGACGACACTTGAGCAGGAACTAAGTACAAGTCAAGAGACGTATCCTTAGACTGCAACGAGCACACTTGGCATAGATTTGTCATGGAGTACCATGTAAGTGCCTATGTGTGTGTGGGTGTATGTGTGCTGTCAGAAGTTTGGTAACTCGTAATAGGATACATGAATTATGCAACAGCAGCGCAGTTGTCCTGCTGTGCTGCACCAAGTGTCGCCTAGTTCTTGTCTGTCAATTCGAACTTGGATGAAGTGAAGTGCGGAGCGTTGCAGTTGACGCCAGCTTGAGTAACTGCAGCCAAAAACGGCGGCTTCATTGATTTCAAGTGTAGCAAAGCTGCCACAAAGAGCTAAAATCTTTTGAGTACTTTGTAGGCGCCCTCTGAACTGCCTTAAAACCAAATAAGAGAAACCCCAAAATATAGCCACAACTTTGAGGTTCTTGCATCCTGTTGAAAGTTGACTGACTTTTTTAACAGTCGCCAGGGTTTTGATTTGTGGCTGTTGTTGTTGTCGTGGGGTTTGGGGCTTTGTTGGCTTTTATTGTTTCACTCGCTGCGGTTAATTAGTCATTAAGAGCGCTTGGAGGGGCTAATAAAAATGACACTCATAAAAAATAAAAGAGAAAGATGGAGAATCATAAAAGAAAAGATACATTCGCGGCGTCAATGTTTACATACACATGCTCACTTAATGATTATTCCCGGTGAAGCTGGAATTATTTAGATGTCGATTTATCTACGGCGTTTACATTTTATACATCAAACATAAACTCATCTCGTTAGGCTATTCTAAGTTTTCTAGCTAGATTATAGTATTATTGTTGGAGGGGGCTACTTGGAGAACTTCTGCGAAACTTGGGTTGGACAGACTCGATTAAATTCCATTATTACTCTATAATTTTACAATTTGTAATGAAAAAGAAAGATCATGACATTTAACTTTTCTACCGAAATACTTAGTCAGGCCTTAATTGTCGAGTGTATTTCAGAATGTCGTCAAGGTTGGACTGTCTTCAAAAACTTAAACCTGCAATTTATTCTCTCCGATATAACACATATACAAAGACTTAGAAGAATCTGGTTTCGTACAGACTATCGCCAGGTTCGCCCGTCTTCAAAAATCTTGATTCACTGCGCTATAGCGCTTGGGCATGGCAAAGTATTCTTTTCGGGATTAGACATAAACGAAGGCTTAACTGAACTATTGAAACAGGCAAAGAAAGGCCAACCCTGACGACATTGCACTAGCACTTTATTTCTACTAAATATGTGCAAAACTTCTGCCTAAGTTTAATTCTCGAGTGATGTAAAGATATACAGTCGAACATCACTATAAGGTAGTTTTGAATACTCTTAATGAGCTTCGACTGCATATACAATCTGAAAGAAGTCTTAATGAACCTCGACTGTATATATAATCTGAAAGAAGCCTATTGAAAGCTAAAATATATTTTCAGTCGAACTTCTCTGTAACGAACTGTTGCGTGTTCCAACAACATTTATCAAAAATGCCAACTAGTTTCAGAGATATCCCTCTCGGAAATACAGACCATTTACAATATGAAACCAGGCAAGTAAAGGCTACAGTTTCTATTTAATACCAGAATCATGAGCGAGACACAGAAGCAATTAATAGCTAAGCTAGATAACTTTTTCAACCGAAATTCTGCCATAAGGGATGCCTGAAAAATAAAGGAAGCTTAGGTTAGGTTGTATAAGCAGCTCAGATAGTGATTGGGATCACCCAGAGACCATGGGGTCCATTGTGTTGCCTAATTAAAAGCAGGGGAGGAAAGGAATTAAAGAAAAGGAGACATTGTGGAGGAGGATCCAAAAAAAGTACATCCCTAATCGCCTAAGTCTCCCATGTTGCAGAACCATTTTGAGGATTTGACGACAGCAGCCAGATCCGCCGTGGCCACATATGTATGCTAGATTATCCAGTTTCTAGTCCTGTTTTTACGGCAGCGCAGGAGTTGAGATGTTCGCTTTGGATTATATATCGCCCAGAGTACTCGAGAGGTGCTTTAATTGTAGCCTGACTATCGAAAATAATTACAATAATCCTTGGACTTTCGTCGAAGGTGCCTATATGTCTAACCATTTGCCAGACTGCGTATATCTCCGATTAAAAAACGCTACACCAGTCGGGGAAGCGGAATGAATGCTTCGTCGAAAGTTCTTCAGAGAAGATACCTGTATAGATATCAGTATAGATTGTCAGCTCTTTCCCTTTTAAGGGGGTTCTTTCCATCCAATCATTACCTCCAGAGAGAAGATTAAATATTGTAGTGCTCAAAGTTCTGGACTATGGGATACAGAAGAATTCGACGAAAGAAGGCGGATTCGCTATGGGCACAAAGGCTATTGGTTAAAGGAATAAAGTATTGGAAATTTATACAGAATACATTTTTGTTCTAGCAATTTTTAGCACCACTCTGAATATATCCCTTCTCGAAAGCTAGTCTCTTATCGATCGTAGATTTTACTAGAAACCGAAGCGATCTTAAAGCTAACAAACTATATAGGAATTAATCGGAGAATAGAAGCATACTGACTAGTGGCTTAGCTAAGCTAAAATATCTTCTTCTTCTATAGAGCGACGAACACGATGCGGATTTAGGATTGTATTGCTCGCCTCCATTCTTCTCTATCTTCCGCTTTATTTTTTTAGTGGACTACGCTCCCTCTGTACTGCTTCAAACCATCTGTACTTGCTACTGTATCCCGACTTTTATTTCGAATCATTTTGACTCAATTGCCGATTTTGTACATTTGGCTTATAAAAAAGATACCCTATATTCAAGTTTTGCGCGTTACTGACAAAGCTTGCAAAATATTTTACACTCCCAAATGAGGGAATAGCAGCCTAGAGAAAGGTAGGGGTGAGACTCCCAAACTTGAGGGAACTGCCTGGAGAGAAAGGTGGCGCAACGGGTGGGACGTAGCTACCCATTTAGTAAGTTATTGGTCAATAATCCAGCTTTTGTTTATATATTTAAAACTGGAGGATAAAATGGGTAGATGGTAGGTAGGTTAAGGCGGCATTTAGAACTTCACGTCCCAACTCACTTAGGCCAAGAACAGGCCCTTTGTGATATCGATAATAGGAGTAACTGAAAAATTAGGGAAATATGAAAAGTGGAAGTGTAGGACCATGCTTAACGTGGGATTCTGGGATGATAGTCTAATGCACTGTCGCTATGCTATCGAGGCCGCATAAAATGGGTAACAAAATTGAAAAGCATCAATTGAAATTCCGGAAACATGAATTAAGTAGTCAGTTTTGGGTCTCTTTCCTTCTATCCTGTCCATTGCGCTCATCTTAAAGTTTTTCTCAAATCCGCCGAATTATCAGCTCTAAGTTGGATCTGCGTCATAACCATCCCATTTAAACAAACTGGAAAACATGAATTGGAATTCCGAAAACATGAATTAAGTATTCAGATTTGGGGTCTCTTTCCTTCTATCATGTCAATTGCGCTCATTTTAAAGTTTTTCACAATACCGCCCAACTATCAGCTCTATGTTGGATCTGCGGCATATCCATTCCATTTATTTCATCTGTGACAAATCGTCCAAGAACGCTCAACGCTTGTTGCTGCAAGTTGCAAGATATTGGATAAACCCGGCATGCTCTCTTAAAGAGTAGCAACATTAGATGTAAATACAATTTACTTAGAACAAAGAGCAAATGAGCAGCAGCTTGGCCATAAAACTTTGTTGTTAAAAGAGAAAGGCCAAGAGCACATTCATAGACAGAGAGAGCGAGAGATGAAAAGGGCCGAAAAAAAAGCGCAAAAAAGCTTTAAAACTGACGCCATTAAAGTGAGCATTGCATGCAACACGCCAAGAGACAAAAGACAGCCAACTGACAGTCAGCAGCGATGCACCTGAGCACACACAGATACACACACACACACAGATACACACGCTCACATATGCAAAGCGGCTCAAATGTGTGTGCTGGCGCTCAAAAGGTGTCATATGGCGCAGCGGGTGTTCCGTGCTGGAGTGTTCCCTAGCGTCTGAGCAGGGGGGCCGGCCGGCCAGCCAGCCAGTCAGCCAGCCAAACGGCAGCCGCTAACGTGCTCCAAATCCCAGCGGGAATTGCAATGCAACCCATACACACATAGATACACACACACTCATACAACTTAATGAGCGCTTTGAGCCAACGTTTTGGCCTTCAGCACGCGATAAACGGGCGTGGCATGAACAAAACAGCACCAGACGGAGGGAGTCCAACCCGGACTTCGAGTCGTGCCTCAAAATTTTTTGAGCAACTAATTTGGCCAGCGCCTGGCGGCTTTATTTTTATTTTATTTTTTTTTTTGGGCATTATTTATCAGTTGATTTATGTGGAACTGGTCATAATGCAGTCAGAGTCTGAAGCGCTAGCTAGCTAGCCTGCTCGCACACTTTGAGGCTGTCTCTCGCTTTAATTTTTCGTTGAAATTTAATATTTTTTTCTTTTTCGCTGTTTGTGGTTTTCATTTTTCATGAGCTCAGAACGGTTTGTAGCTGTGTGTGTCTGTTTGTATCTGTGTGTCAGTTTGCCCTGAACTGGCGCTCATTAAACAGTAGCCAGTTGGACTGACAAGCGCTGACACCTTGAATGAACTTTAAAGAGCTCAAAATTTTTAATTGCACTTTAATAGGCGCCGCCTAATTAATTAATACCAAAAAAGATAGTTTTGCATCTTTAAGCTACATTACAGTCTAATGTCACTACGTCAAAGGTTGCCTTCTAAATATTTAATACTGCCAATAAATTAAAGCCAGACACAGCTTAGCCAAAAAAAAAATTTGTTCAAAAAAGTATCTTTCGCCCCCGCCTTGTCTGCTCCAATATAAAACATTGCAAAATTTATGTCCTCAATGCAAACATTTCGTCTATATTTTATGAGAGCTCCTTTTTTTTATTTTGGGACATTTCCGGCCCCAAGTGAAAACTTGCTGCAGTATATTCCACTGACACGGGGTGATAAAGTTATTTAGGCGCAAATCATAAATTCCAAAACCCTAACCCGTAGCTTATCTGATTTTGCACTTTGAAATGAACGTTGCCTGGCACTAGATCAATGTATCTGTAGCTCGTACGTCTCGTATCTCTCTTCTCTCCTGGCTTTATTGGCACCCTCAAATACCTGTGCCCAAATCGGGTCTAAAAACGCGCAGCTGTGCGCCTGCGTTTTGACCAGCAAAGTATTTGAAAGATATTTGGTGACAAAAACAACAACAAAAGAAAAGACAACAAAAAAATGAAATAAAAATAATCAAATAAAAATAAAAACACAGTCAGACAGTGAGCGACACTGACGCTCAGGTAAATTTGTGTGAGATTTTGTCGAGGTTTTGACTCATAATACACTGCTCGAAGGGTATGTGGTATTGAAGATTTGTCAAGTAGTTTGCCAAAAGTATCTAAAGGCTGACAGAACAGGATAATGGTTTTAAATTACCAAAAATCTTAAAGTTGGTTTGTCAAAACAACAAATCTGAGTGTCAAATTCGCAGCTGAAGGTATCAGTTTAGCGTTAGGAACTTGAAGAGTTTTTAGCTCTTTAGAAGCAAAAGTGAACTGCATACCAAATTCCAAAAGATACAAATAACTGAAGCATAAAATAAGTTAGATCACGTTAGATCAAGTTTAAGGTCAAAAAATATTAAATCTGAGTGGTCTTAGAATATATCTTATAATTTGGTTTGCTACCTCCGTTAATTTTCAAAAGTAGGGTCCAACTAAATAAAAGCCCATTGCAGATCTGGCTGCTTTCGCCGATTCCTCAAAATGCTTCTGCAACATGAGAGGCCTAGGCGATTAGGGATGTCCTACAGCTTTTGATCCTCTTTTACAATCTCCCCTTTTCTTTAACTCCTTTCATTTCCCTTCTTTTTATTCGGCAATACAATGGACCTCATGGTCTCTGGGTGATCTCAGAGCTGCCTGTACAACCAACTAAACTAAATGTAGGCAAATTTGAAAAGATACAAATGTCTTAGCGATACAAATAAAATCTCAGCTTCAATTTCTCGATTGAATAAATTATTTTGTCGTTAACACTTTACTGAGATTATGGGTTATGTTTTCAAGAAGCAATAGATACCAATAAAAGTATCGAAAATTGAAAAAGTTGTGCTTACCAAATATAACTTAGTTTTTAGTAATTGTTTTGGAGAGGTTTGTCTCGCCAATGATGATGACGATGATTTCGATACTAAAGGGTTCATAAGAACAGAGAGACTTGTCTCAATCGATAAAAGTATCGAAAATCGATAATATGATGCAACGCTTTTTGTTATTATGATCTGAAGTCTCAGAGATTAAGGTGTTCATAGGAACAGATAATTCCAAAGCGGGTAAGCTTTTTATTATAATGAATAAAGGTCTCCGCCATAGTTTTAAAGAGTTCCCTAAATTACTAGTAGACAAGTTATTAAATAAGAGCTACTTCCAAAAGATAAAAATATCTCAAACACAAAATAAAGGAAGCTCTAAATTAACTGCCAAGCAGTCAAGTGTATCGAATTCGCAGCTGAGTTTAATTAGTTTGTCTTTTACACCTATCAGAGGTTACGTATCCAATAGCTATCAATGTCGAACTTAAAGGTTTTTTTAATTTACAACGAAAACTAAAAACGTTCAAGATTTGTTTGTAACCGATACTTTAGCACTTGATTTGGAAGCTCTATAAAAATACTTGTGGATGCTATCAAAACCATAGATAGCTACCTTAAAATGAATGAAAGTTCGAGGAAAAATGCTCAGCTGAGTCAAATAAAAATTAAAATTGATGAAAGATTCAGCTAGCTCAGCACTGGTACAGTGAACTCCACTGAACGCGACCTCATAGAGTAACTCAATTAGTGACATAGGTCTTCAGGTATCTGCGGATATCGTTAAATAGATTTGAGGTATTTGTGGAACAGTGCTAATATTTTAATTATAAAGTTTATTGAAACTTTAGCTTCAAAACGAATTTTGCTGAGGTTTTTTTTTAAAAGGAACCTTGACAGTAATCTTTTTTTTTGAGAAGAAATGTGAACCAGTAATTGGAGTTTATTAAACCATATCCCATGCGTTATAAAATGTTTTAGATAGGGTTTCCTCTGACTAAATCTCGAGATATACGGGCAATAAATTCCTTTCACGAATATATCTTATGACACTATTTAAGTCAGTAATCTCCATACAAAATCCAAAATCGAGATGAATTTTTTCACTGTACAACAATTTGTTATAAGAAATTTTGAATATTTAGATAATATGAAGGAAATATCATGAATATATAGATAAAGGAACCTTGAGAGTAATTTTTTTTTGTTGAGAAGAAATGTGAACCAGTAATTGGAGTTTATTGAACCATATTCTAAGCGTTATAAAATGTTTTAGATAGGGTTTCCTCTGACTAAATCTCAAAATATACGGCCAATGAATTTCTTCCACGAATATATCTTATGACACCATTTGAAAGGAAGCAGAAAAACTCTGTAATCTCCATAAAAAATCCAAAATCGAGATTAAATTTTTCTCTATACAAAAATTCGTTATAAGGATATTTGAATATGTATATAGAAGATTTTTTTCAGATGTTTTTATCTTAAAAGAACCTTGACAGTAATAATATTTTTTCTTCAGAAGAAAAGTAAACCAGTAAATGGAGTATATTGAACCATATTTCATGCATTATAAAATGTTTCTATAGAGTTTCGGCAAAAGCTGACTAAATTTTGAAACACGCACGAATATATCTTATGAAACTAGTTGAAAGGAATCAATAGAAGTTAGTAATCTCCACACAAAACTAGCTGAATTTTGATGCCTCTCATATAAATTTCACTGTAAGAAAATTAAAATTTCAATGTGTACTGGAAAAAAACTCGTTATATGTAAAGACTTGTTATAGAAAAGTTTGTTATAGCGAAGTTTGACTGTCAACTAAAATCATAATTTAATAAAAGCAAGCAATTATGAGATTATTAAATAACTTCCCGAAAAATTGTGCGTTTAAAATATGAATTTTAAAAAAGAGTATTCCAACTTCAGAAACTCCAAAGTTAGTAATTTCCGTATAAAATCCCAAATCGAGCTGAATTTTAGTGCCATTCATAGAAATTTCACTGTACAAAAATTCGTTATAAGGAAAATTTAATTTAAATAAAAAATTCCTTATACGTAAAACCTTGTTATAGAAACATTTGTCAGAGCGAAGTTCGACTGTAAAGTAAAGTCACAATTTATTAGAAGTAAGCAATTATGAAGTTTTTTCTATTATATTTTTTAAATACGAATTTCCAAAAAAGAGTATCCCCACTTCACCAACCCAAACTGACCCTCAGCTTTCAAGTTTTTTTTGACTGCCTAGCTTGACTGGCTTTAATTAACAGCTTCTTGGTGGTTCGTCGTTCGCTTTGACTTGTGAATTTAGAATATTATGTCTGGAATTTCCGTTCACAGTTTAAAGCTAAGCAAATCAAACAAACATTCAAATGGAACAAACATTTTGCCAAAGTTTGTGTTTTTATTATTGTTGCAATATTTTAAAATGCTAATGATATAGTTTTCAGATAATATAATTTTTACATGACGCACATCTAAAATCGTAGCCTACATCAGCTTTAAGCTTATCTTTGATCAAATAGAAAGGGTAAAGGGACTACCAAATATATGTGAATATTATGAATATAGATTAAGGTATTAGTAAAGCTGCTTTACAAATCGATACATAGGCAAAAATTAAAAACGAATAAAATAAATTTAGACAAATTTAAAATACTCGCCTAGAGATGAGTTGAAATTGGAGGTTTTTGTAGATCAAACGTGTTAGACTGAACTACATTTAAAAAAAAATTTGTTTCAAAACGTTCTTAAAACTTGTTTATGAATTTAGAGCAATGCTTATAGAGCTTACAAAAATTATGAATACTCGTTTTTTACTGAAACAAATCGTGACATTTGTAACACTAGGTTTTGAGAATACAGATTTTGAAAATAATGCGAGATTTTCAGAACTGTTCCATACTTATAAAGTGGTTGGTCTTAGTTATCAAGATCGATCAATCCAAATCACGAACTCGGATGAAGTATATTTGTTTTCTACATAAAAAACTTGTAGCTTTTGGCATAAAAGGGGCTTTGAGTAACTTCCCTATTTAAAAAATAAAAAGTTTTTCATACTTCGAGTCTTAGGTAGTAAGATCCATTGATTGAGAAATGGAACTGGCTTGATTGTACCAACTTCAAAAAAATAGACAATTTCAATTTCTTAAATTTGTACGATCAATCCAAATCAGGAGCTCCTATGAGGTATATTCTTTTTCTACATAAAAAACTTGCGACCTTTGACATAAGACGGAAATTCGGTTTTGAGTAAGTTCCCAATTTAAAAAAAAAAATATAGATTTTAGGAATTTTTTCATTCTAGGTGAGACTTTTTTCATACTTCATTGACTTAGCTACCGAGATCCATCGACTGAGAACTAAAACGGGCTTGATGGTACCAATTTAAAAAAAATAGACAATATAAAATTCTTAAATTAGAACGACCAATCCGAATCAGGAATTCGTATGAGGTATATTCTAGTGACTTTTGACATAAAAGATAAATTCGGATTTGAATAAGTTCCTAGTTTTTAAAAAAATTTAGATTTTAGTTATTTTTTCATACTTTGTAGTCTTAGCTACCGAATGACATCCAGAACTGACTTGATGGTGCCAACTTCAATGAAATAGACAATATAAATTTCTTAAACTTTAACTTAGGACAAGAGACACCCGAAATTTGAGCTTAATATGACATAAAATTTGGGAATTATTCCGTTGATCAACAAATTGTAAGACAATTTATTCAGATAAATAGCATATTACCCTGTAAGTTTTAATGGTCTTGATATGAATAGCATCCTGAGTTCTCTAAAAGTAAGTTCCAAAATACTTTATTTGTGCTAGCAGAAAGAGGAAAAGTTTAATTTGTTTACCAGGCCGATCTCGCTATAAAAGTAACGATATTTCGAAAAAATAAATCGTCTACTCTTCAAAAGCAAATCCTACGGATCTCTCTTTGCAGGAACACCCAAGAAGATCTGTTATAGAGGGAAAGGATGGATTTTCATTTTGGGGAATTATATGGGCCAGGTCATTTCTTAACAAGTCACGGCATTTCCGAATCGGTCAATAAATTTTCAATTTGTTAAAATGAGTATAGTACGTCATGATATGACACGAGAACTTTACTCTCCTAATGCAAATACCAATAATCTTCATTAGCTGGAACAACTAAAAAGAAAAAAGTTTCTATCTTGGAATCGGTTTTATGAATGAGTACTATAATAGAGATTTTATTTTTGCCGGAGACTGTTTATATGTGTCTTATTTCCTGGAAGGTATTCTTGACTCTGCCTATTTAATTTGGGACATTAGTCTCATGAGCTTTTACTTATTTATTTATGAAAATGTCGAATTTTTATGAGGATTCCTGTTTCCAAAAATCAAAAAACAATTCAATAAAATACAAAAAAGAATATCTCAATACAAATTTAAAAAAATATTGATTGAAAATATTCTCCAGTAATTTTGTTTTTTTCTACTTTTAATTTTTTTGGAAAATTTTTTAGAGTTTCTACTATTGTTATATATTAGCTAATAATAGAGATCCCAAGGCTCCACTGAACGGCGAGGGAAAAAATACTCAAACAGGGAATAATTATATAATTTTTTTTTCTAATCAAATACCTCTTAAATTGCCTTAACAAATTAATTTGAGCATTATTTATTATCTATCTTGTATAATTCAATAGAATATCTCAAAATAATAATAATAATAATTTTTTGAAAGAATTTTTATATTTATTATTATTTATTTATTTATTATTTATTATTATTTATATTTTTTATTTAAATTTTTTTTTTATTTCCTACTATTTTTTACTAATAGAGATCCCCATGTCCTTCTCAGGGGCGACTGATAAAATAGTCAGTTAGGGAATCAATATATTATTAATTCGATTTGTTTCTTTTTATATAATTTTGTTTTCTAATCAAATAACTCTCGAATTAGGGAATTCGTGTGAAGGTTCACAAATAAATTTCCCCCAACTTTCACAGCATTTAAAAGCTTTAAAATATTTATACAAAAATTTTAATTGTCTACGCTTTTAAATAAAAAGCTTTAAATAAGGTAGTAATTTGTTTGCGATATGTTTTTTGATAATAATATATTTAACATTAGGACAATCAACTAATAAAGCTTCGAAATACCAAACCACTTGACTTTTAAACGCCATTTTTCATCGAATGATTTGTTTAACATACGGCCTAAAAGTATCTTGAGTTATTGTGTGTACAAATTAAAATATATTTATAAGTCTAGTCTTAACAATTTTGGCTATAGCAGCTTGTAACCTTAAACTGTCACCGCCTTAAACAATAAGCTTATCGACTCTTTGAAATGTTAAGGTAACATCAAAAGCAAATATACAAAAAGTATCTTGTATCTAGCATGTTGTATCTTTTGTGCTGGCTTCATCTCTATTTGCTTTCATTCAGTTTTTAATTTATCACATTTTATCAAACTAGATCTTTGGCTCTCTAATAATGGCTTGGCAGCATTTAGTCTTTGCTTCTTAAGGTATTTTATTTGACACTTTATAAATTAACAAAACAAAAAATTAAAATAAATTATATCTAATGTCTTGGCTACACATTTGCTCAGCCAATTTTTCACAATTAACTTTAAAAGTGGATTTTTTGTTTATTTTTTGTGAGTTAGGAAATAAACTAAATATTTTGTAATTTGCATACGATTAATTTAATGTGTTTTTTTTTATTTAAATGCAATTAATATTTATTAAATTATGGCGCACAATTTGTTAAAATAAAGTGCGAACATACTAACACATATGCACGCCCACACACAGATACACATTAATAGCGAGATAGTCATTTATGCTAATTTTTTTTTAGCTAATTGGTCAACTGTAAAATGAAAATCTCTTGATTTTTATGACCGCAAAAAAATTGACAATTTTTTATAAGCTTATTATCTAAAACTAGTAAACGTAGACATAAAATTGTACAATTTTATTAAAGGTATTATCTTTATGTACTAAAAATCGCCATAATAATTAAACTAGACAACAAATTTTTAATCTCCAAAAGGCTTTTAACGTTTCGAATTTGTGAAAACTTTGTTAATTATGTGCAATCAATTTTTTTATTATTTATTGAAACAGACAAAAAAATTGTAAATATCAGAAAGGCTTTCTATTTTTAACGTGTTGAATTTATTTATTTATAAAACTAAAGAAAAAAGCAGTGCTAAAATTTTTTTATGAGCAGCTTACAAAATGGGGCTTATATTGCCACGAATTTGTGAAAACTTTATTGATTATTAGCAATCTAATTTTTTTATTATTTATTTAAATAAAACTAAAAAAACAGTACTAAAAAATGCAAATTTTTTATGAGCAGCTTAACAAAAACGCTTTTAATGTTACGAGTTTGTGAAAACTTTATTAATTAATCACTGCACAATCAGGGATTTAAAATTTTCATGAATACCAATTTATTTTTTGGTAATACTGAGCCGATCTTCAAAGTGGGAAGCAAGGGACGAAATATTTCGAGTTTCCAATAATAATTTTTTTCTATATAGTACGATCGCAAAAGATTGAATTTTAAAAGGAAAAGATCCAGCGGACTTGAATTTACGAATATCCCAAAGTCTTAGAAGGTTTCTAAAATGCACTTTTTCCGACACGATTTTCAAGGTTAAGACTCATGACTGTTTAATTAACACTATCAGACATGTTTTGGAAACTCAATAATTCAAATCACTCAAGATTAAATGTACAAAATTACAGTTTAAAGTTGTGTTTTGTTAATCGAATTATTATTTATAAAGGCTGACTTCATAATGTCGAATAAACGAAAAAAAACGTGTAAATCTTAAAAGTTTCTTAAAATAAAATTTTTGAGAGATAATGTTCCCTTGTTAAATAAAACTATTAAACATGGTTTGGTAACAAATAAAATAAAATCAATCAAAATCTTTACAATTTTAAAAGAGTTTAATTTTACTTATTATACAATATTACTTATAAAAGCTGTAGGTATCAATAAAACTTTTCTACTATAAGCCAATAGCCCTGATCGCAAAAAAACTATATTTTAAAATTTTCTCGAGCTTGTTAAGGGAACGCTAGAAAAAAATCTTTGGAAATTGGATAAAAATAACACTGTACAACAGTGATTTAGAACTTTTCAAGTAACCTAGTGTACGTTGTAGGTCTTGACGAGTAGATCACGATAGTGTTTCAAAATTGTCTAACACCCCCAAAATCGCAAGTTATTGCTATTTTGAAGACTTGCCTGACTTTCTTCGCGTAAAAATATGTTTGATAAATGATCAGAAAGAAGTGTTGGAAAATAAATGAGTCGAGGAAAATTGGCTACTTATTTTTAAAAAGGTTTTTTTTAACATTTTATTTAAAGTTAAGAATATTGAATCGAATCGTTTAAAAATTATATTTTTAAAAATATTTTTTTTTAGTTTTAACTCGAAAGATCTAGTCGATAATTTTTGTCTATTTTTGTCTGTATAACAAAAATTATTTTTATTTTTTTAATAATTACACAGGTCTACAAATACAGGTAAGTTGTCGGAAAGCTATGTTATTTCCGAAGTAGATTTGGTGCGAGTCGAATCCGGCGTCAGATCGCCCATCACGTCAGGATTTTGAGATATTTGACAGTATGTACCAAAAAACGGCGTTTTTCCTACTTTGGGTTGTACAGGGCGCAAAAAATTTTTGCGGTCTTTCTCTCCCAATTACATCATTTAGTACAACTCTACCCTTAATTTAAGGGCTCAAGAGATTAGTTACGATTTTTTTCGCAAAGTTATGGCTTTTCAAAGTTACGAGATATATCCCTTCGACGTCATTAGCATTTGCAATAAGCCTTTGAGATAACACAGGTCAACATGGTATAGTTGTTGGAAAGCTAAAAGTCATTTCCGTAATTTGGTGCGTAGAATCCGGGTCACCGCCCATCAGATTTTGAGATATTTGAGGTTATGTTATTTTGGGTACATAACCTCAAATATCTCAAAATCCTGACGTGATGGGCCAGTTCTGACGCCGGATTCGGATTCTACGCACCAAATTATTTCAGATATAACCCTTAGCTTTCCAACAACTCACATGACCCCTATTTTTGTAGACCTGTGTTATATTAGGGATATATCTCGTAACTTCGAAAAGCCATAACTTTGCGAAAAAAATCGTAATTGATCTCTTGAACCCTTAAATTAAAGGGTAAGAGTTCTACTAAATGATGTAACTGGAGAAAAAGACCGCAAAAATTTTTTGCGCCCTGTACATAACCTCAAAAGTAGGAAAAAACGCCGTTTTTGGGGTACATAACCTCAAATATCTCAAAATCCTGACGTGATGGGCCAGTTCTGATGCCGGATTCGGACTCTACGCACCAAATTACTTCGGAAATGACTCTTAGCTTTCCAACAACTGAATCATGTTGACCTGTGTTATCTATTTTACAATATTTTATTTGGCCTAAGCCTAAAATTTGATATGGATAGCTATTCAATTTTGTTGTCCTGTGTAACAAGATTTATTAATTTCTATATTGTAATTTGAAGCCTGGCCTAACTCCAGCAGATCAATCTTGAGGACATCTTTGATAAATGGACCAAAAATAAGTTTTAGAAAATAAATCAGTCATAAAAGAATTGTTTAGCTACCATACAGAAAAATCAAAATAATTGTGAATTTTTTTTTTTATATTTTATTGGCCTTAACCTAAAATTTTGATTCGAAATCTAATCGTTTAAATTTATTGGCCTGTGTAACTAAATTTTTTTTTTTAATATTATCTATTTTTAAATATTGAATTTTGCGTTAACTAAAAGCTTTATATGGAAGATGTAATTGTTCAGTTTTGTTGGCCTGTGTAACTCTAGATTTATTTATTTTTCAGTGGAAGATTAAAATTCAAAATTTTGGCAGCATCTTTTTTAAAAAAAGATATGCTTTTAATATATTCAAGCGATTTCTGTTGTCAAAGCATATAGTACATCCCAAACAAGATATGCTTTTAAAAGCGTTAAAGCCAGATGAATATTAAGAAATAAGTAAGTAATCCACTATAGTGTTGAGGTAAAAATTTCAGCATGTATGGAAAAATAAACCTTTACCAAAATATGAACAGTACCTATTCGCAAATGAAGTTTATGGATTTTGTCCAAATCCCACCCCAAATAGGAATTTCCAAGATTACATAGTTTTGTAAAAAAAAATGTATCGATTAAAGGCCGATTCCCCTTTGCATGTATTTCGAAAAATTCCAGCTTCTTCGCTTATAAAATAAGTTAGAGAATCCAAATTAAATAAATATTAAAATAAACAGCCGCGCTCCAGAAATCGAAAGCCAACCCATTATATTTGATTTTGAGTTCCTCTGAATCTACATTTCATGCTATTGTTACCTTTTTATATATTTCTTACTCGTTCGCTTTCGATGAAAATAAGCTATGGCTAAGCTTGGAATAAAAAAGTTGAAAAATTCGCAGAAAAAAGCTTTAATGTTTTGGACGGCGATGCAAGGCCTTCTATAGCATTCAAATTTCCGTTTCCTGTCATTCTTAAGAATACATACATACTAACATAGCTGCACAAATACAGGATAATTTTTTCCAAGCCTTAGTACCAGTACTTTAGTACGGACACAATAAAAGTTTCCCAATCCTTTGATCACTCCTTGACTGTGGCATTTCATTTTTAAAATTTGTAAGCTTTTGAATGGATTAAAGTTATTTGGAAGAAACGTGATCTATAATTTTATTTCCACTTGTTCCTGGGGAGCAAAATATTATCAACAGATTTGCATGCAGACCAGTGTAGTGTATGGACGTATTTTTATTGCGATACTATGAAAAATTGTGATCTATTAAAGAGCTGGAGTTCTTACCGGTCCAAGATAGAATTTGACCTATCTACATTGTCGATGTTAAATGTGTTCAGAGAGCCTTAACTCTTCATTTGAACACAATATAAATCTCATAATATTGTTATATAAAATTTTTGAGAATGTAAGAAACTAAAATTGCAGCTTCAAAAAACTCTTTCTCTAACACTTTATAAATATTAAATAAATGCAACGCTCACTTGAGTCACTTCCTAATGCATCCAAATTATTTGTAGTCTAGTGTAGTTTAGTTAACGTTAGATAATTGCGCTTGAAATTATGCAACATTTTTTTTTGGTTGTAGCTTTTGGCAATTGACTTTGCCGTCGCTTTTAGCTTTATTTGTTATTGTATTTGTTGTAGTTGTTGTTGTTGATTTGCACTAAAACTGTCACTTGGGCTACGCTTTGAGTAAACAAAGCTTCAACTTCAACTCTTTGTATATATATACTATATATATATACATGTATTTTTTCAACTATATTTAATTAATTTAACGACTACTTGAGAAGTTAGCGACGACATGTCGACACTTATAAGTGTGCGTGTGTATCTGTGTGTGTTGGTGTGTGTATCTGTGCTGGTGTGTGTGGGCCGGGTGAGGAATGTTTAGGTTGAGGCCGGGTACGGTTTGGGGCGGCAGTGCTTGGGACATGAAAAACTCATTAAAATGTTTACAGCGCACAAAATCAACAAACAAACAAAAACAAAGCGAAGCTTGCTGGACACAAACACACACACACACACATATATATTTATTTTTATTTTTTTTTAGTTGTTTTCATTTCAAATATAAACTAAACTCGAAATAAGTTTTCCGTTTTTAGTTGTGAAAACAAGTTTGATGATTTGCCAATATAACAAAAATAGAATAAAAAATATTATGAGAAAAAACGAAACTCACACGCACACTTTGCATAAAAGTTTTTCAATTAAAATTTTGCATTAAATATTAAAAAACTAATTTGAATTTAAACAACGCGGAACGTCAGTCTGTCAGTTTTAAATTGTAAAACTTTTTTGAATAGCTACTGTATATAATATATATAAATATGGGTCAAATTATGCAAGGCGGATTGGAATTTTATTTGGGCGATTTTTAAGCTGTATATATTTAAACTAACTTTATATTCACAATCAAATTGAAATTATTTAGCGAAATTGGCGATCAAGCGCAGAAAACTTTTTAATATTGTAACTTTTTATATAATACCAAAAATTTTACTTTTTTTTATGTTAAGAATTTAATTTTTTTGTTTAAGAACGTGTTTTTTGTTTAGTTTATTTTAAATTATTTATAAGAATATATTTTATAAGGTTTTTTTCTTTGTAATTCAATAATAAGAACGTGTTTTGTGTTTCACCTAAAATATTTGATTTTCTAGATTTTGATATAATAAAACCCCTTAGAATTCATAAATACGAGGGTGGATTGATAAGTTTCCGGCCTGACCAAGAGGTGGCGCCACTAGGCCTACCTTGAGGTGACGTTCTATAGTACCATCCTTAGATAGCTTGTAGCTATAGTTTCAGCCCGATCGCCAAGTTAGTTAAGATTTGAGTGCACACTGAACAAGACGCCTCTGTGTTTTTCTTGAAAATGGAAAAAAATTGATTCGAAAAAGCATTTCTACCGCCAATTTGACGTTGTATAAGCGTAATCCAAGCGAATTTTTGCGTCGATTGATAACCGTTGACGAAACTTGGGTCCACCACTACACTCCTGAAACCAAAGAACAGTCTAAACAGTGGATTGGACCAGGGGAACCAACTCCAAAGAAGGCAAAAACAATTTTTTCAGCGAACAAGGTTATGGCTACTGTTTATTGGGATGCAAGAGGTATTATATACATTGATTACCTTGAAAAGGGTAAAACTATCACTGGTCAATACTACGCAGACTTATTGCAACGTTTGAGCCACGAGGTGAAAATTAAACGACCTCATCTGCCGAAGAAAAGAATCTTGTTTCATCACGATAACGCACCAGGCGCACAAGTCAATCGTTGCGATGGCTAAAATCAACGATCTGAAGTTTGAATTGATGCCGCACCCTCCCTACTCTCCAGACCCAGCCCCGAGTGACTATTATCTGTTTCCTAACCTCAAAAAATGGCTTGGCGGTAAGAGATGTGCGAACAATGAAGAAGTAATCGAAACTGTAAATGGGCATTTTGAGGAGCTTGACGAATCAGTCTATAGAGATGGCATTACTAGACTAGAACACCGCTATGAGAAATGTATCAGCCTTGGACGAGATTATGTTGAGAAATAAAAAAAAAAATTCTTAAAAACGTTGTTTTTCTTGGTCAGGCCGGAAACTTATCAATCTACCCTCGTATTATTCCCAAAGTTCGTAGTGTTCAATTTGACTTTTTTGTATAAAACTCATAACCTTTGAACGCCAAAATATATTTTTTTAGATTGATATATCATCTAAGATAGTGAAATTTTTCAGTTTATAAAAAAAAAATCCTTTGAAAAATATTCCATATATTTTTTAAAGCTTTTATCTGATCTTAATCTGTCGGCGATTTTGATCGGAAGGGTCTTAAGGGCAATACCGATCAAAAGTTCCTCATGACAATACTGACTAAATTTAAAATTTTTTTTTTAACAATATTTTTGTTAATCTCCAAGTATAAGTTGTTCATACAGACGCAGTCGACGCACAGTGGTTCAATTCAACTTTTTTGTATACAAATTATGACTTTTGAACGCCAAAAGATATTTTAATAAACGTTGATTCTTATTGAGGAAGGCCCCTATTTCTGGCTTTAAACTCTTTTTGAATCTAAAGATCTTGATTCTGATTTCTTCAAAACTTGATTCCTGACATATTTCGCTAAAGTTTTACTTTATTAGAGAGCTCATAAATATAATTTTAACTAAACATTTAAAGATTCAGAATAAATGCTTCTAAATTTAAATAAACTTAATACAGAATTGTAATTGTGGGTCAATATACGCATAAAAAAATGGATTAAAATCGCTCAGATACCCGAGTATCTTTGATGAATTATTTACCATGATAATTTAGATAGTCTGATTAGGCTGCTGACAAACACAAAAAAAAAATTAATTAAACATATTTTAATTAAAAAGACTTTCAACTTTGCTATCTGCTTAAATATCTTGCACTTTTTTTAATTACTCCTGATCTGTGCATTGAGCTTTGAGTTAATGTTTTAGCTATTCTTAGGGCACATTAACTTTTAAATTATAGCTTTATATTTTATTTCGTGTTCAAGCAATATATATATAATATAATATTTAATTTTTGTGGTTTGTTAACAACAAGTTGAATGACATTTTAATATCATACGCGAACAATTAAAGCAGCTATCGCATGCGATTTGAAACAATTGCATAAATTTAATATGACAAATTTTTAAATACAAATGTCAAAACTTGTTGACCCCTCCCCGACCGCAATTTCTACAAATTTATTAAATAAAATTTTAACTAGATGCGGCAACAAAAAAAATTCCATAAACCAAAAGTGTCATTAAAAAATTGTCGCTCAGAAATAAATTTTATTTAAATGTTATTTTCCGCTAAATTGTGACAAATGTTAGCTGCCAAATTTGTAACCAAATAAAAGACCGCAAAAAATATATATGAAACATGCTAAAAAAATAAATAAAATAAAATAATATTATGTGAAAAAGTGAGCAAAATACAAAAATCATAATCATAAACTCATTGCAGATTCGTTGAATTATAAATGAGCCAAAAACACAAGCCAGCAAAAAAAGTTTAGCCAAACGCATATTTAATATATGAGTGGCAATACATAACGCCATTTTAAAATTTAATAACAATTTTTGAAGTTTTTTACAAAATGGCGTATTATGTGAAAATTTGAACAGCTTAGAGGAAGCAAGCAGCTAAAAATTCACAAGCAAATCGGTTTAATAATAATTTAAAAAAAAATTAAAGACAAAAAAAAATTTAGCAGCAAACTTACGATTAAACAGTTTTTCCATGAATTACTTTATCCCAAGGACGAAAATAATAATTTTTTTTTACGATTTTCAAGTTTTATACAATTTTTCCATATTATGCGAAATTTTGAACGGCTTAATGAAGACATACCATTCAAGCATTCTTGTTAAGTTACACAAAATTAATAGGCTAAAAAAAAAATTATTATTTATCCAGCAAAATCAAGTTAACAAAATTTTTCGATGGATTTCTTCATATCAAGAACGATATTTTTTGAAACTTTTTTCAAGAAAAAAAATCTTTTACAAATCTTGACTTTCGTATGAGCGATTAAACTACAAATTTGATAAAAAATATAAATAAATTCGCACATAATTGCAAAAAATAAATTTTTTCTTATAAAAAAAATTATAATTTCGGAAAAATTACTAATTATCTTATTTTTTACTTAAGAATAGAACAGTGATGTATGTAAAATATTTCAAGTAGTTTGTTTATGCGAAGAACGTCAAAAAATACATTTCTAACTTATCTCATTTTTTAAAAAAAGTCAATATTTAATAATTAAATATCCAAAGAAATTTTGTGAAAATTTAATAGTTTATTTGTTATCAGCTCTATAATAAAGTAAAACTTGAGAGATTAAGTTAGGAATCAAGTTTTGCAGTCATTAGGATCTAAAATATTTATAAATTCTATAGATTCAAAGGAGTCTAGAGTAGGGGCCTTCCTCAATACGAATAAACATTTATTAAAATATTTTTTGGGGTTTAAAATTTATGATTTTTATACAAAAAAGTAGAATTGAACCACTGGGCGTCAACTTAGTCTATGTGAACACTACGAACATGGAGATAAACATAAATATTGTTAAAAAAAAAAAAGTAAAATTTAGTCAATTTTGTCATGAGAGAAATTTTGAGCTGGATGTATTGCTCTTATGGCCCACCCGGTCAAAATCCGAGGCAGATCAAGCTCAGATAAAAGCTTTAAAAAAATATACGGCATAATTTTCAAAAGAATGTTGTATATATTTTATAGACTGCAGAATTTCACTATCTATAGATATCTAAGAAGCACAAAAGTTTCTAAAATCCTATCTGATCGCGGAACGCGGCACCCATCCAAAGTCCAAAGGATTTACTAGTTTTCAAAAGAAGTAATCTTCTAAGAATTAATTTTGATATGTTCTTAAAAGAGATGCGGCGTCTTCTATAAACTCCTTTTGATATGTAAGATAAACATAGCTATCAAATTTTTGGTTAATTTACAAACTATTTTTGATATAGCCTATAAGAATACTAAAAAGTTTTGAATTCTAAACTTTTAACTAAAGAGCAAAATTTGAGCGGTTTTAGATAGAATATAAGCCAAAGCCCTAAACCTATGATTAGAATTCGGCACAGATTAAAATTCACAAAAAATATTTATAAAATAATATTTTGTTTTCAATAGAAAAAACGTCATCTGTAAACTGCATATTTTTACTTTTATAAGATATATATTTATTATTAGAATTTACATTTAATTCCTAACAAGCAAAACAATGTTGAATTTTCTGAATATACGCCTTTTCTACTATATGCTATTCTACGAATAATTCCAATTTTCTTATGATGTGAAAGCCTTATAAGCAAAACCAAATTAACTTTACTTAAAAGACTTATTTTCTTCTTTTTGCCTGTTACCTAACCGAACTCCGGAACTAGATCCAGATTTCTTCTGATGTGTGACGATTACTTAAGATTTGAATTTAAATTATTGTTAATTTATCGAGGTTATATGAAAATTTCTGTTCTTGCGAGAAATTTTTAATGTATATAAGATTTTTTTATCTCCTATTTGAGCATAGGGCTAGAGATACTTTTTTAAAGTTGCAATTATTATTCCAAATGAACTGTATCATATTTATTTTCCATGAAATTTGTAAATCATTTATTGGCCTAAAAGTTCGGATTAAAAAAATATTTACACAATTATTTTTTCGGAACCTAGAGTATTTTTCGATCTATACATTTTTTCTATCTCTTTTTATATTTAATCAAAATTGAAAAACGAAATTTTTGTACATTTTCGAAGAGGATTGTTTTGAATTTTGATAAAAAAGAAAGAAAAAATAATTTTTTTTCTTCATATCTGGAAAACGCCTAGTTTGAACGCCCTATCTTTATTTAAGAAATGTGAACTGAATATTTTTAATGTTTAAACTTTATATATACCTATATATTTATGAAAATTTTAATGTATTTTCAATAGGAACTTTTTAAAATTTTAGATTGGGAAAAAAATATATATTTTTTTTTAAATCTTAGTTCATTAAAGTTCATTAAAACAAGTAGAAAACCCAAAATATTTATTTTCTTAAAATGCTCAGATAAAAAATTGTTGATTCAGAAAGTCTTAATATTTTCATAGAAATTAAAAAACGAAATTTTAGTACGTTGTTGAAAAGAATTATTTTTTAATTTAGATTAAAAAGAAAGAAAAAAGAATTTTGTAGCTTCAAATCTTGAACACATATTTTGGAAGTTTTGAATGCCCAATCTATATTTAAGAACTTTGAACCGAATAAAGCTTGTATAAAGCTTAAGAGAGATATATATTTATTGAAAATTTAAGTGCATTTTCAATTGAAAATGTAAGGTTAAATATTTTTTTTTAATATTAAATACCTAATATAAATCTTTTATTATTAAAATCTTTGTATAAAAATGCTTATTTTGAAAATTCTTGATACAAAAATTACCAATATTTCGAAAGAAATTGAATTGTAGTAAGTTTTTAAGAAAGATTCTATTTATATTAAGTTATTTTTGTGTTGAAAATTAAAATCATGTTATAAGTTAAATTTTCATATATGGCTTAAAAGCAAATATTAAATATTTCCCATATTTCCATAATAATTTTAAGCCCATTTAAAAACTCTTACTCAGTTTTGTAGTTCATATTTTCAGTGTTTTTGCGCATCTTTCTTATATGCAAGCTCTTATCTTATTATTATATATTTTCCAAACATTTTTTCAAATTCAAACAAAACAACTAACAAATCTGAAAAACACTTAAAGTCAACTTTTTTCGTTTTTATGACAAAAAAATACTTTTTATGACTTAATTTTATAGATCTGACGCTTTATAAACGTCACACTAGAGTGAATGCTCTCCTCTCTGGTTTATAATATTCATATATGTAGGGGGTCTGTCTCTATATGATTTGAAAGTTTTTAATAGCAGTTTAATTTGCAAAATTATATTTTTATAATAGCTGAAATTTTTTGTATACTTTTTTTCTGACAATGACAATGACCACAAATTAGTCATAAACTGGTTTGAATTACTTTATTAGTTTAAAATTATATGGTAGGTATTAGGTATAGTTCGTGGTTCAGTTTTTTTGTAATCGCAGCTAGTTATTAGGTGCTAACTAAGCTAATTGAGTTAGGCTGGTTTAGTGTGCGTTGAATTGGAGCGACTAGCGTTAAAGTGTTATGATATTGATATGACTTTCTATGAAAATAGGTCTAAAGCTACGTTGCTGTAATATAAAGCTTGAGGGATTTCTTCTAATTATCACTACAGCTGGAACTAGTTTAATTTCAGAATAGAGCTATGTGAAGGTAATATTTTTTCAAATACACTGTAGCTCTTTGATTTATCAGTCATCAGATTAATTTCGCCAAAGTTGTCTTTTTTGTAAATCCCTGTAAGTCTACTAAGCTGGAACTAGTTCATTTTCAGTATAAAGCTATTTAAAATATGAAGCACATTTTTTAAATTGTTATACATAATCACTACAGCTCCTCGATTTATCAGTCACGAGCTTATTTTTTAATTTCGCCGAAGTACAGTCTTCTTTTGTAAAACTTTGGTAGTCACTAGTTCATTTTCAGGATAAAGCTATTTGAAGTTTGTATAAAACAGTCACTAAAACTAAATGATTGAATTCGGCGATTTTGAAAAAGGTTTATAAGATTTAGACTAAAACAATTTACCCTTGATAAACTCAGAACAGTCAGACTATAAAAATTGTGTTCTTAAGTCTAGTATATGCGATTTGTTGGGTTCAAAAATCAATAATGACGTCTTTTCTTTTTAACAATGCAGTTTATATTTATAGTTACACTTGTGTAGTTTTCACTAAAGCTAAATATCTACTTATTGCGATAAATTAAATTATTGCGATAAATATGTAATATGTTAAAGCCTCAAGAGGCATGAACGTTAATTTTTGGCGTTCAAAAGAAATAACTATTTTTTGCGCTCTTTAAACGAAAATTTTATTTCAATTATAATTTTTAGAAAAACTAGAGCTTGTATTCTTAACTTCAAAAAATTTTTGAATTTTACGCTCTTTAAACGAAAATATTTTTCTAATCATATTTTTTATAAAACTTCGTGAAATATAAAATAAAATTCAATATTCTATAATACCAATTTAAAATCTGTTCTAGTTCCGAAAATCAATTTCATATTATTTATATATTTCAAAATTTCGAATCGAAAGATTTTTATACATACATACGATACTTATGTATATCATATTCTAATAGCTGTCAGCAAATGGGCTTTTAAAAAATACAGGGTGCGCCATTTGAATTTGGTCGATGGAAACTTTTGACGCAAGAAGTTCATCGTTGATTTCGCGATGTGACATGTCGCGCCGTCTTGTTGAAATCAAAAGCCTTTAAGACCTTTTTCACGCATTTCTGGTAAAACAGAGTGTGCCAACATCCATCGATACCGATCCCCATTGACAGTTTCCCCAACTCTGAAGAAGAACGGACCGATGATGGTTTTTGAGCAGACACCGGCCCAAACAGTCACTTTCTGATCGTGCAGGGAGTTTGATGGATAGTATGAGGATTTTCTTTCCCCCAAATGCGACAGTTTTGTTTATTTACAGTGCCAGATAGCGTGAAATGGGCCTCATCAGTCATTAAAATTCGCTCCCAAAAATCAGGCTCCGATTTAATGAACATTGTCACTATTTCCGCGCGTTCTTTGGGCGTGAATCGATTCATGGTTAAAATTGTAATGCAATAACCTTTCCAAAATGTGTTCGACGACGTCAATCGGTTGAAATCTGTCAAAGTTATTCAATATTTCCATGGACCACATTCAAATGGCGCACCCTGTAGATGTTCGAAAAAGATCATATTCTGCGTTTTATAGAATGAGAGTTCCATCGAAATCTTTAGAAACTTTGGAACTTATTTCAATTTTTATCAACGAGCTCAGGTCAAAAGCCAGCTTTAATTCAAATTCCTTTATAAGCTTAATTTTTGTTTTGCTTTGTGTGGCCAGCAAAATAAAAAATTCAAAACTTTTCGATAATTTTATTCAAGTTGCGAAATATTTTTGAAATATCGTAGGTAAATTTGAAATTATCTGGTAGGTTTAATTCTCATAATCTATTGTACAGCTGTTAATGATTGCAAAAAACCAAAACAGGTTTTATTATTATACCCTGTAATGTACTCCTTTGTTTAAAAACAAAACTTGTAGCGAAATTTCTTGGTTTATAATCAAAGCTTGTTTCAAAATTGTTTTGAAACTATTTACAGCGTTGTTCTTCTACCTGTTACAGAACTAAGACTTTTAAAAGTCTTTAATTCTATAATTATACTGCCTTGAAAAAGTAAACTAAACAAAATAAAAAACTACTCTTTATTCTTGGGTCCTAAAGCTGTCTAACATATTTTTACAACTCATTGACTTAAATAATTCGAAATTAGAACGAAACTTTCAAAAAAGCTGTTCTTATAATTAAAATAATTGTTTTAAAAACTTTTTCTGATTTTTGGGTACTTATAATTGAGAGTCAGTATAATCAATAAAATATTATATGAAAGAGTCATGAAAAACAAATATAGTATACCATTTTTTTACAATTTGTTATCATTTGATCTATTAAAATAGTAATATACTTATGCTAACGTTTAAGTTCTTGTTTTTTCTTATGTGGCAAAAGATATTTCTCACAGAATAATAGCTTTCTTGTATACATAGTATTCTTAAGTTAGTTCCGAAATATAACCTAAGGGAAATACAAACGTTACTGTGTTCTTGTTACTTCTAGTATTAGAAAAGTATTCCTATCAAAAGAATTGATTTCAAAACTGAGAGACAAGATATATTAAGAATAATTTAATATAATAAAACAATCACCCCAGAGCTTGTGGGTTCGAATTCCAATGTAAAGCATGGTCCTGCACTTTCCGCTTTTCCTTTTTCCTATTTTAGATCTCAGTAGTATTCGGAATTGTAGAAACAACATTAAAAACACGTTTTTAGTATTTGAATTTTTTCTTGATTTTAGGTTCTTAATTACAAAAACTTTACTCCTAGTTGCCTTGGTGCTGCTTGAATATAGTTCTTGAAATCTATTGTAACTCCTTAGTGGTATAAAAGAACGTTCTTCTAGATTTTGCGTTTGATAATAACGCTAGTTCTAGTTATTCGTTTAGAGTAATACTACTCAGGAATTGTAGAACCAACATTAAGAACATATCTTTTAAGATATTTAAATTTCATCTTGATTTAGTGTTCTTTATTACAAAAAATTTACTTCTTAGTCGCCTTGGTCAGTCTTCAAATATAGTTTTTGTTTTCCAAATTAATAAAACTTAAGTTCTTGTTCTATAATAAGAATCAAATTTCTTTATTTGATTTCTTAGCGTTTCTTTGTTTTCTCTCAAAACTCTTAGAACTAGTTCGTTTTCTTAAAATACATGTAATTGGTTGCATACTCACTTATCACATCATGTCCATGACAATCCAAATCCAGGTGATGGTTCATCACCAGCGATGGCTGTAATCCAGTTTGATTGTGATTATGCAATGGTAGCTGGTGAGCCAAATGGCCACCAATCTCTGCCATTACCATATATTTGGCTTAAGAACCGGCGCCTCAAACACTCAAAATTAAAGTAAATCAAAACTCAAAAGATCAAAATGAGCGCGTTTTTCAACGTTAGATGCATGCGAAATGCTAACTAAGAACGATTTTCAAACTTGAGCAATATTTTTTGTTGCAGTTTTAGAAGTTGTTGTTGTTGTTGTTGTGGTGGTTGTTGTTGTGGTTATGTTGTTGTTGTTGATGGTGATGATGTTATTGGCATTTGTTGTGGTGCAGCTGCTTTTAAGGCACTTGACAGTTTAGTTATCAAAGATTTTTCAACAATTTCAAACACTTTTTATTTACTACTAGAGATATATTTAATTTTTATATTTATGCTTTATGACTATTTAGCAGTTGTTTTTAGAACAAAACACACGCGTTTTTAAACGCTAAAGTCCGTTCCGGTATCGTATCCAAAAAACGGCGACGGCGGCGGCTACCACGACGACGACAACGACGGCAGCGATGATGACGATGACGACGACGTGAACGACGTGGTGGGTGTTTTTTTTTGTTGTTTTTGGTTTGCTGTTTTTATTCTAGTATTTTGTTGTTGTTGTTTTTGTAACAAGCGTTACGCGACGACGCGGCACGACGATGCTGACGGCGCTGTGGCTGCTGAACGATTAAACCGGCCGCTCGGTCGGTTGGCTGCTTTGCCTCTGCTGTGCGGACACACACACACACTCACATTGCTAGCAACCACCCCGTTACCGCTTGTTGCTGTTTTTCGAACATCAGGCGGCGCTGCTTATACATCTAGCCAGCAGACCTTTTGTTAGAGCGGTGCAACTCTATTTGACGTGCTTAACGTTGACTGCGTTGCGTTGCTGCTGCTGCGCTGTCCATGCAAGTGCTGCAACCGGTTTGGCTGCCTTCTTCTTGTCGTCTTCTTTGCACCCGTCCTTCAACTTCAGCTTCAGCGTCTCGATTTTCGAAACGTCAGAACAGGTGTTTTGCTGTGCTGCTCGCACTCGCAACCGCTGGCAACTTTTGCTATTTCTAAATGGCGTCCAAGCGGGCCAATCGGTTGGCGCCACTGCGCATGTCGCATCATGTTGACTTGCTCCACCCGCTCCCCGCCGCAACAAGTTCGAAAATTAGTTGTTTTTTTTTTTGTGGCTCAAGCAGCTGACATCCACAAACATGCTGCAAGCAGCGTAGTTGGCTTCCACATTTGTCGCTCTGCAACATTTAACCGGCAACTCTGTAAATGGTGGCGCTCAACTCCTTTTGCTGTATACACTGCATTAAGAGAGTGAAAGTGTATATTAGTTGTTGGCAAATGTTTGTAACACGGCTGGAAAAGTTGAAAGTTTTTTGTTAGCTTTGATTTGGGGACTTAGAAGAAGATTTTGAAGATAAGGTGTAAGTGGCTTTCTATAAAAAAAAAGGACAACGAAATATTACATTTTATAAACTTGTATTTTGTTTTTTTATTTGTTTTAATTTATTTTTATCGTTTATAATGATTATCTCGCAGGCTTTTATTATTTTAACATAATATTTTTGTCATATTTAAATCAAATGTTAGGAAAATGGGGAAACATTTCGGTGGCACTTATTACCACAAATCTACTAAGGTGTGCAAGCAGACATCATATATCAATTTAAATATCTTATTAACACAATAGTAGGTTTCAGTGGAAATTTGGTATTTTACTTATATATTTTTTAATATTATTTAGGAAATATATTTATTGTAAAAAATATCTCCCAGACATTTTTGGAATTAAGATATTAATCAAATTAAAATTTTAACACGATATTTTCTGAGTGTCAACCAAATTGAAAGTGTAGAAATATGTTCTCTACGTACATCAAATGATCGAAGAAAAAAATGGGTAACTTGAAGTTACTCAACCTAAAAATAGGTTTTAAGTTTTAATGGATCTTAAATTTAGAAATCTGCGATTAAAAACTTAAGAATATGCCTGGATTCAATTTAAAAATTTTTAGACAGATTCTAAATAAAAAAGGAAAACTTTTTTAAAAATTTACTTAGAACATTTTTTTCTTCACGATTATATTCCACAAGGCGTCCAAATCTTTCTCAGGCTTTTTAAGAAAAAAGTAGGAGATAATATTGTAGCCTACATCCAGAATGAAATCTAGTTTTATTAATATGCATTTGAAATTCTTATAATTGAAATTTTCTTTTTTTTAGTTTTTATTTTGAGGAATATTTGCTTAAAAGTCAATTAGTCGATCATAAAGGAGGATATTATGCTTAAATACTGCGGTTTATTTAATTCAATATTTTTTTATTATTCAATTTGGATTTAACAATAGTGTTAATTAAAGTTGTAGTATATTTAGAGTACCCAGTTTTTTCTGATAAAAGTAGCTATCACATTTCATCTTTTAGGGTTATCATTTTTTTTTAAGCTTTAATAGTTGAGTTTTTATACTTTTATTAAACTTTTTTTTTAGTTGGAACTCATGGTATATTTTCAAAAATATGAAAATTCAACTCTTACCTTAGTATACTGATACATTCGAACAATAAACTATGGTTTAAATGAATCTCAATTTAAATTTTGGAGATTTTTTTAATGAGCGTAAAATTGAACGTATGTTTTTGGGTTCTTATCAAGATAGACTTAAAAATTTTAAATCACTTTTATGGGAATACCAGCACGTCCCAAATTTAATAATCCCACATTATTCTTCTAAAATAATTGTTTTCTAGCAAATATTTAGACATCTTAAGAATTCTGGATTCTGTAGTCTTCCCGCTGCTTCGACTAATCAGTCTGGTGATTAAATTGATCTAAACTTTTGTGTATGTTTCGATTTCGTACTAGAATGGTGGTTCCAGAAAATCTTGGAGAACCGGTGATCTTCTTTAGCAGCAGAGCCTCAGATTTGGACGATGTAAATTTTTATCCGCATCAGATTCTGGTTTTAGAATTTAGTAAAATTGGATTAAGTCTTAAAAAAATTTAGTCTAACATTTATAAGTATTATACCCCTCCTTCAAAATTCAATCATTCAATATTTTCATATTAAAATACACTAATTTGGGATATGGTCCTATGAAAACCTTGTAAATATAACCACGCTGGCACTTTGTTGATCCATACCAATCGCTTATCCTTAATTTGAAGATTTTTTCAAAAATGTCTAATATAAAAAAATGGCGGACGTAAAGTCGGGCGCGGACGACTTTAGGATACCCTATACCACTAGCTTGTAATAAAGTCCGATTTCTTCACAAAAAACCAAAAACAGAAGAATTTTTACAAAAATTTTTTTTTTTTACCGATCATTCCTATGGGAGCTATATAATATAGTCAACCGATTTCAATAAAATTTAGTACAGTGCTTAGGAACTATAAAATACTCACGAATGTCAAATTTGGTCCCAATATCTTAACAAACAAACGAAACACAACCAATTTTGTTAAAAAATCGATTTTTTGGAAGATCGGACCTATGGGAGCTATATGATATAGTCAACCGATTTTGTTCAAATTTGGCACATTGCTTAAGTGGTCTAAAAAATTTCCAAACGCCAAATCTGGTTACGATATCTTTATTAAAAACGAAATATAGCGAACTTTTCTTTAAAAAAGTTATTTTGGCCGATCGGTCCTATGGGAGCTATATGATATAGTCCACCGATTTCGATCAAATTTGGTACAGTGTTTGGGAACTATAAAAACTTTCGAATACCAAATTTGGTTACGATATCTTCATAAACAAACGAATTATTCATTTCAAACTTATTTTTTTTGTCGAGGTCGTCTCAAACACCCCTATAGGAGCTATATAATTTAACCCCGATATCAAAAAAATAAAATAAACTTGCCTCCTATGGAATAATATGGGATCTAATGTGAAAAGTTTGGTAACTCTAGCTCTTACCATCTCTGAGATCTAGGCGTTCACACGGACAGACGGACATGGGTATATCGACTTCTCTATTCACTCCTGATCATATTTTAGGTAACTTTGGGGTGTCTCCGACGTCTCCTTCTATATGTTACATACATTTTTGGCTTTCACAACTTAATATACCCGGTACCATACGGTACAGGGTATAAAAATGCATTGCAGATAATTTATTTATAAGAAATTAGTTTTTCTTAATTTGTAGGTACATTTAAAAAAAAAATTTTTTTTTTTAATTCATTATAGATGATGTCATTATAGGAAAATTCGCGTATGCTGAATTTGTAGATTTTTTAAAAAATTTCTGATATCTAAAAATTCATTGTAGATGAATTCATTATAGAAAAGTTCGGCTATATTATTTATGACAATGATTCATAGAATTGGCTTCATTTTTGAAGAAGCTCGGGAAGGGGCGATCAGATGCTCCTCCTGTATTCATTACAAGTTTGTAGTTATAAACATTTTTGGAAAGAAAGTGTTCAGGGGAGTGCTGGGGAAATATCGAGTTATCCAACATCGATGTTTTCGATATTTTTTAACTTCGATTCATCGTAGTTCATGTAGCGGCTTCCCACATTCCTTATAGATTTTGAGCAGTCGAGTCCCAAGTCGAAAAACCTCCTTCACACATGGGTATGGATAGCCACAAAAAAATTCCATAAAACTAGAAAATGTAGATATTATCTAAGAACCATTGGATCGGGTTTTTTTGTATGCCAAAGGGGAGGGGGCGTTCAGATACGCCTCCTCTATTCATTAAAAGTTTGTTGTTATTAGCATTTTTGCTAAGAAATGAATAGACTGTACCCTCACTCTCTTGCAACTTCTGCTATAACAAGTATTCCGTAGTCGGTGTAACTCAACCTTACCAATGCAACTCTTTTTTTTTTTGGCAGCTTTGTTTTGCCAATTTCGCTTTTGGTTTTCGAAGTTTGTACTACAAAATGGTGCACTTGTAAGTAAATGCCGCTCCTCCAACTCCGCTTTGGTTTTTCTGGTTAAAGTTGCACAGTTTTGTGGGCTGTGCCAAACGAGACGACTCCTTGGCGTTGTTCTGTGACGTCGTTGTCGTCGTCATCGTTGTTGTTGTTGTCGTTGGGTTTGTAATGCGCTTGTCGAATTGAACTTTTGGCAACAGTCGCCATCGCCATCCCAGTCCTAGCCAGGCCGTAACTATTGTCTTACCTTGTCTTGACTTGGCTGCGGCTTGCCAGCGCCATTTTAGAATGTTGCACACATCTCGTTGTTGTTGTTGTTGCTGTTGTAGCCGCCTTTTCTTGTAACTACATCATAATAATTATTGATCTTTTGATTTTGTGGGGTTTTGTCTCAGTTTCAGTTGGTCTGGTAGTGCAACAGAAATGTTGCAAGAGCGTACTAGATGTAAATATGTGCAACATGGAGGCTTTAGGTATGTGGCATATGATTGAGACCAAAGAATATAGAACTAAATTCTTTGATGACTGCTACGATTTACTAAATACCGCTGCATGTCGGGTGCAATTTTTAGTTAGTTTTGAGATTTTTGTATAAATTTAACCATCTTATAAAGGCGCTGCCCTGGTCCTAGTGGTAGGCCAAAATCATTGTTAAGTTTAGCAATGCTTTGCTTCCATCAATCTCGTGTAATTTAAAAACGTTTGCCTCCTTGGCAAAATGTTTGGACACATACTGAACCATCTCATCGACAGACCAATTATTCACGCTAAAATCATCGCGTCAAAATGGTTCAGCTTCCATTTCAACTGTATTTGATGGTTTGCTGGCAGTGGATCAGCTCTTTTTTTTTTTTTTTTTTTTGGATAGTAGGAGGGGGGGAAATCTTCAGAAAGACACCCGGGGAGGGTAGTGTCGGATTCGCATTCTGCGCCTACCGACTAAAACCCCCCTCCTATTTGGTTGCCAACCTTTACGGTTCTAAACCTCAGAGTGTGGGGGTACCATCAGAGGGTGTATGAGGGGGTGCGTGATGCGGTATATTATGTATGATCGGTTGAACCGATCTCGTTAAGAGAGGGGGTGCGCGAAGCGGTATATTGTATATGATCGATTGAACCGATCATCCTTCTACGAGTGGATCAGCTCGGTTCCATGTGGATTCTAAAGGCATATTTCGTTTTAACCATTTGTGAATTATAAACGTTGCACAATTGAAAAAATACAGCATACTTATTTGTTAGACTGCAGTTGTATTGGAATAATTTTTCTCTTGTGTTTTTGTATTTGATCTGACTCCAGATTTAGATTCTAACCAACAAATTACTTCAGAAATAACCCTTAGCTTTCTAACATTATTGACTTGTGCTATAGGATAAAATCATAAATATCGTCAATGAGGCACTCCAAATATTAGTATTATAAACTCCAGTTTCGAGAAATTGCTAATGTTTGGAGATCTATTATAGTATAAAAATGACGAAATTTCGTAATCCCAAACGTATCATTTCAATAAATTCTCCTTCCAGATTAGAAATATTGACTTTGACAACATATAAAATCTGATACAGTCGAAACCATTCCCGAGGGTTGCAAACCTCCTTCCCTAAAAACAAAAATTTTTTTTTGGTGCTCAGAATAGGAAAATAAATTTTTGCGTGGAAGATTTCTTTTCTTAATGTCTAGTAAAATATGGTACTCTGAAATGGCTTCACAGCAGAGAAAACCCGCTTTTCCCTATAAAAGTTTTTACAAATTTACAACAAAAAATTCCAATTTTTACTGTCTCCCATTCAAGATTACAAATATTGACATTAAGCTTATCAAGTAAATTTAGATATAGTAGATATAGTTATCACGATAAGAAAGATAGAAAAAATAAGTTTTCTGGGTGGGAGCTGGCTTTATATGACATTACGTACGGAACAGAAAACCTTGTTTTTCCCGAAAAACGGTCTTTAAAAAATACATAAAAAATTGAAACAAATAATTCCAATTATTATTATTTCTAATTAAAGATTACGAATTTGGACATATATAGTAGCATATCAAGTCAATTGTGATTCTGGTCTTCATCTTGATAAGAAAGATAGGAAAATCAATTTTTGCATGGAAAATTTGATATCCTCTTGATTCCGGGTTAACGCCGGATGGCTCCACAGCTTAGGAAACCTTCTTTTTCCAAGAACGTAAAACAAAAAATTCACATACAAAAATTCCAATTATTATTATCTCCCATTCAAGATTTCGAATATTGACATAAAGCATATCAAGTAAAGTTAATTCTGATACAGCCGTTATCCCGATAAGAAAGATAGAAAAACATGGGAAAACATGCCATTACATACGGAAAAGTAAACCATCTTTTTGAAACCGAATTCACGTCATTTGCGGGAGATTTTACTTTTTTCATTTCAACATGAAAAAAATCGGCGGCTGAGGCTCATCGGGTTATTTCAAGTACTTATGGTGATGATACTATTAGTGAAAGAACGTGTCGCGAGTAGTTCCAGCGCTTTAAAAGCGGCGATTTTGTTGTTGAAGATCGGCAAGATCGTGCCAAACTCAAGAACAGCTAGCAAAATCATTGGGAGTAACTCAGCAAGCAGTATCAAAACGCCTGGAACAGATGGGGATGATCCAAAAACAAGGATACTGGGTACCGTATCAGTTGAAACCAAGAGATGTTGAGCGACGTTTATTTGCTTGTGAACAGCTGCTTGAAAGACAAAAACGAAAAGGATTTCTTCATCGTATTGTTACTGGGGACGAAAAATGGGTGCACTACGACAACCCTAAGCTACGCACATCATGGGGATTGCCCGGCCACACTCCTACGGCGACACCTCGACAGAATATTCACGGATCCAAGGTCATGTTGTGTATTTGGTGGGATCAGCTTGGCGTAATTTATTATGAGCTGCTAAAACCTTCTGAAAAAATTACTGGTGCACTTTATCGAACGCAATTAATGCGTTTGAGTCGGGCATTAAAAGCAAAACGGCCGCAATATGCTGATAGACACGAAAAAGTAATTTTGCAACACGACAATGCTCGACCTCACGTGGCGAAAGTAGTTAAGACGTACCTCGAAACACTGAAATGGCAAATTCTACATTTATTTAGGTCGCCTGGCGGGCCAGTGCTTCGATTCTTTTGAAAAAATGAAAGCATGGATCTGATTCTTGGATCTTATCAAAGGATGAAGAATTTTTCCGACGCGGGATTCGTTTGTTGCCTGAAAGATGTGCCAAAGTAGTGGAAAGTGACGGACAATACTTTAAAACATAAATAAGATACCATTTTTTTATATAATGTTAAAAAACGGCGGGAGCAAAGTTGTAGATGTAGTTGAATTTTGACAATAAGCATTTCAAGTAAATTGTGATACATTCAGCACCCTGATAAGAAAGATAGGGAAATAGGTTTCTGGGTGGGAGATGACTTTATAAAAGCCAGTATTCTCATTCATTCTGAATGGATTTAAAACCAGCCGGGTTGACACTCAAGTGATTCTCAATTTAGCTGATCGATACTGATCCACTATTTCAGACTTTTTTTTCAATTGTTTCGATTGAAATAAAAAGCTCTATAGCGGCTATTGTTTGTTCTACCTCTTGAAGAGGAACCAATCTATGGCTTATTATGAAACTTTTTAAAGTTGAGATGATATTGGTAACCCTAACAGCTTTTGAAATATAAAAACTCATGGGGTCGGTTCGCCCTACTAAAATCTAAAAACATTTTCCAAAAAGGTCTAAGAAATGCGCCGAATTGAATAAGGTACGCAAAAAAATCTTTTAAAACTATGCGTAAAATTATTATTTTTTTACTTTTAGAGGCATACCTTTGAAATCCATATTTATAAGATGGGTACAGTGGTTTGTATTGACAAATGAACTTTTTTTGTTAATAGGGCTCATAAGAAGCTATATATTTGCCTAAGTT
The DNA here is from genome assembly GCA_037043745.1 of Chymomyza amoena. Taxonomy (NCBI): domain Eukaryota; kingdom Metazoa; phylum Arthropoda; class Insecta; order Diptera; family Drosophilidae; genus Chymomyza; species Chymomyza amoena. Next base: position 145,895 of record JBAMAX010001626.1, read on the forward strand.
AAACTCGGATGTACAAGCCAATGTCCACGTCAAAAAGATGAGGAGCTATAACCTCTAATATCGAACTAGAAATTTACATTTTATTTTTTTTCCAGTAATGTTTGGAATTGAGATATTAAAAAAATAGAAAATTTTATACGATATTTTCTGAGTGTCAATGAAATTGTGGCAATCATTAATTATTTTCTTTGTAAGTGTAGAAATAAATTCTTTACGTACATCAAATGGGCGAAAAAATTGGTAACTGACAGTAACTGGAGCGATTATACAATTTTTAAAACATCTAAAATTGGCATTAATATTTAGTTTTACTCAGATAAAAATATATACAGAGTTTATATAAGTTTTCTTTGGCAACTGAACGGATGATCGATCTTTAGAAAATGATAAATTAAGTGTATAATATCAATATTACCATTCCTTAGGAAAACTTAAAAATCCTACAGCTGTGATCTGAAATGTCAAATCCAGTATTAAAGAAGTTCTTAAACAAGTTTTTTTAGATAGCAGAAAAGATTTCTTTTAAAAAAATAAATTAGAAAAAAAATCAGTATCCTAAAACAATTTAAAAATTTTGAATGTAAATGAGACTCAGAAAGCTGCAGATTTATAGTCTGTATGATATTATTTAAAGTCTAATAGGTTTAAACCGTTTCAGAAACTGTTCATATAATAAGTCTAATAGAGCACATTAAAAACTGAAATAGCAGAAAACATTTCCTTACAAGGAATATATCAACAAAAAATCTGAATCCTGAAGTAATTAAATCGATTTAAGAATTTTGTAAGTATCTGAGATTTTGAAAGCTGCAGATTTGAAGTTTGCATGATATTAGCTAAAGCCCAAAAAGGTTTAAGCCTTTTCAAAAAGTCGAACTGAAATAGCAGAAAAGATTTCCTCACGGAGGATAAATTGGCAAAAAATTTGTATCCTAAAGTAACAAAGGCGTTTTATAATTCTGAGAGTGTCAGAGATCTAGAAAGCTGCAGATTTATAGCTTTATCATATATTAAGTATGATTTAAGGCCCAATAGGCTTAAACCATTCCAGAAAATGTTCATAAACCAACTCTAATTCGGTTGATACAAAACTGACTCTTTCATTGTTACGCAAAAAAAAAATCTTCAATACACTCTGAAAAAAGTCCGTAGCTCAAAAACGCTTTTAAGAAGATTTTCAGCTCAGTCAAAGATAGTTTTTTGTTCCAGGTAACTCTGGCATTGCCAAACTTTTTTTTATTTTTTGCCCATTTTTACTACCGTTTCGTATACCCAAAACCGGATCAACCAAGTCACTTGGAATACTAAAACTGTACCGCCTCCAACCTTGTTGGTATTACATATTCTTGGTTTTCCACTTTTTTGCGGTTTCCATGTTGAAATTCGCCGCCAAAAAAGTTGAACTCTTGTTGCGGTTGCTGTCTCTTGGTATTATTTTCCGACGCTTTCCCAGTTCGTTGACTTTGCACCCAGTTGCTACCGCAGCTGATGTTGATTTGTTGGAAACGGCGGCTGGGTGAAGTGAAGCACTGTTTGGTAATAGTTTCCAGCTGGCAGTTAGCTCGTTGTCTGCTCTGTCCGTCAGTCTGTCAGTTCCCCAGTTGCCATTATTTTTGTCATTTTTATTTGCGCGCTTTGGCGGCTGCTCTCGCACGACGATGCCCGCGTCATGTTGTAATCAAGGTCATCATCAGAGTCAGGCCCCAGACCAGCCCAGCCCAGCACAGCCCAGCCCAGTTCTGCACAGTTATAGCCCAGTCAGTCAGGCACTCATTCATAGCCGTCTCAGTCTCAGCGCAGTTAGCCAGACGCTGCCGCTACCCGCTGCACACCGCTGTCGTCCTCCGTCGTCGTTGTCGTTGTCGACATTAGTACATACTTGTTACGTTACGTATACGACCCAAAAGCTTTCGCGCCATCTCGGTCTGGCACATGCAGCAATTGATTGCCTGCCAGCCTGGCTGGATGACTGGCTAAGGGCAAACAGCTGACTGACTGACGTATGAATGTCTGTGTGAGCGTGTATGTGTGTTGGTATGTGTGCCATTCTGTGTGTGTGTGTTCCATACGAGCACACGGACTACATGGACACAACACGATTTCAAAATTTAATTAGGTCCCGTCCATTAATTGGGTTAATTGAAATGCCGGTAAAAGTCTCTGTTTCTGTGCGCGCGTTTTCCAAATTAGGACATGTCACTCACAAATGCCGAAACAATAACACCAACTGCAGTGGAAACAAAAAACTAGTGAAAAGTTAAAAATTTTCCTAAAATCAACGAAGTTTATATACACTTGAAATTTGTCCTCTTTTGGGACAGCTCATCGGTATAATATTTGCTGCAGAAGAGAGATTTTTGCCATGGATGGAAAGTGTTTGCAGTCCATTCAGAAACTAAATTTCTTTCACTTATCCTTTTTCAAGTCAAATAGTTATAATAATAAATATATAATTTTCAAAGAAAAAAAATCGAATATATACATATGTTAAAAACTATATACCAAATACTAATAAAAAATTGTTTTCAAAATATTTACAATATTTACCAAATGGCAATAATAAATAAAGAATTAAAAAAATCTTCTAATTAGAAAGTTTGCGGTAAGTCAAGCCGGCTTAAAAAGCTTTGAAGCCAATACTCTACAAACTCAACTCTAATCTACTCGATACTCTCACACATACACACACACCATAACTCACATTGTTATGTGACGATTTATTTATTTCATTTTAATCTTTGAAATTACTGAAAATCACGTTTTTTAAATCGCAAAATTTTATTTTTAAGATAATAAGATTAACGATTAATAGGGTTTATAATACAGAAACACTCTTAAAATTATGAAGTCTAAAAACTAAATAAATAATCGAATTTCTTTAATTGGGTACAAAATATTTTAATACACACGTAAACATTATTTTTAACTTTTAAGTCTTGTAAAAGATTGCTTTATATCAATGTCTTTGTCAAAAGACAAGAAAGATCGAAGAATCTTCTCGAAAGGTTTAAAGACTTTCTGCGATAAAATTGCATTCGAAATCGTCTCATATATGCATTAAAGAATCATATATATTCTGATAACCAAATATCTATAAAAAAGAAACGCTTAATATCGAATAATGAAGTAGCATTTTGGTCTCTATCTCTATTAATTCAAGACACAGCCGTTCGGATTAGGCTGTGAATTGGAGGTTCTGTTCCCTGTTCCCTTCGAACAGCTACTAAGAGAGATCCCCATGCCCCTCCCAGGGGTGACTGATAAAATAGTGAGCCAGGGAATTATTATTATTAATAATTTGTAAATACAATTTTTAATAATCTAAAATAAAGAATAAAATTTAACAGTTATATTTAATATCATCCAATTGTTGAATTTGGTTCTAATCAACCGATATTTACAATAACGAAGGTGCTTTCAATTACGTTCATAAAAAAATATCTTACATACTTAAAACTTTGATTTTTACAGCAAATATTATTAGAAAAAGTATAGGGTGCTTTTTAAGAGCCAAATTCACAGCAGGTTCAAATAGGTTTACAAAAAGTACTTTGAATTTCCTTAAAAAAATATAATTTTACATAAAATTTCGATTTTTGATCCAAGTATTATTAAAAAAAAAAAGCATACCTTTTAAAGATCCAATCTCAGTTTTTATTATTTTCGGAGTGAAATTTCTGATCAAGGATTATTGGGAGGCTTGCATTTTATAAGCTGTTTTAAAATTAATAAATAAACACACATACATTTTTTTTAAGATCCGACGCAATAAATTACCTAAATATATATTCTGTTTACTAAAATACTTTGAAATACTTTGTTTAAAAAAAATGTATAATAGTTATACCCAAAAAAAAAAAAAAAAAAGGTTATCGATTTAAGTTTCAATTTTATTTATTACTCGTGTTTAAATTAAAAATATACGAAATACTTAGTTCTAGTCAGATTTAGGGATTATTTGCAGTTACTTATTCTAATAAATAAAAATAAATACATTTTTTTTAAGTTTCAAGAAAATACATTAAATTAATAGAAATTCATATCACGCAAGTCATTGTCTGTATTTAAAAAATAATCTTTAAACAAATTTATTATTGAGTTGAATTGATTGGATTTTGACCTGAACAAATTGTTATAAAAGTTTTTAATCAAAAATGGATAAATGGCTAACTTAATAATTAAAATAATTTGGTTATATTATTTTTAATATTGAATGTAACTCCATACTTCTTTTTTTTATGAAATTGCATCATCTAATGCGAATTTTTAAAAAAATGTTTGCTTAGCAATGTTAATTTTTTTATATTTACCTACAAAATAAATTAGTTTTATTTATCATAAAAGATTTGTATATTCTTAAAATAGTATAATTGAGTGTTACATTTTTTGATATTATATGCTATAAAAGTTTTTCATTTTTTATATTTTTAAATATGAAATTTTATTATTTTTTTTTAAGAAAATGTGTGAAAAATGAACCAAAATAAATTAAAAAAAATTGGTTAAAAATGTTCACTAGTTTGGTCACACCATAACGCGTTAAGTTTAAAGCTGAAACTTTAAGAATTATTTTACCTTATTTTTCGAACTGCATTATTAGTTTGAAAAAATTGCTAGGCCAGTTTCCAGTACCTTATCGAGTGAGACTCATTTTTTAAATTATCAAAATTGATAGAATTAGAGAATCTAAAAGAATTTATCGATGCATCTTTAAAAGCATTTAGAATATTTATTTCTAATTTTTTTTTTTAATTAATTAATAACACTAAATTTTCATGAGCTTGAATTTATTCTTACCTATGTAATATTATTTCATTTATGAATTATTATTTTAAAGGTATTATCTTTAGAATGGAATCAAAACCTTAAATAAAATCAAAATTTTTTGCAATGTACCACTTCATTTTCTTTGAAAAAATAATCCTGTCAGCCATTACAGCGTAGTTTTTCCCATTCCAATATATTTATTATTCGCCATTCTTTTCGATTTGCCAATAGATCTTCCTCTTTTCTCCCTTAGAATTTATTATGTAATTCAATATTTCCCAGTCAAATTTTATTAGTAAAAGCTTAAAAAATTTATATAATTAATACTTAAGGCACAATTTCGGAATAATCGTCTTTAGACAAATCATACATATCAATTTGGCACTTTCTTAGATATTTTAGCCTAGCTTCTAATAACAATATTTAAAGCAACCTCTTTTTGTTAGTTCCTCCTTGAAACTCTAACATAATACATTATAATCCTTTCGAAAAACCTGAGATACTCTCTAAAAGAGCATTGCAACTGTTTCTAACTTGTTGTTCATTTATTTGTATTTGGTTTTTGTCGTTGTTGTTGTTAATTGGGTCAGTTGTTGCTCCAATTGTTGTTTTATTTTATTTTGTTTATTATTACGTTACGTTACGTTTAAATATCTTGAGATACTTGAGATAGTTTAAACCTCACTCACTTTTCTGCTGAGCTGTGTCCAACTTTTTGGCATCTATCACTTTCACCAGCTACAAACACACACAGATACACACACACACACACACGCCTGTCAAAATATTCACATATTATAGAATCTACCTAATACGAAATTGTGCCGCTCCCGTCTCCAATACAACTCTCCTCTCTCTCTACGCCACTCTCCAAATGAAATTCAAGCCGTAGACCAACCAAATGCAAATCGAACACATGGCAGCAGTTTATGGCAGTCTTTTGGCCAAATGGCTCACAGTAGCCAACAGCTGGCATTTTGGCAGTTGGCAGTTGGTTGGCTACTGGGCTGCATGGCTAATGCCTTGGCACGTCTCTCTCCTCTCTCTCTGTCTATCTCTGGAACTAAGCAAATACCAAGAAATACGCAAACGAAAGAAAACAACGAAAAATACGAAATTTTATGCAAATAGAATCACGAAACACGAACCACCTACGTAAACATTGGGCCAAAGTAAATGACAGGTAGGGCCCAAACATTTAGACCAAAATGAAATGATATATAAGGCGGACAAGTTACGGTTTGTATGCGTGTGGGTGGTCTTATTTTTTTGGGTGTTGGGGGGCTGCTTTGCGGTTCATTTAATTTTCGCGCCTGTCTACAAAAAATTGCTAAAAAATTCATTGAAATAACGTTTGGACTTTAAGAAATGAGCGAAGATATATTTTATTTTCTGGTATGGAGTACAAACGTAAATATGCAAGAAACAGAGTTTGCAAGTTATTGGATATTCCAGGTGGAACAAGATCTAGACTTGAATGCAAATTTTAAGACGATTATGTTTATTATAAGTGGCTGTTATGGAGCTTAGAGATAATTGTATTTCTAAGAATTTAGGCAAGGAATTGAAGGCCTAAACCCTGGCTTACCGTGGAAAGGGGTTCCCCCAAAGGTTGTGCCAAACAGATTTTTTTTTAATGATTTCTAAGCACGTGAAATATGCAAAAATTAAAAAAAAATCATAGACAAACATTTGACAACAGCGTGCATTAGAACTTCTAATTTAAAATCAACGGGAAGGGGGTTCCCCCAGGTTGTGCCCAGAAGATTTTTTTTAATGATTTCTAAGCACGTTATGTTTTAGTGCAATATAGCCAAAATTGAAATTATGCTCGCCCGTTTTACATCTTTCCCTCTTTACCTCTTGCGGGGTCAGATTTAGCCCATCACGTCAGAATTTTTAGATATTTGAGGTTATGTATGTATTTTGAAATATCTATTACTTATTAGATGTTTGTTTTTAGGTGCTCCCTTGAGAAAGCATATCTGCCAATGGAATAATGATATTTCAACAACTTTTTTTTTCAATAAAAGAAATAATTTAAAATTTATTATTACATTTTTTAAAAATCAATTAAAATTTTTTTTTATATTTAAATGTTTACATGAAATATGTATTTCGTTTTAACAGTCTATATAACAGTCTGTCTACTGCTACTGGAGTCCCCCTTAGATGGGGACAACAGAACGATCCTGGGCTTAATCCTTAGAGCACACAACTTGTGTTGTTCGCTAGGAAATATAAGATCACTGAGTTCACCCCACCGTCTCTCGGTGGATCGCAACTCAAAAGATCTATGGAGGCGAAATATCTCGGTGCTGTTCTGGACTCCAAACTCTCGTAAAGAGAAACTCGGAAGAAAGAATAAAAAGAGCGTTAGGTGCTTATTACACCTGCATAAGACGTTTGGTAGGAAATGGGGACTGCAACCATATACAATTCCTTGGTTATACACAGAAGTCGTCAGATAGGTCTGACTTATGTGGCGTTAGTCTGGTGGAAGGCAACTCATACCAAATCACACCAAAACAAACTTCAGAATGCAAAGGGCGGCTTGCCAAGGTATCACCGGATCTATGCGTTTCACGCCTACCTCAGGCGGCTCTGGATATTATTCTGAACCTACAACTAGTGCAAACTTTTCTCAAGTCGGCGGCGGCTAGAAGCGCAGCGAGACTCTGGGCGTTAAATCTTCTCACGCCATGAACTTATAGTCATAGCAGTATCCTACTTGAGTTAGGCGTACCTGTGCAGACCGGGAACAGTGACAACTGCTCCACGGTTAAGAAATGGATGCACAACTTTGTCGCAGTTTTCCCGGAGAGGGCAGGTTGGATGCAAAGAACTCCCTTAAAAGGGAACGAGCTGACGATCTATACCGATGGTTCGAAGATGGATGAGGGCACGATGACAGCTCTTCATCTACAGCGCTTTCGACGGAGCAGTGTACGTGGTTTTGCTAGCGTAGATATTGGAAGTCTGGCAAGCGGCTAGACTCTATTGGCACCTTGGACGGAAGTTCAAGGAACATTGCAATTCTTGTCGATAGTCTGGCTGCAATTAAAGCTCTGTCATCGAGTAAAGAGTAAACTGATCGTTACACGTCGCTAGCGCCAATCGTATCCATCATCGCTCAATAACCCTCTGCTGGGTTCCGGATCACTTAGGTGTCCCTGGTAACGAGGTGACGGACGAGTGCGCCAGAAACGGTTCAACGCTGGCAGCTAACCTTGTGGTTACGCATATAAAAAGACCATTGCAGGACGTCGTATCGCAAATCAAAGAGATGGCTAGAACTGTCGCGTAAAGGGAATGGTGTCCCGAATATCTGAACTCCTGAGCTTTCAAAAAAACAGGGTTAGGTAGGCGGTGGTAGGCGTTCTAACGTGGCAGTGCACCCTAGGCAATATGGCTGAAAGGTTGCACGTTCCCAACCAAAATTTCTACCGTAGCTGCGGAGATGAGGAAAAAACAGAAAACATCCAATAACCCAGGAAGTTTGAGGGATAGGAAGGCAGTGCTGTTATCACAGAAACCTGACTTCTAGATGTTAATATTTCAAAAGTCAAAATGTGCTAAAAAAACACAGTTTATTGATTTTCCATGTTCATTTTTCGCATTTTAACTATAATGAATTCGTCTTTTTATTCATTTTCTAGTCACCCTGTCTTGCTTTTATTAAGTTTCAATCTGTTGTATAAATTAATTTATATAATTAAGCGTATCAAAAACCACTTACATTTATTTTCTATAAACTTTTAGAGTCTTCTTCTTCTCATACTATTACTATTACTATTTTAACTTAATTTTTTTCCGTAAAAGGGTTCCTCACAAAGAGGTGGGGCACTGCGACCAAAACGTCTTTTGTACCATACTCTTAAGATAAAGCAAAAGACTTTCCGCTTTCCACATGAATAGCAGTACGTCTTTTGTTGGTATTGACCGTAGATGGAAGGGACTTCCGTTCCTTTCCCATATGACGGGCTCTGTCCCATACCAGCGCTGGGCAGTCACAGAAAATATGTCTGGTGGTTTCAACTTCTTCTAGACAGAGCCTGATCTCTGAAGAGTCCGATAGGCCAATTTTCTGTAGATGGTATCTAACAGTGTGTTGGCCAGAAAGGTATGCTACCAGGAGCTTTAGTTCCGCTCTTCCAAGACTTTTTGTTTTTATCGCATCCAGAGGTTTGACAAGCACTTCTGTTTGACGAAGCCCCGGAAGGGAGAACCAGTATCTCCTATGTTCTCCTGCGAGCTATTTACATTTCATGGTTTTGAATGTAGACCAACCAATACCACAAAACGGCGCAGGAGATGTAGTCAGGGTGGAGGCGCCCTGTCGTGCTAGATCGTCAGCGATTGCGTTACCATCCACTTCCGAGTGTCCAGGCACCCAACATAGCATGACTTTGTTCCGGGCGGACAGGGCTTGGAGGTAGTTATGGCATTCTTTAACCATCCTGGAGGTGAAGCTCCAGGATGATAATGCCCTAATAGCAGCTTGGCTGTCTGAAAAAATGCACATGTTTGCTCCCCTAGTTCCCTTGAGAAAGATACTAAGGACGCAGATCCCTGGGCCAGAGGCCCATTGCGGTAGAGATTCTGGTGTTGGGTCCACCCTACACCCTGCTTAGTTTTGGACCCATCCGTGAGCCATTGTTGTCACCGGGGCTTTCCACGGGGGTTGCCATCAGCCCAAGTCTTCCGACTTTTGTTTGTCAATAAATTTTTAAAAATCTCATCAGGACTCCCAAACTTTTGAGCTTTTCCCCATATGATATTTTGATTGTTTCAAATTTTTCTGTCAAAATTTTAAATGCCGATTTAGTTTCCTCAAATTTTTGTTCATTTTTTAACTTTAACCTTTGGCATATTTTCAAAGCAATTGCTAAAACGCCAATAGACCAATAGAAAATTCAGCTATTTAAAAATTTAAAATGTCGGCTCAAAAACTATTCGTCAATATTGGCCAAAATATAAAGCCCACCGCAATTCTGCGCTTGACTGACATTTGACTGCGTTTTTTGACTATCGTTGTTGTTGTTGTTGTTGTGAAGCTGTTGTTGTTTGTTGCATATTTAAAATGTTGTTGCACAATCGAAAAACCAATGAAATATTTTCGATCAAATTGAAATGCAAACTGGCAACAAGGCGGCAGCACAACAGGGAGGGGGTATTCGCGAGGGGCTTTTGGGTAGAAATTCAATTGAAATTGCAAAAGTCAGTAGCAGAAAAATGAAAAACTACGAGGGTGGGTTGAAGAGTAACAGTGGGTGGAAGTAATAGAAAAAAAATTGATTTGAAAACTTAGACTGGAATACTTGGATTTTTTAAGCTCTTTCAAAAAATAGGAGTAACAATTTAAAAATAGTGTAACCATATTATTTATAGAAAATCTCCTAAAATAAATCATTTTCCTTCCAGTCTGAAAGCCTACGTTGCTCTGGCTGCAAACCTTTATAGCTAAGAATTAATAAATCCTTTTCCTTACTTTAAAAATAAATGTTATTTATAGTATAGAAACTCAAAGCCGGAGACGGTGGACATATATAATATGAGTTTTTAATGAAAATTTGGATAATCAATAGCACATGGCTTAAAAAAAACCCAAAAGCCCAAGAGTTCCGAGATAACCTTCAAAAATATAATACCAAACAATTTTTTGGACCAAAAAATAATTTGAAAATTTGTTTTGGAAAGCAATTGAAACAAAAGGAATCGATTTGAGGTAAAAAGTGTACCTAACGTATTGAAACTTTGGCTTCTTATAATATACAGGGTGCGCCATTTGAATGTGGTCGATGGAAATATTGAATAACTTTGACAGATTTCAACCGATTGACGTCGTCGAACATATTTTGGAAAGGCTATTGCATTACAATTTTAACCATGAATCGATTCACGCCCAAAGAACGCGCGGAAATAACGTTATTCGAGTGAGTGAATCGGAGCCCGATTTTTGGGAGCGAATTTTAATGACTGATGAGGCCCATTTCACGCTATCTGGCACTGTAAATAAACCAAACTGTCGCATTTGGGGGAAAGAAAATCCTCATACTATCCATCAAACTCCACTGCATGATCAGAAAGTGACTGTTTGGGCCGGTGTCTGCTTCAATATTTCCATCGACCACATTCAAATGGCGCACCCTGTATTATATTACTGTCGGTAATACACCCCGACATTGTGGTTCCATTTAATTTTTTTTATTTGAAGCAGCTTTCTTATACAAAATTTGGATCTTTAAATTAGTTTGGGTCTATAGAGAGAATTACAACTTGCTCTAATTTGCCAGGATCGATTAGTGTTCGAACGTTCCAAAAACCAATAAGCGTTTTGGATTTCATGGTAAAAGTATCGCAACGATTTAAGCGTATTTTAGAGATTTCAATTGTGAAGCCGTTTTCGTTTCAACATGAATTTTGCTCCACTTGGAGTGTGATTTCTTTACTGGCTAACACTCATGTTTTGCATTTAAATTTGCTAATAGTAAAATGAATAACTTCTAAAGGTTACAAGCCTAAAAAGATCTGGAATGCTTCACCTAATAGGTAACCAGATAATCTACAATAAGAGGCCACGTCGAACCTGAGGAACAGACGCCTTTTGCAGCAGCTCGCTTGAAGACAGACGCTTCAAAATTTCGAGGACCTTTATATAACAAAGTAGACTCTCAAAAGCTCCCTCCCATGCAGATTTTTTACCTCATATTCAAGTACAATTGCTCAGGTTATCAGGGTGCACCACTGGGATGTGAGAGTAGGGATTAAGGAATTCGATTGCTGATAACAGCTAACTCAGCTTCTCACCCCATAGCCCTACGTCCCATTGGGAACAACAGGAATTGAGAGAGAAATAGAAAGATTGATAAATGGTGTGGATATGGCCACACATATAAGGAATCCGAATCGCAAATTTGGTTATACTAGCTCTTGTAATATTACAGATGTTGGCAAATAGTCATTCATACGCACAGACTTATGTATCTAGAAAAATGTTCTTTGTTCTCCTGACCTTATAGATGGTAAATTTGGAATATCTCTAGTAGCTCGTTATCAATGTTTCAAACACAACTTGAAGTTAAAGGACATCTAATCAAAATGCCTCTTAATCTGATTGCTTGCCCATGTCAATAACTTTTGAGCCACCCCTCGTATGACAAAAAACTTGCATGCGTTGGCAACGCGACGTTGACGTTGCCGCTGCCGTCGACGTTGGCTGTGACTTTGAATGACAGATGAGCTGTGTGCAACATTGAAGGCAACGGCAGTTGGCTAGAACAAAGCGTTAACAATGAAAATGTCGCGCATTTTGGCCAAACAAAAAATAGAGGAAGGCAAAATAACAATGACAGCTGCAAAATGGCACGTGAAATATGCAAAAATTACAACAGCAACAACAACAAAATCATAGACAAACATTTGACAGCAGCGTGCATTGGAAATTTAATTCAAAATCAACATGGGAACGAGGGCGGCAACAACAATAACAACAACAACAGCAAATTAAGCGGAAACGGAAGTGGCAGCGGCAACGGCAGCGCAACAAAAACAACAACAACAATGACAACAACTGCGTCACCAAAAGACGCTTTAACCTGCAACAACAAACAAACAACAAACAAACTGGAATCTCACGCGACAAATGGCGGCAATGGCCACAAAAACCTGCGTCCATTTTTGTCTACTCACTGAACTTACTGACTGACTGACAAAGAGACGGAACTGACAAAGTGACTGCAGTGACGGAGTGACGAAGTTACTGACTGACTGACTGCATGACAGTCGGTCGGCCTTTGGCTGCTGCTTCCGCTTTTTACGTTCATTGCCTCTGCCACAATTTTAATTTTCCTAATGGATATCGATCCTTACTAGGACTACGACGACGAAAGGCAACAAAACAACAACAACAACACAACGCTAGCAGCGAAGCCAGCGTCAACGGCAAAAGGATAATAGACTTCTTTATTGTGCATGCGACTCTATAAAAGTCAACTCCGGACTTTGTTTTTGTTGCAATTGTTGTTGTTGTTGCTCGATGTTGTTTTTGTTGTTGCATGTGCCTTGTGCGATTGGGTTGGTTTACGTGCGTCTGACTGACATACATACATATAAACATATATACATACATTCATGAATAAATATACATACATACATATAATTTGGGCAATTCTTTTAGAAATTGAAAAATAACACTGTCCTACAGAATTGAAAAAAATCAAAGAACTTTTCAAGTGACCTAGTGTACGTTGTAGGTCTTGACGAGTATATCACGATAGTGTTTTTCAAAATTGACTAACACCCCCAAAATCGGAAGTTATCGCTTAAAAACCGTTTTTCGGGTACTGCGATCACTCCCACTATCACAACGTCGCCATTTTTCAACCGATTTTCGATTGCTTTACGGTTTTGGAAAGAAGAAGATTCAAGCTTTAAGATGATATACACTTGTTTATACTTCATACAAAGCAACTACGAGATTTTTTAAAAGTTATCTAAGATTTACACTTTTTTTTTTCGATTTTCACACTTTGAAGTCATTTTTATATAACATTTTGTTAAAACACCTTTACTTTTTTACATTTAATCTTAAATAAATATTAATTCCGAGTAAGAAAAGTCATGGTTTATTAAAATCGGTCGATAAATGTTTAAGTTACGACGCTTATTGTAAACAAGAAAACTCAACTTTCATCGACAAAAAAAAAGGTTTTAGATGGATAATTCGTTTGTTTATGAAGATATCGTAACCAAATTTGGTATAATGCTTAAGAACTATAAAAAACTTACAAGTGCCAAATTTGGTCGCAATATTTTAAAAAACAAACGAAATACAGCAAATTTTGTTAAAAAATCGATTTTTTGGAAGACAATTACTATGGGAGCTATATGATATAGTCAAAAATATAAAAAAATTTCGAGTACCAAATTTGGTTACGATATCTTCATAAACAAACGAATTATTCATATAAAACTTTTTTTTTATCGAGGTCGTCTCAAACACCCCCATGGGAGCTATATAATTTATCCCCGATATCAAAAAAATAAAATAAACTTGCCTCCTATGAAACAATATGGGATCTAATGTGAAAGTTTGGTAACTCTAGCTCTTACCATCTCTGAGATCTAGGCGTTCACACGGACGGACAGACGGTCAGACGGACATGGGTATATCGACTTCTCTATTCACCCTGATCATATTTTAGGTAACTTTGGGGTGTCTCCGACGTTTCCTTCTATATATTCTATATTTTCGGCTTGCACAAACTTAATATACCCTTGGTACCATACGGTACAGGGTATAAAAATTAAAAATAGCGAAATTTGTTTAAAAAAAGTTATTTTGGCCGATTGGTCATATTGGAGCTATATGATATAGTTAACCGTTTTCAATTTGGTACAGTGCTTGGGAACTATAAAAAACTTTCGATTGCCAAATTTGGTTACGATATCTTTATAAACAAACGAGCTATTCATCTAAAATAGGAGCTATATAATTTAACCCCGATATTAAAAAAAAAATAAACTTGTCTCCTATGGAAAAATATGGGATCTAATGTGAAAAATTGGTTATTCTAGCTCTTACCATCTCTGAGATCTAGGCGTTCACACGGACGGACAGACGGACTGACGGGCATGGGTATATCGACTTCTCTAGTCCCCCTGATCATATTTTAGGTAAGTTTGGAGTGTCTCCGACGACTCATTCTATATGTTACATACATTTTCGGATGGCACAAACTTAATATACCCTTTGTACCATACCGTATAGGATGTAAAAATAAATCACTACACACTAAATATTAGTGTGTGATAAAATTAATTTCTAATTTATCAGAAACTTAAATGTGTTTCAAAAAATTATTAAATTCATGATGATTTAATATAGCGTCTAAAATGTATCCTTAAGGACATATATGGTATCAATTTAAAGGTTTAAAAATAAAAATAAATAATGAAATTTGAATTCAATCTTTATTTTGAGTTTTTTAATTAAAAACTGAAATAATTCGTATTTTTTTTTTATCAATGATTTATTTTATATTTTTTAAAGAAATATTACATATTTGATTATTATACCATATTTTATGGTAAAAAATATGAGTGTATGGCTGCTTCATAAAGAATTCAAAAAATGGAGGAGTAGCTAAAGCATAATATGTATATTGGTGTCTAAATTTTTCAATAAAAATTTAATTTTTCAATAACACTATAACACTGGTCAAATACATATTTGGCTTAATGTGAGCTAGTAAAGTAATTATCTTTTACATAAGTAAACCAAGGCTTTCAGAAGTCAATAGGAAACTATCCAGTCAAAAAAAACTAATGCCTTATATTGATATTGAGACACGTCAGATATAATATTATTCAATTAAGCCAAATTATATAATTTTTTCTTATTTTCCAATTAAAAATTTTTCCAGATCCTATTGAGTTTTTAAAAGAACCACCCCCACATATGTATATACACCGACCCACAACAGCACACATACACACACACGTGTACACGTTGCATAAATACTTAAATACAAATATGGACAGCAGCAGAAACAACAACAGCAAAAAAACAACAACAAGAGGCAACCTCACACAATAAATAAACTGCTACGTCATGCATGCCCCATGCGGCACATGCGCCTCAAATGTCTGCTTGTCTAACTTTCGTACTCCCAGAATTTTACTCAAATTTTTTTTTGGGGTTTTTTGAAGCACCTGAATTTAGCTTTAAAGTCTTTGCGCGGTAGACATGCCAAATTATATTCCAGCTAAATAGAAAAGTTACTCCTTTGGGATCTTGGGGAATAGAAATAAACGCTTTGAATTCCCATATATAATAACGTTGGTCTATGATTAAAAAACAAAAACGATGGTTAGGTATTTAATTTACAAACTAAAAAAGAACGTTGACCTTTAAGTGCAGCTTTGGGTAGTTATAGTTTACTATACTTGGAGTATTTGTGACTAGTGCAAACTGGAAATGGGTCATATGGGAAGAGGGCGCGAATGTTTTCCCTGTTTAAAGATTAGTCCTCCTGTTGGTTATTGCTAAGCCGCTTAGACAAAATAAAAACTTTTAATAGCTCTGATGGGCGTGGAAATGACAATGACTTAGGACTGTCATCGTAGTCATTAAGAGACTGTTACGGAGAACTTGGCGTTATATCGAATATACTATCTTATTTTTTTTCAACACAAATATTTTCTTACTTATTTGACTTAGGAGTGACCTTTTATTGTGAGAAGCATCGATATAAGAGTAATAGTCCCCCAAGTCGTCAGAATTGACAGACTCAGCACTAAAGAGCTTCTATGAGCACAGCAGAGATCCAGTCGATACTCGCACTGGATTAGCAAGCAGCTCAGCAGATCCTAATCTTGATCTTAATATATATATAGGTTTCCGCACTTCAAAATAAAAATGGGCCCTATATTATGATCTTAGTAGGCTCAAGAAAATCTTCCAATTGGGCAAGAATTCCCATAGGATACTTTCTGGATTGATTACGGAGCCTGAACATCATAAATTCTAACACTTATAGGCTCTGTGCAATTACACATTACATTCTCGAGAAAAAGCGAATGGGTGGTCATACAATCCTGGTGCACGATATTACTAGAATAGAGCCATTAAAGATAATTAAAGTCTCCAGAATCGGAATAGCTGTGAAGTTCTACGACTAGTAGGGAGCACAAAAGATCCTAACGGCTGTAGTGCAGTTTTCCCTTCAAAATTATATCATATATAAATCATTAGAAGTTAGGGAATCATCAGAATGGATCATATTTGGTACTCCCAGCAAATATGGCCGAAATCGAATACTTCTCCTATTGCTGTTGAATAGATTGGTCATTGAAAAACATATAATGGCTTATCGGCTATGCAAAGGAATTTATCTAGGATGCCAAAGAAGCCTAACTAGATTAATACCTCTAGCCTAAATGGAATGTCTTTATCTTCTTTAGTGTATAGTCCAGTAACAACCTAGATGATTAAGTATGGTTGGTATTAATAGTAATGGTTATATTAGCTACTAAACTCATCTTCCTGTCGGAATGCTGTGGCATAAATTCTGACGAATCCTGCCAAACATACACAGATAAGCTTTTCTGCTCTCTTCAAGTCGTTTTGGTACAAGGTATACTTCACATTAAATATAGCCACTTTACGATTTTAAAGATATTTCCCATTAGAGTTGGCTATTTTTGACCCTAATTACGTTGTCATGAATAATTTTTTGGAATATCCTACTTGACGTTAAGGTAGTCTCTATGCTTGCTTGATCGTATTTTCAAGTATCTTCTAAGCTTCATGCTGATATATACTTTTTGGTATGGAAAGATCTAGGGCTTATTTATTTGTGACAATGACTCTATATGGCTCTACTCTTTTCTTGCAAGGTCTTCTCGCCTTTCTAGTAGTAGATGTTATCCGCAAAGTGTAGAAATTATTTTTACTCAAAATTTTCATTGAGTTGGATAAATCTTTATTATATATAAAAGAGCTGCAGCGGTATCTGAATCTTCTTTTAACGCTGAAGATAACCAAAGCTTAGAAACCTTCTTTTTTTTAACTGAAATTTAACTCAACTATCTAAATTTGTTGAAGATGATGGTTCTTAAGGTATATTGCACAAAGATGAAAGATTATTTTAAAATCAAATACCCAACGTGGCAGTTGTGGCTTAAGGCATTGACATCAGTTGAGTATTTGAAGACCTTTATAAGTCCAGAAATCAAATAATTCTACATTTGTAAACTAAAATGTAATGTAACTACCTCTACCTGTTGAAGATGATAATTTTTAATGTAAATTTTACAAAGATGAAAGACTTTCTGCAAGCATAAAAATTAATCTTTTGGTACTTAAAGCACTGTAGAAGCTCAGAAGATGATTAGAAATGAAAAGTTTTAAGTCGCTGAATTTATTTTTAAGGCAATATATGCTAAAAATCATATTTGATATATTTTGTACCTATAATAATGAGAGTTTAAAATGCTATAAGGAAACATATAAGCCTTAAAAATGTTCTATGTAGGTAAGGCACTCAAAAGGCCCATTGTGATGTCTTTTGGGATAATCTCTACTTCCCTGGATCTTTCTGAACAGATTTAATAAGCCACTTAATCTTATTTGTTTTGATTCCTGGTCATTCAGTAACGTTTCCAAAATGTTCGGTTCCCTGTGTGTTTAGTATTCCTGCATAGTGTCATGCATCCGCGCAACAGATGCTCCACTGTTATCGCCTCTTCTTCTTCCTAACAACCCCTGCAGTAGTCAAAATAAGGCAACTCAATCCATCAGCGAGCCTACCAATAAGGTAGTGTCCAGTAATCCCATCGTAGCTCTTATCTCCTGTCTGTTAAGTTTTAAAAGCTGCTTATTTATATTTAAGCCCCTTTGTGGCCAATTTTTTTATGGTTCGCGTTCTTAATGATATTCCTATCAAATAATAGTTGCACGTCTCTAGCGGCATAGGTACCATTGCCTTGTTAGGCTGAAGTGGTGACGTTGTGCCCAGCCTATGTAACTCATCTGCCCTTCAATTGGCCATGATATCTCGGTGCCCAGATACCCAGAGTAGATTACAGTAAAGAAAAATTTTCTAAATATTATAAATTAAGTGAATCGTTTGGGCGACCGACAATATTGATAACCTTACTGCCTAAAAAGATTTCTTTTCACCTGCATTTAATGCCTTTAAAGACGATCTGAAAGTATTTGATGGAAACTCAAGTAATCCAAAGGTCAGGTTTTTGACTCTATTTTTGCACATAAACCTGAGAAACTAATTTTTTTGTTTATTAAAATGCCTTACAATATTTTCATTGCTATCTAAATATAATATCCGAAATATATTAAGCCGATTTGAAAAAAATTTGTGGATTTTCATATTGAAAAAGTGTGTCAATTTATTTAAACCCTTTATATTCAAAGATCCTACTTGGCTAAAACGATTTCGTTTGTTGTGCTAATTTTGATTCATACTTTTGTAAGAAGCATTTGCTTTTGTAGTTTATAAACAATTTTTTTTTATTTATTTTTATACCCTGTACTTAAAAGTGCAAAGGGTATACTAAATTTGTGCAATGTATGTAACGGTCAGAAGGAGGCGCGGCGGATCCCAAGTCCTTTATTTCAAAATGCTTATCATAACCTCCGGTAGCGATTGAGCCATGTCCGTCCGTCCACCCGTCCATCCGTCCGAATGAACACCTAGATCTCGGAGACTAGAAGAGCTAAAGACACCAAACTTTACCAGCTGGTGCGCATATTTCCTGAGAAGATGAAGTTGAATCATGTCAATATCTTGATTCAAATGAACAAAATCGGACAAATACAGCAAAAGCTATAGTCAAAAACATACGAACTGAGTCCATATTTGACTCTACCTAATTATGGTTACAAGTCACCTCGAATCACAATTTTTGGTAAGCTGATTCATTTTTATCGATGCGGACCCCCCACCCCCGCAATCGATTTAACGTGTTTTCTCCCCTCAATTTATCAACTTAAAACTTACCCCATATACTTTAAATAGCTAATAACGAATTTGGTATAAATATCGAATTTCACCAAAAAAAGGAATCCAATTGGAAATTTCTTAGTAGGAATATGCACAAAAAATGTTTTTTAGAGAATAATTACAGGGTATTCCACTGTCGGGCAACGCCTCGACGGTACCACATTTTTTATAAATTATGTTAAGAAAACAATTAATAAAATATTTCTAGAAGGCAAAAATTTAACAACAAACCCATGAAAATTAATAACTTAAAACCTAATTTACTAACGAACTTATGAACTAACTTAATTTGACGGGCTTTGCGCCGAAACAGTTTAATTCTTTTTTTATAACAGTTAAATATTTTTCGTGATATGATAAATCTTTGAAAAGTTGAAAGAAATTGCTGAAGTTACAAAGTTTAGATATGGCTCTAATTTTTGTTGAGGTTGGAAGTAAGTTCATTCAGAAAAACTCCTCTGTAGCGAATATTTCCTTGTCACACACTTTTTCACTTTTTTACATAGGTCTCTTGTTCTCCTTATGATACATTTTCTTTCTTTTCCTTTGGTATGTTCGACTGTATTATTATTAAATAGTTCAAAATCGGAACTATTGCACTAGGCTAGATAAAGGAACTAACATCTTGGAACTGCAATACAATGTTCTAATTCCGATGACTTTTGTTTTTCTTCGACTTTAGCGCTAATGAAAAAATGGCCAGCCCATTTAATTTCGCTGGTAACGATTCTGGCAGCACCTATATCCAGGTTTACAAAGTCGACATGACTTTGATAATCATGCAGCATCTAAAGTCCTTCACCGTCACCTATGCTAAATAAACCTCACAACAGGCAATAAGTTATATCGTATATAACAAAGATTTTTAATGTCGATGTGGATTTTTCTCTCCCAAAATGAGACGATTCTGCTTCTTTACAATACAGTTTAGCTTTTATCTTAAAATATGATTTTTGCATTCAATTTTAGATTCACCAAAACTGCAAAAGTTTAACAACTATGGCAGCTTTTTAAATATTATATTTTAAAATTTTTACCATTTCAGAATACGCTAAAAAAACATAGAGGTATACTTATTGCAATAATTCCCTTATCTGTGATGATTTTTGCATTAACATTTTTATTAAGCTGGAACTGCGAAAGTTTAACAATCTGTGACACCCTCTTGAAAGTTAATATTTTAATAATTTAAAAAAAAATTCTGAAGCAAAAAAGGATTTATACCCATTGAAAGCATTTACTTATAGAGTGTAAAATATAAACCGAAAATTTAAAAAAATCTTTAATATGGTGTTTAATTTTTTTCTTTACTTCAGAAATTCAACCAAAGGAAAATTACATAGTTCTGCCGTGGACTTTAAGAGCTGCGCTTTAATACTACCACATACAAATACCAGCACGTAAACTTGCATAGATACATACATACATATATACATATGCATATATGCATATTGTAAGGACTTCCAGCTAAAGCTATTTGTACAGACGCTGCTAAGCCTCAAAGACACACACACTCGCACACACATAGAGGAACTTAGAAGAGGCAGAACCTTAACAACCTACCAGAGCGCAGCTCGTTGAATTTTTATTACGTGGCCAACCCAAACACACACGACTGTACATATGTACACATACCAGCATATATACATATGTGAAAAGGCCAACAGATAAGAGGGGGGAGCAAAGGAAGAGTTTGAGAACCGACACCAACGACCAACTCACTGGAGCATAATTTTTGCGGTTCCTTTTAAGTTTGCATATCAATCGAAAATTTATATGACGGTAAAGCGCACAGACACATGGATACAAATATGTACGAGGGTGGGCTGAAAAGTTGCCGCTGACTGTTATCATTCGCTAAAACTAAAGGAAAAGGCTGCTGGGTAAGTGAGTTCTGTTCAAATAATATGGTCATGTATCAAAAGGGGCAGGGTTGGCAAAAGCTGGGGATCGTATTCAGATACTTTTGATTTCTACAGTTTTGAGGATAAAAAAAAAATTACCCTTTAATTCCATAATTTATCTCCGATTTTGATAAAGAACTACTTATTTATTTTCGTATTCTGTCGAACTTTACGAGCCATTAAAAAAACTGTATGAAATAACATTATGTATTTGAAATTATTAAATTTATGTTCGAAAACGATTTTTTTACGATACCTGCGATCGACAGGTATTTCGATTTCATTAGTTTACAAGAAAAATGAACCTGCGCAAAAAAAGGTTTAGTGGAATTTTGGGACGAAAAGCACGAAAATAAAATTTTTTTCTTTGGCACCGTTTTCGAGATTTTTTCGAAAAATATGTTTTTGGGCGCTTTTTTCCATTTATTTATTCCATAACATTTATAGTTCTTATCCGATTTTAAAGATCTAGGACTCAAAATGTTCGTAAAAGAGTTCTCTTTCAGCTTAAGATAATTTGCAAGAAATATTTTTTCGTTAATAAAATGCAAACCGAAATTTGTAATTTTGAAAAATGGTCAAATATGACTCCAAATCTGCCAATATCATCTAATACTTTAAAGAGCAGCTTTCCTATAATCATCTTTCTTTTAATAAAAAGAATTTGAGCACGAGATATTGACAAATAACTGTCTAAGGATCATTCGATAACTTGTAAACTATCTACAGTTTAGTAAAAAAACTATCAAGATCCGTTTGGTACTTTTTTAATTGTAAAATATCTTGAAATCTGTTCCATAAATTTTTTTTTTTGAAAATTGAAGCCTGCTATTTTACTACGGAAATCACTAAATAATGTTGAGGCTACCAACTTTTTTTTTGTAATTTGTAAGCTAGTATTATTTGAAATATAGCATGAGAGGCTGGGAAGTTCGGAGAGCTCGTTGAAGACCCATCGATTAGTTTAATAAAAAATATTTTAATTAAATTGGTTCTACTACTTTTTGGCTCTATCTAATCTATTATAGAACACCTCAAAAAATAAAATAAATAATAAAAATACTATTCTACATGAAAAATTAACCATTGTTCAAAATTGATTTTACAAGATATTAAGTAATAATTGAAAAATTTTGATAAAAACATATTTTTCGAAAAAGGTCGAAAACGCTGCTTAAGAAAAAAAAGGTTGCCATTTTCGCAATTCTCGACCTGGATTTACACTAAAAAACACTTTAACTCAGGTTCACTCGATGACTCTTAAATGTGTAAACTAGTGTAACTAATCTAATTCAGCAGAGAACGTTATCAAATTTTTCGATTGGAAGTTTTTACAAATTTGACCAAAATCAACTTACTTTATCAGGTAACCCCCGTATGAGGGGGTTTATGAAGATATCTGAACCAAATTTAGAAAGCGAGAGGTTTCCAAAGTACCTAAGAGCTACATCGTGTCGAAATTGCCTCATTTATATATTTTTGTTTGTAATGACTGTACAGGGTAGTTTAAAGTCATAGGATTAAAACTAAAGAATTGATGCTAAATAAACTTTTTTATTTAGTTATTGATTTATAAATATTAAAAAATAAAGCAATAGAGTAATAAAATGCGGGATAAAAATTTACAAAAGGATCCCGGAATTGGGACATTAATATATAGAACTTAATCCATGTGCCTCATATTCAATTCAATTTATTATATCTTTATGTGTACCCTACATGATCTCAAAAGATTACCTTTGAATTTAATATAACTCATAGGTAGCGATCCTTTTCTTCGCAGGAGATATCGGTACCATCCCAGCTCTATGGCACTGTTGTGATTATGGGACTTTTTTTTTTGGAGAAATGTATGGCTTGTATTTTATCACTATTTACCATTTAGTGGAAATAAATACTGCTATGGGAGGGATTTGCCGACAGATTCACAATATTGTTTCTGGCAAAATTTTAGAAGCGGCTTGGTTTATGTTCGGGGCGCATATAAAACCTGTTACACGCTCGACATTTCATTCAACTCATCTTAAATGAGTAGCGGAGAATACTATATGTTCTCCCACACAGTTTTATACCATTCCATTGTAAAAATTTTAACAGGACAACGCCTCAAATTAAGTAGATAAACACGCGAATGTCTTCTTCAGGGTGACTCTTACGGACAGAAAGTCTTTTTCATTGACTTTATTTTTTACTTATTTCTGAATGTTTTAAAAGAAATTTAAAATATAATTAAGTTATCGGCTTATACAATATGTTTTTCCATAAATTTACACCATTCAATGCCTACCCTAAACTAATAGTCATAGCCTGCAATACTTTTCAACAAGCCCTCGAATACACAGTAAAAACTCGCCAGAGCAATGCAAATACCGTATATATATGTAACCAAGAGAGTTTGTGTTTGTCTGCGTGTTTGTATGGGTGTGCGCGCGCATACATTTGCAAAAATATTTTATATGCAAATCCAACGAAGGAGCACAGAAGTAACAGAACAGAAGCTCCCATAGTCAGCCATAAAAGTTAAAGGCAGCCAAAGGCAATGGCATGCAAAGAGGCAAAGGGTATGGCTGGGCGGCGGGAGGGTTGGAGCAGAGCGCAAAGGGTAGCGCATTTTTCTAACTTCAAGTCGCTGCTGTGTGGTGTCTGTGTGTGCTTATGTTTGTGTGTGTGTGCATGTCGTTTGTGCTATATTAAAAATGGCGGCGAGCGCTTTCCTGTTGTCAGGCAAAACACACAACAAATGCTGCTGTTGCTCTTGTCGTTAATATTGGTGTTGCTGTTGTTGTTGTAGCTGCTGCAACTTGTCTACACCCACCTTGTGGGTTATCACCCACCACCACCGCCACTTTCACCACTCTTCTCGGTCTCGTGGCCTCCGCCACCTGCTGCTGCCCATTGCACTGGCTTTTTGCTACCCTTTCGCTAGCGGCAACATTGACGACAACTACAACAACGACAACAACAACAAGGGGCACCTGCTACACTCAAAGCTTTTGTGCCTCCGACAAACCCTTGCAACAACAAACCCCCAACAACAACAAGAAGATTCAACGCTTGCCAGCAATTCTTAAGGGGAAATTTATGCACTGTTGGAAACACAAGAAAAAAAGGATGGAGGAATAACCGGAGCAAAAGCAAAAATGGTTGAACAAAAGTGCGCAGCAAGAAAACAAAAGCAACAACAAAAGATTCCAAATTGTAAGCAGAAGTTTTTTTGAAGGAGGAGATTCAGGCGAATGTAGCATGCTCTGAAAAAAAAGATGGTGAAATTTTTGATTTATAAGTCATTTATAACTAATAACTGGGCAAAATCTGCCACAGCCAAATGTCAAATTTTTTCATATTGTTTATTAATAAACATGCTAGAAAATTTGACATGCAAATTTGTCTGAGCCTAGTTAACAATGATATGTTGACTTTTCACAAATATTCCCAATCGTCATAATCTTCTATCTAGAAATTGTAAAAATTTTTATCAAAATAATGATTCCAATTTACTCAAAATTACAATTTTTGTTTGGGTACGTAAATAAGCATTAATGTCGCATTTGGAGTGAGGACCTTCTACAAGCTTTTGTCGAAACATCAATACATCCACAGAAAATTACTGTTTGGTGCGCTTTATGCGCTCAAAAAGAATGATTGTCAGCAGTAATTGTCTGTAAAAATTGAAAATCACTCTTTACATAGGACCCCATCACTATAGAATCGATCCCAAATCGAAATTTCCACAACTACTAACAATCATCAAACTCGGATGCGAATTTCAAAAGTTAATAAATTAAGATTAATTACACTGTACTACAGTGATTTAACACTTTTCAAGTGACCTAGTGTACGTTGTAGGTCTTGACGAGTAGATCACGATAGCGTTTTTCAAAATTGTCTAACACCCCCAAAATCGGAAGTTATCGCTTAAAAACAGTTTTTCGGGTACTGCGATCACTCCCACTATCACAACGTCGCCATTTTTCAACCGATTTTCGATTGCTTTACGGTTTTGGAAAGAAGAACATTCAAGCTTTAAGATGATATACATTTGTTTTTATTTAAAAAAATGTGGTATAATGCTTAAGAGCTATAAAAAACTTTAAAGTGCCAAATTTGGTCCCAATATTTTAAAAAACAAACGAAATAAAACAAATTTTGTTCAAAAATCGATTTTTTGGAAGATCGGCCCTATGTGAGCTATATGATATAGTCAACCGATTTTGTTGAAATTTGGCACATTGCTTAAGTGCTCTAAAAAATTTCCAAAGCCCAAATCTGGTTACTATATCTTTATTAAATAGCGAAATATAGCGAATCTTTCTATAAAAAAGTTATTTTGGCCGATCGGTCCTATGGGAGCTATATGATATAGTCAACCGATTTTGATCAAATTTGGTACAGAGCTTGGGAACTATAAAAAACTTTTAAATACCAAATTTGGTTATGATATCTTCATGAGCAAACGAATTATCCATCTAAAGCTCTTTTTTTTTGTCGATGGAAGTTTAATTTTCTTGTTTACAATAAGCGTCGTAACTTAAACATTTATCAAGCGATTTTGATAAACTATGACTTTTCTTACTCGCCATTAATATTTCTTTAAGATCAAATGTAAAAAAGTAACGACTTTTTACCGAAATGTTACATAAAAAAGACGTCATATTGCGAAAAGCGGGAAATAAAAGGGTAAATCTTAGATAACTTTCAAAAAATCTCGTAGTTATTTTGTATGAAATATAAACAAATATATATCATCTTAAAGCTTGAACCTTCTTCTTTCCAACCGTAAAGCAATCGAAAATCGGTTGAAAAATTACGACGTTTTGATTGTTTCAGTGATCGCAGTACACGAAAAACGGTTTTTGAGCAATAACTTGAGAATTTCGGGGTGTTAGACAATTTTAAAACGCACTATAGTGATGTACTCGTCAAGACCTACAACGTACACTAGGTCACTTGAAAAGTGTTTTGATTTTTTTTCATTTTGTAGTACTGTGTTATCGATCTTTAAATGTCACTACAAAATATTAGGTATTTCTAACAAGATTATTTCTTTACCATATAAATTTTATAAGTAATCGATCTTAAAATGTTTTTACATAATTATGAGTGCTAACAGGATCTCTCAAATATTATTTCGAAATAAAAAAATTGGTTGGTCGATCCAAACTGGAGTCACTTTTTACGTTTTTGCATTTCAAGGTACCATAACGTCTACAATTCTTACCCGATTTTAATTAACTTAGTCTCGAAATGTTCGCAAGAGAATTCTCATTCAGCTTAAGGCTTGATATAATTTTTTGAAATGGCTTTTGTTAAAAAACATCAAATCACAAATTTTTTATTTTGAAAAATAGTCGACTTTTTTCGATTTGGGTTGCTTGTATCTTCAAAACTTTTTACTTAATCTTATAATACCTTTCGTTCTAATTGCCTTTCATGTCGATACAATTTTGTTCATGAGATAATGACGAACATTTGAAAAAAGGGCCCAAAAACATATTTTTCTTAAAAATCTCGAAAACGGTGCTTAATGGGGTCTTACTATGTAATACCCCATTTCCGAGCGTTATATTCAAAAAAATTACAAATGATTTCGGGAAGCAGTTTTTTGTATTGTTATCATTCATTATTGAACTTTAAATAGTTTTTTTGGTTTTTGACCGATCGGATGATCTGAATCCAAAAACCTTTAAAATTAATTTTTCTCAAATTTCAAAAATTCAAAAAATTCTTATAGTAATAGAATTTTGAAAAAAAAAATTTGCCACATTTTTTCTGCTATTCAAGGCAGTTAAAAATTTTTGGACAAGTATTTCAAAAAAGGCTCGTGTCTATCTGTTGCGACATGTTTTCTGATGATAAAAATGTTTAGTATGACAAGATCGGTCAGGCAGATTTTTCGAAAACGTTCACCCCACCTCTAAATAAAAGACTTTCGGAAAAACACGTTAATAGAATTTATTAAATGATTCTATGAACTTGCAGTTGATCGGCACATTTTTTTTGAGATTCGAATCCACTGGGTTTTCGATTACCAACAAAAAAATAGGTAGCATGGATCGAGCGAATATCCGTACCCAATGAGATCGAGCGTGAAACTTGAATTTTTTTGTCTGCCGTATACCAGAAAAAGCTCTATTAAATAACTTTTAGAGACTGTTTGCAAGACGACGTTTTTTATATATTTTTAGGTCACTGACTCCGCGTCCAAAGTCTAAAAAAGTCAGTTTTCTGAAATAGCCTCTAAAATAACTCGTTAAATAAGATTTTTTGAGGTTGTTCCAGAGTTCTTAGCTGATTTTTTATACGACTTTGGATTTGGATTTAGCAACACAAAATCCATATAAGTAAAGTTTATAAGACATGTTTATGTAGGCCTGTTATATCTCATAACCAAAATTAGATCTCAAATATCCCATCATGAGCTCTTCACATTTCATTTTTTTTTTTGTTTTTTTTTGTAATATTTTGTAAACAAACTCATATGATAATATGAATTGTTTATCTTATAGACCTAATAATCATAAATACTTGTAGGATCGATCAGTTTAAGCATTATTTTATTATTATTATTAGGACCTCATAAAGAGTCTTGTTTGTTTAAGAACAAAAAATGTCTCAATTAATAAGTTATAAATAGTCAAAAAAATCATCATTTTTGCTTTTTACACAAAAATTTTTAGTAAAATTAATTTTTATTTTATATACATATTAGTATATTAAGTTAAAGTAAAAAAAAAAACCTCAAAAAATGTTTGCTTATAAAAAATATTTTTTTTTAAATTTGAATAACTTTGATTCATTTTCTTAAAGTTAGGGCTCCTAAATATCAATTTTTTAGCTGTCAGCTTATAAAAAATTATATAAATATTATTATATTATATAATATAATATTATATAACATACAAAAATGTTTATTAAAAAATAAATATTTTTATTTAATATAATAATATTATATTATATAATATAATATTATAAAAAAATTCGGACGCATTCCTGACTTTTAGTCCTATAAAATATTAGATTTTATGACGTTCGAGATTCTAATTGAAAACTACAATTCTTGCAAAATACAAAATTCCTCTGGGGACCTTAATTAAAGGAGGGTTACGAACAGTACTGTCTAGCAAATAGTTTTTGGTTCAATCGGCTGGTAAGTGGACCAGGCATGGTATTTTTAAGACCTTAACAGACCCTTAACAGATCACGTTATTTAAGTACTGTCCTTAATTTACTTCTGTGGCAAAACAGTTTTCCCAGCATCGGCTTACTAATTTTCTATTCCACAAAATATATTTGCTAACTCAAGCTTCATTGTTGGATCTCCAGCATGCGAAGCAATTCTAAAAAATATGCAAAAAGTATCAATTTGTTTTAAAAAACTTTCATGGCTTGGTAGTAATTCCGACTTCAACAGTAATTTCGGAATCATGAAAAAAACTTGCGCGTCATTTTGAGCTTAAAAAAGAAAATGGTGAGCATAAAAATAACAGGTGGGCTGAAAATTCCGTATCGTTTCAATGAAAAAATATTTTTTTTGTCAAAATTCGCTTTTATTATTTAACATAGTTGCCTTCAAGAGCGATACAGCGATTATAACGGTCTTCAAGTTTTTCGATACCCTTCCGGTAGTAATCCTTCGACTTGTCCTCAAAATAGGCTTCAGTTTCGGCGATGATTTCTTCGTTGGTGTGAAATTTTTTTCCGGCGAGCATTCTCTTAAGGTCCGAGAAGAGGAAAAAGTCGCTTGGGGCAAGGTCCGGAGAATACGGTGGATGGGGCAGCAAATCGAAGCACAATTCATGCAATTTCGACATCGTTTTCATGGACTTGTGGCACGGCGCATTGTCCTGGTGAAACAAGATTTTTTTCTTCTTCATTTGTGGTCGTTTCTTGGCGATTTCGGCCTTCAAACGCTCCAGTAACACTATATAATAGTCGCTGTTGATGGTCTGGCCCTTTTGGAGATAGTCGATAAAAATAATTCCTCGCGCATCCCAGAAAACAGAGGCCATGACCTTGCCTGCTGACCGTTGCGTCTTTCCACGCTTCGGAGGTGGTTCGGATGCAGCCGTCCACTCGGCCGACTGGCGATTTGACTTCGGTGTGTAGTGGTGGAGCCATGTTTCATCCATGGTGAAGTATCGGCGAAAAAAATCGGTTTTATTGCGCAAAATCACCTCCAAACAGGCCTCGGAGTCTTCGATGCGTTGTTGCTTTTAGAGCTTTCGCATATCCAAATATTCATGAATGATGTGACCGACGCGTTCCTTTGATATCTTTAAGGCCTTGGCTATGTCGATCAACCGTATTTTGCGGTCTCCCAAAATTATTTTGTGGATTTTTTTCACGTTTTCGTCCGTAACTGCCTCTTTTGGGCGTCCACTGCGTGCGTCGTCTTCGGTTGACATATGACCGGTACGAAATTTAGCAAACCACTTGCGAATGGTTGCTTCGCCCGGGGCAGAGTCCGAATAACACTCATCAAGCCATTTCTTGCATTCGACGGCACTTTTTTTCATCAAAAAATAATGTTTCATTAACACACGAAACTCTTGACTTTCCATGGTTTTCAAAAATAACAAAAGTAGCGTCACTCTCGATACGATAACTCACAAACTAATGATCCGACAGCTGTCAAATTTTTACAGGTATCTTTTGAAGGTTGGTACTACCTAAGAAGGGTATGAATTTTATTCATATTTTATTCTGGTGGCGCCATCTCATAGAAACGATACGGACTTTTCAGCCCACCTGTTATGATAATTAAAAAAAAAATCGGAATCCGTTTGTTACATCGAGCGATGAAGAAATTTCCGTTCAGTGAATCAAATCCGTCCATTTCAAACACTTTCGGGACTTTGTGGTAACTCCGTCTTCAACAGTAATTTCGGAATCATGAACAAATCTTGTCCGTCATTCCGAGATTAAAAAGTGACGTTGTTAACTTCAAAGAATTATAATAAACTATTTCGGGACCTGTCTGTTACAGAAATTTCGGAGCACTCCGCCCATTTCGTACATTTTAAATCTCTTCTGCGTCTCTTCTATTACGCATAATTTGTAGCACTCGCGGAAAACCCATCCCATCTTTTCCCTGCAGCAACTTCGCACCGCTAAGTACCCGATGCACTATGCAAAAAGTGAATGTGTTCATTTATTTTATGATGCTAACTCATAAACCAAGCACCCAGATGACTAACAAGTTGGAACAGAGCTCTGGACAAGATGCTGAAAGTAAATTGTAAAGCCACGCCTAGGGACAACTGTTTTAAGCTAGAACAAAAGCTGCAACAACAACAAAAACACAACAGATGAATCGTTGCAGAGTTGCTATGGGTAAATAATTTCCCAAGCATTTTTCATTTCTGTCATCTATAAATAAGTAGTGTACTAAGCTTTAGTCTTTAGTCTGATTCTACTTTCATTAACCCTTTATTGCCTGCTTTGGTATTGTTGTCATGGCATTAACTTTAGCTGGCTTTGTTCTCGATTTAACCCTAGCTCATCACATGGGGTTCCCTTTTTTTGGTTTGATTGTAATTTATATAAATACTAGTCGAGTCTATTGCAATTATGGGCGCCATATTGTCATTAACTTTAATGCAGAAAGCAAATGTAGTAATTCTGTCAAATTTACTGGAAATCGGTAAAGGAAGAAAAGCGACGCGTGTTGTCGTTTAAATCCTTTGACTGCAAAAGCGCTGAAGCGTCAAGGCAGCAAATGCAACAACAGCAAAAAAAAGAAAACAAAAAAAAAAACAGCAACCACCCCTCTATGGCTTCTGACATCCGGGGTAACAACACATTATATAATTGCAGGGCGCAGTAACGCCCACTGATGTTCTTGTTGTTGTTTCTGCGAATTGGCGCCTAATCAAGCGGAAGATTTGAATGAACGCTGCGCAGCTCAGTCAACACCCCCCTCAAGCGTTAATTCTCTTCATCACCCATCAGCCACCTCGTGCTCTTGGCCCTGGCTAAGTGTTGTCATTTTGGTGGCAATAAAAATATATTTTTGACAACCACATAAAAAAGTGTCGCATAGAACAACATCAGATATGGCTCGATGCACTCCGCCAACCATGTCCCATGTCCAGTATACACTTGGAGAAATCAGCAGTAATATAAATACAATTTCAACCTGAAAAATATGAAATAAATATGAAATATGGCGAAAGTCGAGCGATTTGAGATACTTTATACCAAAGCCTTCAAAACGAAAAACAAAGGGGTTCCGACTACGCGAGACAAATTTGCTTATTTTTGACATTTTAGA
This sequence comes from Chymomyza amoena, assembly GCA_037043745.1. Classification (NCBI taxonomy): domain Eukaryota; kingdom Metazoa; phylum Arthropoda; class Insecta; order Diptera; family Drosophilidae; genus Chymomyza; species Chymomyza amoena. The sequence goes on from JBAMAX010001626.1 coordinate 177,367, forward strand.
GCGCTTTCATGTTCAAATATATCTAGGATGAGTCTATTTAGTGGGGCTGCTTAATTGTTAGCTTAAAGTACTGAAGTTCCAAGCAGAGTTCCTAAACTATTTTATGATAATGAGTCGTGTTAGCTAGTTTTAATTTTCTACGGGAAAGGCTTGCGGGTAAATAATGAAAAAACATACCTGGGAACTGAGGCGTGCGATCCAATGCCCATTTAGTTGACGGAAGTTTCTTCTTTACAAATATATTGTATATGTACCTGTATTTATCTACGGATTGGTATCAGTGTGTATTCTTCATTTTTGCCTATAGCTTGTAACCACCCGAATTATTCTCAAAATTTCTGGAAAATTGTAAACCAGACAGATGCATTCATTTATAAAATAGTTCCATAATAATTTGGATTTTTCTATTGCTTTTTCAATTGCTGTGATACTTTGTCTCGAGAGTAAAAAGGTGGCGTACTTTGAAATCGGTCGCTTAAGACTGTGGGATACCCTGTACCAGCACATTGCAATCAAATCCAGTATATTGCTTCAGACCTCTAAAAAATATTTATTTACAAATCTGGTTACGATTTTTACATAAACACACTGAACATGTTTTTTTTCTAAAGATCCGTTTAAATATTTATTCAGCTGATTGCTCTAGCCCTTACCATCTAGACGTTCATATAGACGGACTTTGATTAACTTTGGGGGGTCTGTTATGGTACATACATTTTCGGCTTGCACAAACTTAATGTACCCTTTGTAACATGCGGTATAGAGTATACAAATTCCGATAGTTATAATCTAAAAAGCCAAAAAAAATTTCACTTACTTTGACATGCCTGAAATTTGAACCATTTATGACCTCTGAAGTAGTTTCTATATAAACCACCAAAAGTCTTTATATTTATTAGTAGTTATTATATATATAAGTTCCTCTAAGTCCTGGTGGAGCGTAGGGCCAAGACAAAAGAATTGCAGTCAAACCGATTTTTTGCAAGTTGTTTGAGGCTATTCCAGTCTGTATGGGTGTCCCTAAGGTCAGCATCCACCATGCGACGCCAAGAGCTTGTTGGTCTTCCACGGCTTCTTGCGCCGGCTTCTTGAAAGCGCAACTCTACATAGGAATAGGAAGCTCATGTGTGGCTTTCAGTAATTCCGCATTAGAAATGGTGCGTGGCCACCAAATCCTTAAGATTTTACGCAAGCATGAGTTGACAAAGGTTTGCAGTTTCCGGATCAGAACCGATGTAAGCGACCAGGACTCGCAAGCATATAACAGGACGGATTTTACGTTGTTGCTTAGTAGTGCGAAGGCACCGCGGGATTTGTTTATACGGTTGGCGATGTCAGCGGATGAACCGCCTGCTGCAGTTATTTTGCTGCCAAGGTAGCAAAAATCCTGTTTAAGATTGAGTCCTTTCCCATATACTGTGAAACTTGGGACGTTATTATCGTCGAGGGTTGTCATCTTGTCGCGATGAGGAGGCTCAGTAATGATTTTACGAGCGATGTCGGCGGTAACCTAGGGCCTCCCAAGCCGATAAGGTTAAAGGTGAGCACCGAAGCTAAGAACAATCCAACCGGTAGCGTCTGCCTGCAGGTTAGCAGCGGCTACAGCGGGCGTCTGATTTTCAGCAAGCGATAAAAACGTGTACCAAAAGGCGCGCCCATCCGCCTGTTTGTTGAATGGAACACAAAGGTAGCAGCCCTACCATTGGACTAGAAATCCTAGGGTAATCACCCATCTTTTCGAAAATACCTGATTACTGAAACCAAAATTAGTAGGTATTAATATAATACTATTTTTTTGTTTTGTCACGAAAGACTTGCATAGACCACAGAAAATGTAGACAAATATAAGAATTTGTTTTAGATATTTTTACAATATTTGCTTACTTCAGGACTACTCTTATAGACTTTGAGCCATTAAGTCCCAATCTGAGACTTGGAAAATGACAGCATACTGGAGCCCTGAGATGACCTCACATTTCCAACGATGTTTTTATTTTTAATGGTTTTTGGGGCCTTGTATCTGAAAAAAATTCGGAGATAAATTCTAATATAGCTCATTAAATGTGGTTTTCGAGGTTATGTTGTAACTCCGACATGCAATTTCAAAAATATATTACTTGAAAACTCGTCATTGACCCAGATGATTTTGAAATTTAATTAAAGATGTCTCTCCACATATTTGTGTCCATAAGTAAATGTGTCTTAAAACATCAATAAGGTGAATTTCGGAAAATCCCAACATAGCTCAGGTAACAGATATCAAAATATTTTTCGTTAATTATTTTTCCTGGAATGTTTTTTTCATTAATATTAATATTGCTCATTAAATGTGGTTTTTGAGGTTATGTTGGCACTTTGGTAAGCTGGGGCAAAAATATATAGTAAGATTTGTTTAACACCCGAATGCCAAAATCGATTTTATTTTTGCTTTTATAACGCAATTTCACAGCACCCAATAAAAATTAGTTTTCTACGTTTTTCATTCGTGGTGTTTTTTCCCAGGTCCAAAAAGCGCAAGTCCGGGTCCTCAGAAAACAGCTGAAATACGTAGTTTAATGAACACGGTTAAGACTACTCTTGGTTACTGAGGTTTTTTAGTACCACTCTTACCTAATTTAAGAGTTCAAGAAATCAATTACGATATTTTTTTTTCCAAAGGTTTGGCTATTCGAAGGCGCGAAATATATTCCTTCATTAACATTAAGCCTTTGAGACAATAAGTTTTGGCGGTTCTTCTCTCTCCAAGTGTTATTTTTTTGACTTCATATTCGTTCTCAGCGACCATAGAGCATAAACATTTTTTTCGCACCCTTCACATATCCTCGTAGATAGAAAAAAACGTAACCTCAAATATCTCAAAATTTTGATGTGATGGAAAAATTCTGATCCTGCATTCGGATTCGGATACTTAGTTTTCTAACAATTGAACCATGTTGATGTAATTTACTGATGGCTTCGCTTTTTCTGCATTGCCCAAAATTTTCTTCAAGTGTACGCTAGCCAGTGGGCGTTACGTCCCGCGGCTGTTGTGATTTGTATGGCAATGTTGTTGTGTTTTTTGGTCAGGGCTGCGAGGGTCAACTTGAGGTTCACTCAAGTGTGTGCACAGGGAGGGTACCATCGCTGGGCAGGAACTACTACTACAACCATACCAGTCACCATGCCAGTGATATAGTGGGCATAACTATGTGCGCTTCCACTTGGCTGACACGCTTGGCGTTTGAATCTTGGGCCAAGTTGATTGTAACATAAATCACACATCAGTTGGCAAGAGTAGTCGCGACTTCTTTACAGGCTTTGCTCATTAGTGGGGTGTAACTTGGCACGTGTCTATATATAATACTCTCCATTTTACCTTAAGGCAAAACAATTCTATTTCTTTGCAACTAACTTTCGCATTTATTGCGAAAAACAATCCAATCCTTTACTTACGGTTGGCAAGTGAAAGTTTAGATACTTTTAATTAGCGCTAATGATGAAAGACATGCAACATGGCGACGAACTGTTTGTGCCACAATTAGACGAAAGACAACCTTATATTAGTAGGCGTATTGACTTACAGCAGGTAAGTCTTAAAAGCAGCAGCAGCAACAACAACAACATAATAATAAGAACAACAAACAACACACAACAGCAACAACAACAACAATAACAAGCAGCGCAGAGTTGCGCAAAATTTATTGTAGGTAATAATCCTTAAAGTTTAAGTTACATTCCAAAGATAAGCAGCCGGAATGACACACTCAGGCCCAGGCCTGGCCAGGCCAAGCTGAGCTGAGCTGAGCCGTATACGGCGGCGACGACGACAGCGGCGTCAGCGTCGGCGTTGGTCACTCGTTCATACCTCAATAAAAATTCAAAACAGCAACAAAAACGAGCATATAAACGAGGGCAGACTGAAAAGTCAGCGGTCTGGCTAAGAAATTAAGTTCATTTTTAAATTCATCTGGTTTCTGCATAAACTTGATGCGTTCATTCCATTTAATTAAAAAAGAAAGATCTTGAGGCTATATTCGATATACGAGGGCAGGTATATATGTAATTGGTCTAGCTAAGAAACTAAGTTTACTGTCTTTAAATTTAGCTGATTTTTGCCAAAACTTGAGTCATCTGTTGGCAAAAATAGTTTAAATTTGGTTATAATATTCTTTTTGATATAGGTTAGGTTATGTCACACCGATTGACCCTGGGGGGAGTCACACATAGACTACATCTCGGTGGCTATGCTTGGCAAACGCCGATAGCTTTTGAGGTGATATTTTAGTCTTGATACTCAAAATTCGGCGCAGAGGCAGATGAGGTGCTCAGAGTCTCTTTGGTCTCTGTCTCCCTACACTTCCTGCAGTTCATCGCCGTTGGTAATGCCTAGCTTCTTAGCTTGAGCTGCGGTCAAGCAATGACCAGTAAGTATGCCCACTACGAGTCTACAGTTTCTTCTTGGGAGTTGCAGCATAAACTGGGCTAGTCTGTTATTGATTTACTTATACAAAGTGCGAGTTATCTTACAGTTCGTTATGTTGTACCACCTTCTGTTGAATCTTGTTACAGCGTCTTCTTCTGCTATCAATGCCCTGGTAGATTGAAACCCAAAAGATGCACACCTTCTCATGGGTTCTTAGATCATCTAATGTGTCCCTGCTAGATTGGATAGCCGCTTGTCTATCTAAGAAAATATTTATTCAGATCCGCTCTAGGGTGAGCGTTAGTTCTGCGGTCTTATTTATAGAGAAAACTTCCGCCTGGAAGATGCTTCTAAATGGGTGGATCTATACAGTATACCACAGCCCCAACGCGGAATTCATTCGGCATCCGTCCGTAAAAATGTTCCATACGTGCCGGTTTTCCTGTCACAAGGCCCGATTAGAGTGAGTGGTTTGGAGAAGTTACTTAATGGGATCATATAGTCGGTACTATTGTATGTTATTCCTTTAACTTTGTAAGTAATGGGAAAGACGAGATTTTTTCCTTATTTTTAAAACCGCTCCAAGTGGTAGAATCCTGATACAAAATTAATGCGAAGGCTTTGAGGTATGTAAAACAAAAGTAAACGCATCCAGTGCTTAAGAGAGATCTTCATTGAAGATGTCAGCAAATCCGTTTTTTTTTTTCGAATTACAGTACAATTTTAAAAAAAGAAACGAACTCGTGTTCGACTTCCGAGAACTTTTTTGTCCAGTGGGGTACACTGCACCTAAAAATGATTTTTTAATTGTAGAATGGAAATATTAAGAAAGTTAAAAAATTTTAAGTTAAGTAATTTAAGAAGTCGGAGAGTTAGAAAGAAATTTTTGCAAAAATCCTAACATGTTCTTATTGAACTAAGAAACAAAGTTGAATTTGGATGCAGTTGGCTGCACATATGATTTGAAAGTATGAGTTTAAAATATTTTTAGCTATACCCTTTGAGGTTTTTATGAGATCTGAATAGGTACAGGGCATAATATGCAGCTCTAATTGTCTCTGAAATTTCAATCGCCAGCCTAGGTTATCTTTTTCGAGCGAAATATAAACCTTTTCTTTTCGAGCCCATTATTTTTAACAATTAAGTCTTAAACATTTAAAATGGAAATCTTTAACTAAGCCAAACTTGAACAATTTCCAATTGATTTTCCTCAATAACATATGTGTATACAACTTTAGAGCAACCCCTAGTTCCAAGCTTGGGCTTTTGATTAATTTATTTATTAGTTTTCAACGAATGCTTCAAAATTTAATTAAAACTGTGGCAATTAATTATATAAGTATTGTTATTCTTAGAAATAATACATAAGCCTTATAAAGTATATTTTTTATATATTTCATTTTATATTCAGCCGTACTCCTGAAATCGAGAAATCCAAACCGAATAATTTTAAGCGCACTAAGTTCGTTATTTGAAATAGTATTTTGCGTAGACATCGATTGATAAAGGCTTGAAGGAGTTGTAAGAGGCGAATATTAGCGTTCCATGTTTCGTATCTTTATAAAATAATCGATATTATATTTGAGTTAAAAATTTTTTTTTTTAATTTGTTCGAGTCGAGAACTGTTTCAACTTTTATATAGGCTGGAGGGAATACAACAATTTAAGTATTAAACTTTATTTACTTTTTTCCCAAAAAGTGTTTCCATTTTTGCTAAAACATTTTCTCTTAGCTTGCCCTCGTAAATTTAACAACGTTCTTGTCCAGCAGCGCGTCGCCTTCGTCTTGTCGTATTGACCGCGCTGGCGGCTTAATTGTCGTTGTTGCCGCATTTTATTGTGGCGCATATAACGCTGCGCAGGCGCAGCTGAGCTCTGATCTCCCTCTTACTCTCTCCCTCTCTCTTAGTCTTGGCCCTACCAAAGGCATACTCTCTTGCTCTTTCAAACTCTATGTGCCGCGTGAGTCATGGGGCAGGTCGCTCCGAATTGTCTTGTTATCAGTGCAGGTTTAACCGAACCTATAAACAACCGCGCGGAATGTCATGCATAAATGTCCCCAAATTAGATAAACATGGCGCCAATGCAATCGACGGCACGAAATAAACACACACACACGCAAGCACACATAGATACACCAACTCTCACAGATACAAACTACAGCTGCAGGCAGGCTTTGTGCTCAGCTTCAGGGTCAGCCAGCTTTTTTTTGTTTTTGTCATTTTGAGGCGTGTTTATAAAGTGTACCTAGCCAGCTATTCTCAGTGAGACGATTGTATTAGCTAGGGGCAGACTGTACTTAAGGTTCAATGTGGGAGTGGTAACTGTCAAAGAGGGCATTAACCACGTCAAATAAAATATAAAGTTTGGTAGTCAGAAGTTTCAAATCTTTGACTTCGGAATGATAGCTCTTTACATACTATTAGAGAAGAGAAAATGCTGATGGAACTATACTCCTTTGCATTTTCTTTTGAATACATTTCCTTTGCCTACAAATCCTCCTTTGCCCATCTCAGCAAGATATAGAAATCCAGCTACTTACTGATTAGAACAAAACTTTGTATTTTTGAGTCTATTGTAAAATCGATACTATTTTTCGGATCCGAGACTCAAAAACTCAAGAAGCATCGAACCATTGCAAAAAAATGCTTGCGGAAAATGCTTAAGATTAGAAGGGAATAAGTAATAAAGCTCTTTGGAAGCGCACAAGTCAGCAAATGGCGCTGGCTAAGATTAAGCGCCGTAAATGGCTTTGGATTAGGCACACGCTTCGAAAGCCTGCAATCTACATTACGAAACATGCTCTCCGAAGGAACCTTCAGGGGTCTCGATGTCCTGGGGCTCTATCCACAACCTGGCGCATATCGATTGACGCTGAGCTTAATACTGTAAACTAGTCTTGAAATGAAATTTGTCGTGATGCTCCCAATAGAGTAAGATTTAGATCTGTTGTAAATCTTCTCGTCTGATTCCTTGGAGCCATCCTAACAATGCTGCCTAGTTCTCTACCGAGGGCATGACCTATCCACGTCCATTTTCGTTTCTTTGGATAAAGTTGCCCGAAAAAGTTGATGTGAGTTTTACATAATGAAGACAAATCATGCATTTGTAAAACAGCGTTAAGATAGGACTTTTTATAGTGCATAATGTAAACGACCAGTTTGTATTGGTCCGAGAATGTTTTTACAAAAGTATTCAATAATTTGTTCCAAACTATAATAGCAACACGGGTTGCGGCCTACCCTAAACGTTTTTTCTCACTATGTGGCTCCAAAGAACTAGCTACCAACAAAGGCGTAGATGAACCAGATCCTTCCGTAGTATATTTTTTTAGATATGATCCTTATGCAGGAGCCTGAATTTAAAGAATCGGATTTATGATCCTAATAACGCCAGAACCATCAGCCGAATCTGATGTTTCTTTGGTACCAATTTTAGATGCAACCAGACAGATGCAAATCACCCTTGGTGAGCATAACTCGTAACAATAAGCCAAGCGAATGTGGCTCTACCCACGATTTGTGTGCCAATCGCTCCCACCACGAAACTCCCAGAAGGGGACCGACCTCAATGAGCAGTCTTTGGAAGGACTGTTCAACGAACGAAGATAAAGTTTACCCCTACGCTTCATGATCAAATGTTATAGAGGCAAGTGAAAGAGTGATCCTTACACCCAGGATCGTAAAGAGAAAATCCGAGCTGCACCTCTAATTTGAATCACGACAGTAATTCCACCGCAACCCTGCGAAAAGTCTGGACCCGGGGGAATATTGCACCGATCGACACTTCCTTCCTTTTGTGAGTACACAAACGTCTCTGCTTTTAGCGATAAGGAAGTGTGTTTCGAGACGGATTTGGCATCACTTGAAGTTGACTTCTCTTGCACCTTTTCAGTCGTGGGGAGTAAGTTGATTTGGAACAGTCTCGACCGTTGTTGAGAGACTTACATTAAACATGCCAAACTTTCAATCGACATGCATTCGTCAGTACACTTTTGCAGTGTCGGCTGAAAATCAGGTACTAGTGTCATTTAATTTGTAGGGTCGGATTGGCACAACCAGTTCTGCTGAAGTTTGTCACCGGCGCAATTTAAATTGAGTTCCGTAAGTAGCCTGCTCTCCCAATGAAACACTAACATGACAGCCGTCGAAGCCGCTGGTTGTGGTGCTGCTTGGCATCCTGTCGTATGATCGTCTTCGTCTTGCTCTCACGCAAGTGAAACCCTTTGGCAGATTTTTTGTGCTTTGGTAAAATCTTGCTTAGTACCACCAATGATGTTTTTATTATATCCATACTCAGGCTAAACACTTTTATAAAAACGTTTTAAGTACACTCAAGCCTTCCGATCATATACTCTTCATTACAAACTTAAAGAGTCCTTTTTTTTATTAATTCTTTGACATAAATTAGTACAAAAAAAAAAAATTTTAATACAATAGGGCTGATTTCGTTTCTTGAGTAAGGGATTTTTCTGGTCGGGCTTTTAGCCTGCAACTTACTTTAAAGTCTATGTGGCTACAGTGATGGTTTTATAACGGAGTGGTACTTCTCCGGTTTGTGTGGTCCGCGGGAGGTATTTCATTTCCCTCCTACTACTGGGAGGTTTGCCCCTATCCACCACCTTAGGGACGCGCTCTCTAGGGATTACAAGCTCCCCCAAGATTAAAATACTTTGCAGTGGCTATTATGTTTTGTGATAAACAATTGTTCTGGTGGACTAATAGACTGCATCTTATCATATTGCAGAGGAATGTGAACAATAAAAAAAAAATATTTTATTAGATACGTCTTTTACTTCGCTTATGAGGCTTGCCTGAGATCTGAGCTTTAAATGCACATATATGACCGTAGTTTTTGAAATGTGTCTCCAACCTTATAAGTGTATCTGTTAGTTGCAATTTGACTGCTCTCGATCTTTCCACTTTCTAATTGGCTCACTTGGTGCCCTGTGCTTTGTCTAGCATTTTGTTTGCCACACCAGACCCGCCGCCATTCGTCCAGACCCAGCAGAGCCGCCAGTCGCCATGTATTATCTTAATACCTTTCCTAATTTCTGCGCTGATAGATGCGCAACACTGGCTCTGACTCGATAGACTCTTGGCTCATTTAAATAGACCTATCTTGCTTTTTCCAAGTTGCAGCGGTCACTAATTTTACTAGCCACAAAGTTGTTGCAGTTGTTGTTGTTGTTGTTGGTTTTTGTGTCTCCGCTTGTAGAACTTATCAGCATACAAATTTTCCTTATGATAAGAGACTGTCGACTGGCGACGTCGTAGTGCAACTGTGGAAAATGTTAATGTGGTTAGACTAGTGTCTGGAGTCTAAACCTGGCCAGTTGCAACATAAATTTGTTGCTTTTTTTGTGACATGTGTTACGCGCTGATAGCGTAACCCCCTGCCTGGTACATCCCAATGCATACAACTCAATGAGGTTTGGCTTGTCGTACGTGCACCCTTCCGAGGCCACACAATGAGCCGTGGCCAAAGTTAAAGCCTCGAACTCTGGTCATAGGCAGGCATAATACAACGATGGTACAGGTCATAAATTTCAGTCGAACTCGGAACACATGAATTGCATTTTCGGCAACACCCCAACAACAATGGTACCAATACCACCCAACCAAGCTGGCCAAGAAAATGCATAGAATATTGCGCGTTAAATTCAATTTTCCAGCCACCCCACAAAGGTCGAGCACAACGTAAGGACCTTTGCTCGTGGTTTTTTGGGCGTGGGTGCTGTGATGATGTCGAGAAGAGGGTGGCAGTGGTTTACATGAGCCTTATTAGTTGATTACAGGACACATTATCATGATTATCGCGTATGTTCGCCTAGAGATCCATAAATAAATTTCGACTACATTACCGAAAAGGCTCAGAGCCAGCATAAAAATTAAATCAAATTTTTCGCCAGGGGGTTGTCGTACTTAAAAAGGGGTGTGTCAGCTGTTAGAGTAGCAAAAAGTGCACAGAAATTTACTGCTAATAGTTTGATTAATGGCTAGCAAGTGAGCAGCCATAAAGCTATGATAGAGCTCGATGTTTTTGGGGAGGGAAGTTCCAGTAGACTACAGTAAGCTATAATCATCATGTGTGTGTGTTTTTGTTTGATGCCGTGATTAGAGCTTAGAAGCGTGTCCGTGGCTTTGGCAAAGTGCGCTGATTGATAAGATTAAAACTTAAATAGATTATGCATGGAAATTATAGAGAAAATGTGCAATATGAAACAAATGTTGACATTTATAAGAATGACAAATTTTTGAGCGAGTCTAGAATTACATCCATGTATAGATCTAGCTGATAGTGCAAAACAAGTGCTTCTGTTAGCATTATATTTCGTTTGGGGGTTTTGTTATGATAATTCTAGAAAACCGGATGTTTTATAGCTGAAAAGTGTAAAATTTTCTGTCTTTGCAAAAATCCTAAATCGAATTCAATTTGGTCTTCTTTTTTTGTCGTCCTCGACTTCCCGTGGAGTATTGGGCCTCGACCTTGCTCTTGTAGCGAATTCTATTACGGGATTCACGGCAGATATCATTTCATAAGTAGCTGCCGGCTTGTAGTTCGTCATTGTTACATATTCGCCATGTTTTTCCAAGCGCACTAACGCGACAACCTCTCCCTTGAGAGCTCCAAAGGAGTGCCCGTGATATTCCCTCAATTTGATTTGGTGTCGCCCTAGAATCGTCTCCTAAGAGCTTATGTGCAAAAGTACATTTTTGCACACATTTGCCTTAGCGGATCCGGCCACTTTCTTTGAAATCTCAAAATTCTTTGGTAAAGAGAGAAATTCCGAAGATAAGGAACGCCCAGTAGCTGCTTAACCTACCTAGCTCCCACGCCGCCCGTTCCCAGCCTTCTTTAAGCATTACCCTCCCATCTTTTTTTCTCTATAAATTACGCTTCATCATCCTCTAGAAGATCTTGGCATTGACTAAGATAAATCGAAGAATGGATAATAAAAATATATAAATTATTACATAGAAAAGTTTTAGGGATGTAGTAAAGAACATGCGGGGGACTAGATATAAAAAAAAGTAAAAGTATTTTTTTTTTCCTAAAAAGGGTTCCTCACAAAGAGGTGGGTCACTGCGACCAAAAGGTCTTTTGTACCAAACCCTTAAGTTAAGGCTTTCCGCATGAATAGCAGTAGGTCTTATGTTGATATTGACCTGAAATGAAAGGGACTAATCCGTTCCTTTCCCATGTGACAGGGTCTGTCTCATACCAGGGCTGGGCAGTCACAGAGAATATGTCTGGTGGTTTCCGATAGGTCAATTTTCTGTAGATGGTATCTAACAGTGTGGTAAGCTACCAGGAGCTTTAGGTCCGACCTGCCAAGACCTTTTTGTCTTGATAGTATCCAGAGTTTTGACAAGCACTTTTGCTTGACGAAGCCTCGGAAGGGAGAACCAGTGTCTCCTATATTCTCCTGTGGCTTATTGGTTTATCATGATTTTGATTGTGGACCAACCAATACCACAAAACGGCGCTGGAGATGTGGTCAGGGTGGAGGCACCCTGTCGTGCTAGATCGTCAGCGATCGTCTTCCCATCCACTCCCGAGTGTCCAGTCACCCAACATAGCACGACTTTGTTCCGGGCGGACAGGGTTTCGAGGTAGTTATGGCATTCTTTAACTATCCTGGATTAGATGCTTCAGGATGACAATGCCCTAATAGCAGCTAGGCTATCTGAAAAAATTCATATGTTTGCTTCCCTACTTCCTTTGAGAAGGATAATAAGGGCGCAGATCTCTATGGCATGAATCTCCGTTTGAAAGACTCAGGGCCAGATGCTTATTGCGGTAGAGAATCTGGTGTTGGGTCCAACGATTTTAACACCTACACCCTGCTTAGTTTTGGACCCATCCGTGAACCATTGTAGCCACCGGGGGTTTCCACGGGGGCGGCAGTCTCTTTCTTGTTATGAAAAAGTTCCGTGTTCATAAGATCTGATCTAGAGCAGATCGATACGTCAGGAAGCGAATATACCAGTGTCACTTGGACTCTGGACTCTTAGATATGATCTGGATAGACTTGGCTGACTTTTTGATGAAAATGTGCAGTGGTGTGAGTCCAAGAACTAACTCCATGACAGCTGTCGGACAAGTTCGCATCGCTCCCGAGAGAGATATGCATACTAGTCTTTGAAGCTTACTGCATTTATTAAGGGCCATATTTTGCTGCGTCTTGGGCCAACACACAAGGGCTGCATATGTGACGATATCGCAAAATTTGGACTGGGTAGTTTTTGTTTAGAAAGGATGTTAATAGCAAAATTCTTTTACGGGAGAACCTGAAGAAATATTAGCATGAATAGACGATCTTGATCTGTCTGCTCCATTTTTCAAGATCGTTTTGGTTACAAGGAACCCCGAAAGGAGATGCAGTCATAGAAAAGGAGGATTAATATCCCTCCTCTTAATAATAGCTACATTGATTATATACTCTATAACATCGGTTCGCAGCATTACAATGTTCAAAAACCATATAAACTTAATATTAAAGACCTTAAGCATATTTTTAGTGCTGATATCATTGATTCCAGTCAAAAGTTGCCCATTTCCTTGTTACACCAAAGCAAAAAAAAAATTACCACCAGGCTGGGTCTGGGCTACAAAATTTATTATCCTAGTTTTGCGCACTGAAATGACTATAAAGTTTTCTGGTTTTCATTTCGACTCGAAACAGTTGCGACTTGGCTTGTTGCCCTTTTGCTGAAGTGCCACGACATGGGCTCTTCGATGTTGTTGTCGTTGTTGTTGCTGCTGCACTCGTCCTAAGTATCATCTGCTTAATCACCAAAATAGCCACCATATGGCACATGAATGAGCCGTAGCCTTATATCATGTACTATATATACATGGTACTATACATAGTTGTGGCGTGCGATTTGAGGGTTGGCCAACTTCAAAGGCAAAAACTGTGACTGGCGCTTTACTTTTTGCACGCACTGTTTCTGTGTGTTTTTGTCTGTGAGTTTGTCAATAATTTATTCATATGCGCTTACAAGTCACTAATGTTGCTGTTTTTTTTTGTTGTTTTTCCACTGTTACCACAGACAATTTATGCACACTTTTCCTGGCCATAGACCATTTCCTATTTTCTTTCATTTTCTTTGGTTTTTCTTCTTATACTTTTTTTTTTGTATTTGGCTTGCATCTTTGACTTAAAGGCGCATTAAAGCGCCAAGAACTTTTTTCCTTTTCGTGGCAGCTTTGACGTGACTACCCTAAGCGGCTTATAAGCCATAGCGCCGTACGCGATAAGCGCCGAACCAGAGACTCAAGAAGGTAGCTGCACAGTGGTCAAGGTGGTGATTAATTAAACTAAAAATTTAAGAGATAGTATTTTGAGGGTTTTGTTTTTGTTTTTTACTGGCCGTTCAATACTAATGGAAATAAAATTAAATGTTAAAAAAAACACTATCTTGGAAGTTATCTGAGACACCTGATGTGTTTGGGGTTTTTTTTTTATCAAAAACATAACATATAAAAAAAAGAAGAATTTTAAAAACGTCATAAAACGCTGTATTTTGGAGGTTATCTCAGCACTATCTTAGAAGTTGTATCCTTGGATTCAAATTAAGCGATCCTGCAAAATATAAAAACATCGCTTAGAAAAATTTGCTCTTCGTAACACTTTCATCTGATTGATTAAATTTGCTGATAGTATGAAACCAGGAATATTTGTAACTAATAAATGAAATGTAAGTCTTTCCTAAAATTATATCCGATTATATCGTTCACGAGAATCAAGGCTTCTTCTGGCGTTTATTAAGTGGATGTCCATTAGGGTGGATCAATTTACATGGGGCCGAAAAAACGGTCTGGTGCTCTTACCGATTTTAATTCTTTGGGTCATTTAAGCAGCTTTGCCCAAGTAGTCTCAATTTAAAAAAAAGCATAAAAGGCGTCCACTGGCAGGTCTAAAAATTTTAAATACTAGATATCAAAAATGGATTCCTCTACCCCAAAAACTCATTTGGCAAGAGAAAAAAATTACGTTTTTGGCTTTATATATAAATAGAAAGTTTAAGTCGTTTTTGAATATGACTCAAAATTTATTTTAGAACCATAGTTTCTTGAGCAAAATAGCTTAGAATGACCCAAAAAAAAAAAAAACGCTGAAAACCTTTATGTCGAAAAAAACTTGATCCACCTTAATTCACCTGTATTTACTTTATGCGTCTTCCAGGCCTCCTTTAATTTATATAGAAGTCTCACTGGAATTGTTGGTATCTGTGACTATATTTTTATTTATTGGAGATTAAGTCCGAATTTAATAGGTTTTGCTGAAATCTTTTGGAGTTGCAAAACGATAAAGAGTTTCTTTAATAAGATAATAATAATATAACTGAAATATCAATTCTTTCTAAAAAATAAAAATACAATGTTGCTTCGGGTTTTCGGCGAAGTAGATTTGATATTAGCTAAGAATATAGATCTAGTAAGTAGTTCTACATTCTTTGATATTAGTCAAGTTAAAAGTAAATGTTATTAATTATTTAATATATAGTACAAGTATAGTAGTACAGTATAATTTAGATTTTGGTTTATTATACTTTCAATCAAGGACTCTTTATATAACCCTATACATAAAGGTTAGAACTTGTATTTACGTTTGATATACTACTTTTTATACCCTGTACCGTATGGTACCAAGGGTATATTAAGTTTGTGCAAGCCGAAAATGTATGTAACATATAAAAGGAGACGTCGGAGACACCCCAAAGTTACCTAAAATATGATCAGGGTGAATAGAGAAGTCCGTCCGTCCGTCCGTCCGTGTGAACGCCTAGATCTCAGAGATGGTAAGAGCTAGAGTTACCAAACTTTCACACTAGATCCCATATTATTCCATAGGAGGCAAGTTTATTTTATTTTTTGATATCGGGGATAACTAATATAGCTCCCATGGGGGTGTTTGAGACGACCTCGACAAAAAAAAAGCGTTTTAGATGAATAATTCGTTTGTTTATGAGGATATCGTAACCAAATTTGGTATTCGAAAGTTTTTTATAGTTCCCAATCACTGTACCAAATTTGATCGAAATCGGTTGACAATATCATATAGCTCCCATAGGACCGATCGGCCAAAATAACTTTTTTAAAGAAAAATTCGCTATATTTCGTTTTTTAATAAAGATATCGTAACCAGATTTGGCGTTTGGAAATTTTTTAGACCACTTAAGCAATGTGCCAAATTTGAACAAAATCGGTTGACTATAT
Source organism: Chymomyza amoena (assembly GCA_037043745.1). Classification (NCBI taxonomy): domain Eukaryota; kingdom Metazoa; phylum Arthropoda; class Insecta; order Diptera; family Drosophilidae; genus Chymomyza; species Chymomyza amoena. The sequence continues at coordinate 192,998 of JBAMAX010001626.1, forward strand.
CATATAGCTCCCATAGGTCCGATCTTCCAAAAAATCGATTTTTTAACAAAATTTGTTGTGTTTCGTTTGTTTGTTAAGATATTGGGACCAAATTTGACACTCGTGAGTATTTTGATAGTTCCTAAGCACTGTACTAAATTTAATCCAAATCGTTTGACTAGATCATATAGCTCCCATAGGACCAATCGGTCCAAAACACGTTTTTTATACAAAATTCGATGTGTTTTGTTTGTTTGTAAAGATATTTGAAATAAATTTGGCATTCATATCTTTTTTAAGGTATTTAAGCACTGTGTCAAATTTTATTGAAATCAGTTGACTATATCATAAAGCTCCCATAGGAACGATAGGTCAAAAAAAAAATTGTTGCCTAAAAATTTTCTGTTTTTGGTTTTTTGTGAAGAAATCGGACTTTATTACAAGCTAGTGGTACAGGGTATCCTAAAGTCGTCCGCGCCCGACTTTACGTCCGCCATTTTTTAATATATAGTACAAGTATAGTAGTACAGTATAATTTATATTTTGGTTTATTATACTTTCAATCAAGGACTCTTTATATAACCCTATACATATAGGTTAGAACTTGATGTTTGATATACTACATTTTTTTTTTGCTTATATTTCTAATTAATCTGTGAACCTCTTTTCAGTTCTTCCAGCACAAAATGTAGGAAAAAAAAAATGTGGTGAGTAAAAATGCATTTTTTCCATCTGACCATAGACATCAAAGAAGTTATTTTTAAATTTTCGATCCAATCTTACAATGAAATTTTCCACTCTTTTGGTAACTCCGCATAAATTGATTTTAGTTTTAGATTATTTTAAATATTTTGTCAAATATAGTAAGGATTCATATATGGTATTCACGATATCAAACTATTTTTCTTTAATTTGTTATTAGAAATTGTTGGGAAAAACTCTTTTTAAATTAATTTAAATCAAGCTTAATCGCTTATTTCGACCACTGTGCGTTGGCCGCACCAATAAATCATAAAGCGAAGCGTCGATGCGTCGCATGATCGCCTGATCCTCAGATCCTCCTCTCTCTCTCTCTTCCTCTGTGTGCGTTTGTTGCACGCTAATGTACTTAAGGTCCGCTTAAGGTTGTCCTCATGTCAGGAATTCGCGTCCAGCTGATAAGACGCGCCCGGTAAACAAGAACTACCTGAATAGAGGTAGGTAGTAGGTAGCTTACCGCCTGGCCAAGGCAATACCAGAAGCCCGAAATCAATTGCGTATTTATTGGCCACAATCAATGCGGCGCGACAACGTTGCACGGTATCAACGGAGGGTACCAAGTAAGCCAGCAACTTGCAACGAGCGTTTAATGATCGCCCACAGCGTCGATGAGGATGACAATGTCGACGAGACGAGGACGGAGACTACGACGCCGACGGCGGCGAGTCAACCGCAATAAGCTGTAAGCTGGCTTGGTCAACATTTACGATATTATTGACCTGCACCCATTTCATTCAACGATTATGAGCGCATTTGACGAATGATCGACGCAGAGACATTCAAGTTGCAGTCGATCCTTTTGGGCCATGACGTAATGTCTCTGGAATGTTGAGATGTTACCTGTTGTTGTTCGTCCCTGTTGTTTGAGACTTGTTTGTTTTGGCTTTGTGTTTGTGGCTCTAATCAGTGTTGTTGTTTGCTGCCATAAATCTAGAGTTCGAATTGCAGCTACTAGACTCACAGCATGCGCCATTTGGCGGAACTTGCCAGACAGCTGCTAATGTTTCTGACTCATATTGCACTGTGACTCTTCACTTTACAAGGCTCTTGAAATCAACCCTTTCTGGGGTTTTTTTTTTTTCGTTGAAGTGGCACGACAACAACAGCGCCAGCCACTTGAAATCCATTAAATATTTGTAGAAACCAATAAAAGCAATACCATATTCAAGCATTCCAAATATAAACTCAACTCCGCATCCTCCAATATAGTAGACCACAAAAACGGCAACTGTAATGCATACTTATATATGGAGTACTCTGTTTGTACGTATCCGTCTAAAGTGCCAACTGCTGCTGTATTTTAAAGGATAACACGCGACTCAAATCATTGAAAGAACTCAGCACAATAACTCAACTCCTCGCATCCTTTACAAAATCAAAAGTGTGGAAATTTATATTTTTTGAAGATCATAAACTGTGGAATATGTTTCACAGTTTTGACACTAGTCCCAACTCAACCCCAAAAGAGTTGCTCGCTGACGTGTGCCAGTCTTTAAATGACAGCTGGCTGGTTGGGTGATGGTCAGCTGGCTTTCATTTTTAAGGACTCATATTACGTCCAAGTAGAGTAGTTGGAGTATTTAATGTGGTTATACTTGCACGCTGATTTTTGAAGAAATGTAGGTCCAGTTTATTTTGACCCGTAAAGATTAATTACGTAGGCTAATCCCAATTTTCTGACAGTTATTGTAGATCCTGATAGTCGCAGATCTTCATTGCTTCTGGTGTAAATATTACTTAGTAATGGGTGTAAGGATGTACCTCCTCCCAAGTGGATCTATTGTACCTCCTTCGCTGCTCAGAACTCTCCCAAAAGTCCAATTGCCTGAACACATTCCAGTATTTTGTTTGGACCTCGGAAAACAACGATCTCCGGTGAGAGAACGAAGCTGCCCAAGAGCTTGATTCTTTAGATGACAATAGATGAGGAACCTATAGGTCAGGATCCTCACGGTATTTACCCGTGGGCTATCAACAGTTTGAACCTCTTGCGGTTGTAGTTAGAGAGGATGGTTCGGCGCAGCTAAGACTGGACGTGATAAATGGAGAATAAGATGGAACGACGAAATTGATCAGCTAATTCTAGCAGAAAACATGTTGCGATTCTTCAAAAAGCAACGCATGAGGTGGCTAGGCCATGTGACAAGAATGGATGGATCAAGATCCCAAACAAAATTCGTCGTTGTACTAGCAATCTGCTTCTAATTCTAAAATCTACCAGCTTATCCAATGTTTTCAACAAAGACAAAGGGGATAGGTCTGTATGACATTAGATGTATGATGTCTTTCTTCCCAGCTTTCGGTATAAAGAACACTCTAGCTATACTCCATGTAGGTATATGTCCTAGAGCAAGGCTGCCAAGCAGTAACTCCCTGATAGAGGTCAAGAGGTTTTTCAGTCCTTTCTGTTGAAGGAATTACTATATACCATGCCGACCAGGAGATTTGAAGGGTTATAAGTTTTTCTCTAAAAGGGTTCCTCACAGAGAGGTTGGGCACTGCGACCAAAAGGTCTTTTGTACCATACACTTAAGTTAAAGCAAAAGACTTTCCGCTTTCCGCATGAATAGTAGTAGGTCTTTTGTTGGTATTGACCTGAGATGGAATGGACTTATGCGTTCCTTTCCCATGTGACAGGATCTGTCCCATACCAGCGCTGGGCAGTCACAGAAAATATTTCTGTATTCGTATTCTAGACAGAGCCTGCACTCTGAAGAGTCCGATGGACCAATTTTCTGTAGATGGTATCTAGTAGTGTGATGGCCAGATAGGTAAGCTACCAGGAGCTTTACGTCTGCTCTGCCAAGACCTTTTGTCTTGATCACATCCAGAGGTTTGACAAGCACTTTTGCTTAACAATGCCCTGGAAGGGAGAACCAGTATCTCCTATGTTCTCCTGCGGCCCATTTGTTTATCATGGTTTTGATTGTGGACCAACTAATACCACAAAACGGAGCAGGATATGTTGTCAGGGTGGAGGCACCCTGTCGTGCTAGATCGTCAGCAATCGTGTTACCATCCTCTCCCGAGTATCCAGGCACCCAACATAGCACGACTTTGTTCTGGGCGGACAGGGTTTGAAGGTAGTTGTGTACTCCAGGATGACAATGCCTCGATAGCAGCTTGGCTATCGAAGGTTATAAGTTACACATTTTAAATTACATTTTTCAATAACATTTTTTTCTAAACGATTTTTCTATGTAACGATCCAAAATCAACTCTTGTGAAAATTCGTTAAAGGGAAATCGACTGTAGGAATTTAGAAGTACTTAAATCGAACTTATAAAACTTTCCTACAACGCATACGAATCAGAGCTATTTTTCTTTAAAAGAGCATTTAGAATTCCAGTGGAAATAAATCGTATTAAGAGTAAGCTTCGATTTGCTGATTTAATGTGCTTTCGAAATAAAAGTGTCTGGTATTTTATAGTCGAAAGAACTTCTAGAATAGTACACTGACTAGCGGTATACTTGGCTCGTCTCACTGGTTCCTAGAAGTACACTATTTTAAGACTAGGTTTAACTCGCTTCTAAATTGATCTACTCGTTATTAATATTTTGTATTAAAGCTTAAATTTGAAGAACTTATTTTTAGTCTGATTGGATGTTCTAATAGAAGAGCTACTTCGAAGCCTTGACAGAAGTTCCTTATAGCAGCTAGTTCCTGATATTTATTCAGAAAATATTGTTTCCTTTTAAACTATTGCTTATGCAATCGATTGATCCAACCCTCGAAAAATTTTTTATAATCATATATTTGCGGTATGGCTTTCAGAGCCGTTTTCGATTTTTCGATGACTTCATCTTGGGTGCTGTCACGCGTTTCACAGAGCGATTGTTTGAGTCGAACGAATTGGAAAAATTCGCATGTAGCCAAATTAGGTGAATTCTATGGTTGCTGGATGGTATTCGTTCCGCCGCGACGGTGCGTTATCACGGTGCGTTATCACGGTGCAAGATTAACAAGTTGTTTATCTACAAATTCGGCCTTTTTTGGCGAATCGCTTCACGCAATCGTCCAAATAATTCTCCTTGTCAACGGTCCGACTTCGTCGAATAAATTCTGGATGCACAAAATACTTGTAATCCATGAAAACGATGTGGATTTTTCTTCTGTGGCACATTCGGTGCACGGCATTAAAAAAAAAGAGATATCAAATCAGGTGACAGAATTTTTTGATCAAGGTGGTATTTGGTAATTTTGAACTTACAAATTATAAATTCACGATGGAACGTCGAATTTCTTAAGCACCATTTGGTAATGTCAAAATACGTAATCAACTGGTTAGAGCCGCATTACCCTAGATCTAGATGGCGTAACTCTATCTAACTCTTGACGCTCTCTTGCAGCGTATTTATATTGTATCCCGTATAGATTTGCTATTTTCAGCCGTTGTTGGCAGTCCTAACCAGCTGTTCCGAATGCAATGTCATTATTTCGGAAGCATGAAAAGTTAAAGAAAAATGTACGTATACAAAAATTATATGGAATTTTAACACATTTTGAAAGAGTTCACTTTTGTTTGGATTATACTTTTCTATCGACATTTCTAAAGCTAAAATGACTCGTTAAATAAATTGTTAGCTAAAATAAAAAATTCATGTCGCTAATGCCTTGAAGAAAAAAATGCATGTAACCAAAGTAATTTGTTTTATAATTAAAACAATAATTAAATCAAATGGTAAAATGTTGCATATGATATAGCCAATGGGCTTCTTAAACTAGTTGCGAATTATAAGCCTTAAAAAAATCAAGCCTTTGTCTAACTTTATATGGAAGTTTAGCTTAGCAGCTTGCCATGAGAAATATTAAACAAAAATAATAATAAAAGCTGCAATAATAAAGCCTAATAAACACTGTGAAAAAAAATGAATGTTTCTTAAGCGTTGTTCAACTGTCGAATCGGAAATCGAAATCCGAAACACTTAAAAATTATACCATATATCCAAATTGCTAGAAATCTCATAATGACTTTTTCGTCAAATATTTGTCTAATTCAGCAAGGTAACTTCAACCTAGAACTTTATTTCATTTGTTCGAACTTTTAAATAAAGCCATAAAATGCGCTACACTATCTTAATGCCAGTTCGGATAAGATTAGCTTACCCAGGCAATAAAGTTAGATATCTTAACTTTAAATGTCAACACTTTCCCACACACACACACTCAGCCAATTCCCCCGTTCCAAGTCCAACAACCTGTGACCAAAAACCAACCTAGAGGAATCACAAGTGCAGAACAACCCCAGGCATTAAAAGCTGCTGTGCGACAAGCCGTTAATGAGCAAATTTCTTTAGCAGACGGAAAATATTAGCCGCAAACACGCCCCGCATAAAAAACCGGAAGACTGGAGTGGGAAGCACAAAAAACCATATACGATGTATATAAATGTCGCACGCGCCGGACACACAGCGTGACAAAAACGCGCAATATGGATAAAAAACAATTTCCCAGGACTACGAGCGAAAAGTGTTGAACGTTCAGCCAGTTTCAAAGTCAAAGGATCTCTCCAAAAAATTAACAACGAAAAAAATGAACAGCCGTGGCGGACACACGTGCCCAATAATGAAAACGGAGTGGAGTCAAAGTCAACCCTAAACCGAAAATGATGCAGTGTGTGCGCGTCTCGGTGTCTTCCCCGGGGAGCGCACGAGAGCGAGTCCGACTCCAAGCCAGTTGGCAGACACGTGTATAGCCAACGCTCACACGGTCACGTGACCCACGCTGAAAAATAAGAAAACAATAGCCCACAATTGGTACGTCGACTACTACGGCAGTTTCAACGTAATGTGCATCTTCCTGCATCCGTTCGCACAAATTGTTAGTATAAACAACAATTGTCCTAGCACGTGGCGGCCATTCCGCCAATCTAAGCGTGCGACAAGTGCAAGGCGTTGCCACTGCCACTGCGAAGAGCCAAGCTCCGGAGCTCTTCACCGCTTTTGTGGGTGAATTTTGTGGGTGTTGTGCTTGGACAGACATAGAGACACACACACCACTCCAACAAATCATTTTGACAATTTATTACAGTTGATTTGTGCTCGATAGAAATCTAAGGAATATGGTTGAACATGTCCCGCAGTCAAATTGCTTAGTTCCTTCCGCGACACGCGACGCATTCAATTGACGCTTCTTTGATCCTTGGGCAAAAGTGATTAACGCATTAGGCGAAAATTTCCAAAATCGCATTTCAATGCAAAATCGATTTAGCTCAAGCAAATAACTTGGCGCTTGCGGCCATTTTGTAAGCTAAGCGCTTTGAGCCGCTTTACTTGGCCGGCCCGCTGCCCGCGGCTCTTTCTGCCCGCTCTGACTGTTGTTTGGCTAAGCGGCTTAAGACTCATTTAACGCATCTTGGGCATACACAAAAGCCGCAGTAGGCGTGAAAAGCGCTGCAACCGCGGCACTTTTGCCTGTCTTTCCCCCGGCTACTATCTCCTCAACGCATCGCATCGAACGCATCGCATCTTTTCTTTTCTCCAGGCAACGCCTCTTGCTACACTTCACATTGTCTCTCAATCTTGGCTCGCATTGTGAGACTATCCGATTAGGCTAATACTCTGTGCCTCTCTCTCAATGATGCTGCATTATGTCATTTACTTTTCTTTTTCTACACCTTTTCGGTTTCTTATCGGCGACTCGCATCGAACCAGCCAAAAAACACTGCAGCTGTCCAGTTCTTGAGGTTCGCTCAGCCCTTGATGGATTTGTGCATTGTTTGGGAATTTGTTAAACGCCACATTATGTCAATTTGCTGTCGTTGTTCAACTTTGGCATCACCTTTGGCGGCAGGCATTGATCAACTATCTTCGGAGTCTAATAATGTGCTCTCCTCACACCACAAAAAGACAAAATATGAATAATGCAAACAACCAGAGAAAAAACAAATATGTGCACTGAGAAAAAAATGAGTATCCTAAAAAAGGTTCGCTATTTCCAATCTATGCGTAGGTAAATCGTAAAAAAATAATTCTGGTTCGTATCAGTTTGGTTCGCAGCTGATGCGATTGAAGTTTCTTAACAGAGCTTAAGTGAAATTATAGAAAAATCGTCACATAACGAAATGAAGTGTCCGAAAAATTCTGGGTCTCCGCTGATCAGGGAATTATTCTAAGATTGATAGAAAACCTCTCTAACCCATTTTTTTTTCTAAGAGAGTTCCTCACAGAGAGGTGGGGTACTGCGACCAAAAGGTCTTTTGTACCATGCCCTTAAAGCAAAAGACTTTCCGCTTTCCGCATGAATCGCAGTAGGTCTTTTGTTGGTATTGACCTGAGATGGAATGGACTAATCCGTTCCTTACCCATGTGACAGGATCTGTCCCATACCAGCTCTGGACAGTCACAGAGAATATGTCTAATGGTTTCATCGTCTTCTAGACAGAGCCTGCACTCTGAAGAGTCCGATAGGCCAATTTTCTGTAGATAGTATCTACCAGTGTGGTGGCCAGATAGGTAAGCTACCAGGAGCTTTAGGTCCGCTCTGCCAAGACCTTTTATCTTGATTGCATCCAGAGGTTTGACCAGCACTTTTGATTGACGAAGCCCCGGAACGGAGAACCAGTATCTCCTATGTTCTCCGGCGGCCCATTTGTTTATCATGGTTTTGATTGTGGACCAACCAATACCACAAAAGGACGCATCAAATGTAGTCAGGGTGGAGGCATCCTGTGTCAGGTACCCAACATAGCAAAACTTTGTTCCGGGCGGACAGGGTTTGGAGGTAGCTATGGCCTTCTTCAACCATCCTGGAGGAGATGCTCCAGAATGACAATGCCCTTGGCTATCTGAAAAAGTGCATATGTTTGCTCCCCTAGTTCCCTTGAGAAAGATACTTAGGACGCAGATCTCTATGGCATGAATCTCCGCTTGAAAGACGCTGGGCCAGATGCCCATTGCGAGAGAGATTCTGGTGTTGGGTCCAACGATTCCAACACCTACATCCTGCTCAGTTTTGGATCCATCCGTGAACCATTGTTGCCACCGGGTGTTTCCACAGGGGCTGCCATTAGCTCAAGTCTCCCAACTTGGGAGAAGAGATCTAAATTTCTTGTTATGAAAAAGTTCCGTGATCATAAGATCTGATCTACAGCAGATCGATACGTCAGGAAGGGAATATATAAAAGCGGCATGACCAGTGTCACTTGGTCCAGATGCTTTCTGGATACGTAGTAGACTCTGCATGGCTGACTTTTAACTCTCTAACCCATTATATCGAAAAGTGGCAAAAACAATATAGGAGGAATGTAGGAGAAAACAGATTTCTACTTGTTAGGGTTTCTTCTGACCGCAACCAAATATTTAATACCAATTCTTCTTAAAATTTTGATTCTCTTTCCAACTCACTTAGGCCAAGAAAAGGCCCGTTGTAATACCGTTACAGTAGGCCATTAACCACTCTTCCCTATTAAGAGGTCCCCTATATGAGGTGAGACAGCCATCCGGCAGCATCAATAAATCTTAAGAGGCTTTTTGGACTCTTTTCGGAGAGCTGAGATAATTCATCAAGAAGCTGTGACTTGAGGAACCGTAATCTTTTCCTGCCCAGCTCTGGGCAATGACAGAATAAGTGTTCCAGCTCCTACTCATAGCCACAGCTTCTACAGAAGTCATGGTAGGGAGCCTTCAACCTGGATGCATGATTTCCCACCAGCCAGGGTCCTATGGATAACTGCTACGTCATCGGCGTACGCAGTTATTTTGCATCCACCCTCCGTCATGGTCCACAGAACTCCGTTTATCATGACGGTGCAAAAGAAGGGGGGCAGGACTCCACCTTGCGGCGTTCCCCAAGTTCCTTCCTACTTTTCTTAACCTGGAAGTTAAATTCAATCGTAACCTAAATTCTTCTTTTATATTTTTGTTTCCTCCACAACTTATTTATTTTTTAACCAACCTAACTTATCTGACTTTTTTCCTTAGTGTACATTGACGTTATTTTTCATATGCCTCTATTTGCCTGTTCAAGTGTTTTTTGCGGTGAGCTCAAACGGCTTGTTCTTTTTTGTTTTTGGGCAAGTTATTTGAGTTTTACCGACCAAAGGGTTTTTCATCCAAAAACTACTACTGCTTGATCTTAGTTTACATAGATAGATTCTTGCAGCTCTGCCCAAGTAAACATGTCGTCGTCGTCGTCTTATGATTGACAGCTGCCTGACGCGACTTTGATCCACACCAAGCTAATAAATGCAATTAGCCTCTGACTCAGGCGTTCCTCCACCCTCCCAAAAAATAGATGCCCCCAAATAATTATGTTTGAGCAGATGAACCTTTTAAAATGCCAAGCATTTTAACAGCAGCTCCTAACTGTGTATCTGTCCAGGGCTGTTCGGAGATACAACTCAGAATTTCCTTTACTTTTTGGCTTTCCATATTCAATTATTGTTTATTTTTGTTGGCGTTGGCGGCCCAACAAATGGACTACGCCTGCCACATATATAAAAATGCACTCAACTGCAGTTGGAGCGGAGGAGTCCATATAGTCTATAAAGTCCATATATACACAGTTTGGAGCGTTTTGGCTAGACAATAAATATGAATTTGAAAGTGTGCGGCAACATTATTTTTGTTGTTGTTGGTGTTGCCACCGTTGTTCTTGGTGTTGTTGTTGTTGTTGCATCCATTAGCCCAGCATCTAAATATAGTGCAACTGAGGCCCATGATAAATGCCGCACAGGGGCGCTACCGTCATCGCCGTCACTGCCGCTCGTTTTGCTTGCTGAAGCGCTTTTCCTATGGCCTTCAGAGAAGCCACAGATTTGATTTTTGTTGTAAATAGAGAATATGAGTTTTGTAAGGAGTATATTGGTTTTTGAAGTCGGATGATGACAACCCTATCCTTAGATGCGTTCCTGATAATAAATACTATTATTATTCTATTTAATTCCTCTAAATCCAAGAAAAGTTTGTCTATAGCTGCGTAAAACGTTGTTAAAAACTCTTATTAACTTAGATATCAGCATCGCAAAAAATAAATTAATTATTCTTATTAGCTTTAGAAGTATTTTCTTTAAACATAGAACACATCCATAAGATGGATGTTTCTTGTTGTTAGATTCCTAACAGATCCTTTGTAGATCTGTTTTTAAAAACTGGGCTTCTTCTTCTTTAGTAGCCATTATAAACTGTTGCTAAGTTGGGGCCCAATTTGCTTCAATCTTATTGACAAGAAATAAGATTATGGAGTCTTCAAAGAAAGATATTACATTTTGTGACAATCTTTATGGTCCCATTAAGCTGATTTTTATAAGACATTGAAACTTGAAAGCAAAGAGTGGACGCAATGAGGGAACCAAAAAATTGAAATATTTCGAAATATTTTTTTGACTCTAACAATGACAATTCGGCTAGACATTGCATTGTGAACTGGTTTTGCTAGGCTCGCTTTGGGTGATAAGATTAAGTCAACACCTTTTCTTCTCATAGTGGAGTTTCCAGTAAAAAGGAATTTATAGCCTCGAGGCAATGGCTTTGATGTATTTCGGTAAGCCCTAGAATATCCACATCTCATTTAAAACATGATTTAGTTTTAATTCTTCAAAGAGCGTCCATACATTCCATGTTCCAATCATAAACCGGTGTTTAAGGGCATAAATCGTCAACGAAGGGGTGGGGCTTTTATCCGAGGCTTTTGTCAATGTTGTTCTAATATGATGATATGTTTTTTACCGATCAGGAAGTCATGATTCGCCTTCTCACAATTAGCTAGCTTCCCAGAACAGTTATTCAGAAGATACTTGACACCAGAGTCGGAAGATGTGAGGTACTTGAACCGTTCAACAAAAGAATCATTTCTAGCCACTCCCAAGTGAATGCCGATCAAAAGTTTTCAGCATTAGCATTTTTTTTTGCGGACGGCTTCATCCTCTAAGAGAGGATCGACGAATGGGGCCAGCATATTGTATAACTGCCATAGAAACTATCGGTTAGAAATAGGCTTTATATGGAAAATTTTTCTATTTTTTTGCTTCAAGAAAAGGACCAACCATTAGAACTAAGTAATCAATCTCATGCTGATGATGACATGATATGCATATATCTCTTGACAAAGATAGTAGTTGAAAAATAGGTAGGTAGGCAGGAGTAGATGCCTTACGACACACCTAGGCCTCTAAATGACCCGTTGTGATGCTACATGGGTTAATCTCTACTCACCTAGATCCTCTATGAACTATCCCGTCGCTTTAAAAAACGAATTAATATTTTTCAGTAATGTTCCCAATAAGTTCGGATCCCAGTATGTTCAGTCTTTTCCTGCATATAGCTATCCACACAGCAGAGGCTCCAGTGTTTCCTTCTCTTCAACTTCCTGACAACTTCTGCAATAGTCAAAATGAAGCACTCCCAATCTATTAGCGTGCCTTCCAATAAGACAGTGTCCAGTGGGAACCCCTTTCGTTGCTATTATGTCCAGTCTGCTAAGTTTTTAAAGCTGCTTAGTTTTATTTAAGCTGCATTATGGCCAAGTTTTTGTGCTAATTAGGCAGGTTCCAGTTTGTACCCATCTAAGGTTCGCATCATTAATGATATTCTTCTTCTTCTTCTTAGCTTCACAGTCTGGGGTGGACCATAGCTTCCAATTGCGAATGTTCATCCTCTTCAATTGTGCTTCGACGGCATCAAGGCATCTTCTTCTTCACCGGCCTCTCACAAATAAAAATTGTTTTTTGGTGAAATTTTTGATATGGAAGCTTTATTGCAATAACACTGTCCTACAAAATTGAAAAAAATCAACGAACTTTTCAAGTGACCTAGTGTACGTTGTAGGTCTTGACGAGTAGATCACGATAGTGTTTTTTAAAATTGTCTAACACCCCCAAAATCGGAAGTTATTGCTTAAAAACCGTTTTTCGGGTACTGCGATCACTCCCACAATCACAACGTCGCCATTTTTCAACCGATTTTCGATTGCTTTACGGCTTTGGAAAGAAGAAGATTGAAGCTTTAAGATGATATACACTTGTTTATACTTCATACAAAGCAACTACGAGATTTTTTAAAAGTTATCTAAGATTTACACTTTTTTTTTCGATTTTCACACTTTGAAGTCATTTTTATATAACATTTTGTTAAAACACCTTTACTTTTTTACATTAAATCTTAAAGAAATTTTAATTCCGAGTAAGAAAAGTTATGGTTTATTAAAATCGGTCGATAAATGTTTAAGTTACGACGCTTATTGTAAACAAGGAAATTAAAATTCCATCGACAAAAAAAAAGTTTTAGATGGATAATTCGTTTGTTCATGAAGATATCGTAACCAAATTTGGAATAATGCTTAAGAACAATAAAAAACTTACAAGTGCCAAATTTGGTCGCAATATTTTGGAAAACAAACAAAATACAACAAATTTTGTTAAAAAATCGATTTTATGACCGATCGTTCCTATGGGAGCTATATGATATAGCTATAGAAATCTTTCTTTAAGATTTAATGTAAAAAAGTAAAGGTGTTTTAACAAAATGTTATATAAAAATGACTTTAAGGTGTAAAAATCAAAAAAAAAGTGTAAATCTTAGATAACTTTTAAAAAATCTCGTAGTTGCTTTGTATGAAGTATAAACAAGTGTATATCATTTTAAAGCTTGAATCTTCTTCTTTCCAAAGCCGTAAAGCAATCGAAAATCGGTTGAAAAATGGCGACGTTGTGATTGTGGGAGTGATCGCAGTACCCGAAAAACGGTTTTTAAGCAATAACTTCCGATTTTGGGGGTGTTAGACAATTTTAAAAACACTATCGTGATCTACTCGTCAAGACCTACAACGTACACTAGGTCACTTGAAAAGTTCTAAATCACTGTTGGACAGTGTAATTTGAAAACGAAATACTTTTTTTTTGTGTTACAATTAGGGTTCAAAACATCTTTGCCGCGGCGGGGCACATTTACTGGTGTTTAAAATTGCCAATTTAACAAGGACACTTGGGTATCAAGATTTTTAATTTAATTAATTAGAGATATTCAGCATTACTCAAGCTTACTACAAGTGCACCCAGCATAATTATATTTTCTACGGAATCAGCCGATCTAAAAAATTACTTCAGAAGAATCAGGTTTAAATTTATTGCTATTTGGTCCACACAAAAGTGAATCAAGAGGTATAATTTTGAAAAGTATATTGAAATAAATATTTTCCAACCAATCCTTAACGGTGAGCTAAAAAAATAAATATGACGTTCATTAAGTTTCTGGGTTTTAAATACCTCTTTGCAGCTGATAATGATATGAACTTTAGAAAATTCATGTTAAAAACTAACAGAAATTTTAGATGCATTACAGTACCAAGCTTGTCCTTGACAAAAGAGGTACTTTAGTAGAAATTACTTTTATTTTCACAATAAAACTGAGATGCGATAAGGGATCCGTAACAGAACTTAACTCATTTCAGCTTACTTTACTTCAGGCAATTTGTCTCAATGAAAGCTGGTGAAGTTTTTTAAAAAAAGGCACTATTTTCGACATCCCAATCACAATTTTGTAATCAGATTAATTGTCAAGAGGGGAAAAATACGATAAAATCGGGGAATAATCGGGGAAAGGCAATAATCGCAATTCATTTTATTTATTTTCAAAAAGCTAGAAATGACCTACAACTACCTCCATATATGCTGACAGAAGATGCCATGTCAATTAAAATTTTTCTCGGCACTTAGTTTCGTTACGTGACGATTTTTGTACTCAAATACTTGAATTTTTTTGGTTAAATTCCCGTACTTGCGAGTTTTACATAAATAGTGCATTCTCTATTCGGCGTTCAAAAAACTCACCTACTTAATTTTGTTTTACATATTTTTTTAGTTTTTGGTTCTGGTTGTTGTATTTGTAGTTTTACAGATTTTCCATTTGGCTTTTTGGCAGGCATTTTAACACATCGTCTGCTGTCAGAGCCATAATTGTGCCATATGTTTATGATGTTTGTAATATTGGTTCACAGTTCGTTTGTCGCTCATCTAATGTACTTAGTAAGCAGCGTCTAAAAAATTTCCATCATATTTTTTGCCTAGAATTTGAATCTTGTTCTAGACAAGAAATTCCAAGTACCAAAAAAAAGCTGCCAGTCAGCGCTGATCAATCGCTGCGAGATGTTGCCAGACATTCTAAGCTGCCGCAAATTGACTTGTAACTGTTGCAATTTGGTGCAGAGCGCGTCTTGGCGGCGTCTTAAGCTGCGGAACTGCCTCTTCTCTCCTGGACCTACGACGATCAAGCCAATTTGCTGGCCAAGTTTTGTGCCGCGTCATGGTTGAGTTTCGGCCCAAAAGATTGACAGCAGCGGCGGCGGCGTCATGACGTTGGCGTTTTGCGCCGCTGGCTGGCACTACCTTCGGGCCTGGTCGGTGCTTTTAAGATTGAGTTATCAAGATATTTCCATAATATTTGACTTGCAGCTGACTTGACACTGACACTGACGTTCAGTTCAGTTCATTCCACTCGGAACTGATTGACTGACTTGAAGCCGTAGGCTTAGCCACTTGCTGCTTGCCACTAATGCGCTTTACCTGCATTTCCTACAACGTTGTGTACTTACATATATATAGTATATAAGCCGGACAGGTGTCCGAGTAAGCGAATTTAACAGCAATTGTCTTGGCCATTAAAATGTTGTTGACATTTGGCCAAGAGACTCACCCGCCGCCCGCATATACAAATTCATCAAGTTTTCTGGCAGCAAAAGTTGTTTAGCTGCCTTTTCGGTCAACGCAATTAAAACAACAAAAAAACAACAAAAAGCAACAAAACAAAGCGTCATTAATGATTTTTTGTTTGTTTTATTATTGTTTTTTCTTGGCTTTGTTTCAGTTAAACAGTTTTATGATGCTCGCGCGAATATTTAACAATTTTTAGTGCCAAACAACAATTTGGTGCAGTGGTGTGACTAAGAGGGTACTTAGCAGCTACATCACCCCCTTTTTAGCAGCAGGCTCTTATTAAGTTTTAACAGTGACGTCATCACTTTATTGGTTTCAAAAATGTAAGCTCCATTGAAATCAAGCTGCAGTTGGGATATATCAAGATATTCGTTGTTTTCAAATTATTGAAGATTATGGGATATTTTGCCTAAATATTATAAAGAAAATAATTTGTGCTTTTAAACAATTTAGATTTAAAATAGTTTAGTCACAAAATAGATTATTTGGGTTTGTATTTAATGTGAATTCTAGACTTATGCACTGAAAAAGCAAATTAATACTTTTTGGCAGAGGTTCTTAAATTTAAATGAAAAATAAGAATCCATAGATTTTTACCTGCTTTTGTTTTTGTCTTCAGATCTGTTTTTGGAGGCTTTTTAGAAAAAAATCATTTATTCGAGTTAAATAGAAAAGATTATTCAAAATGCTATATCGGTACTAGTTTTGAATTAAAAAAAAAAAATCGAATTCTTAACCGTTCCATTTTTAGTCTTTTCCATAATAAAATGGTACACTAAAACCGAAAATACTGCAAATCTGTTCTAAGAACAGTTTTTCGAGATTTTTTGAAAAAAACATGCGAATTTTATACCAAACACGTAATTTAGGCCGATGGCTCTATGGGCACTATATGAATTAGTCACCCCATTTTTATATAATTATATACAGTGTTTGGAGCTCTGAACACCTATTAGACATTGAATTTGGTAACGATATCATAAACAAGCAAATTAGACATCTAAGTCTTTAGGTTTTGAGAAAAATTACATCTTTGCAGTCTTTAAAAAAATTTCGGCCGTTTCTGTAAGTTTTCTGCCTTTCGATAAATATTGGACTAAAAGAGGCACCTTATGGCAAAAGGTTGTTGTCTTATGCATTTTATCGAACCGACAGTCAGATGATCAGACAGACATTGCTAAGTCACATAATGCAATAAATTTTGCAAGGTGACGCAAAGAAGTTCAAAAATTTGGCAGCGTAGAAAACTGGTTCAATTTTTATACCCTGTACCGTATGGTCCAAGGGTATATTAAGTTTGTGCAAGCCGAAAATGTATGTAACATATAGAAGGAGACGTCGGAGACACCCCAAAGTTACCTAAAATATGATCAGGGTGAATAGAGAAGTCGATATACCCATGTCCGTCTGTCCGTCTGTCCGTCTGTCCGTCCGTCTGTCCGTCTGTCCGTCCGTCCGTCCGTGTGAACGCCTAGATCTCAGAGATGGTAAGAGCTAGAGTTACCAAACTTTCACATTAGATCCCATATTATTCCATAGGAGGCAAGTTTATTTTATTTTTTTGATATCGGGGATAAATTATATAGCTCCCATGGGGGTGTTTGAGACGACCTCGAAAAAAAAAAGCGTTTTAGATGAATAATTCGTTTGTTTATGAAGATATCGTAACGAAATTTGGCAATCGAAAGTTTTTTATAGTTCCCAATCACTGTACCAAATTTGATCAAAATCGGTTGACTATATCATATAGCTCCCATAGGACCGATCGGCCAAAATAACTTTTTTAAAGAAAAATTGGCTATATTTCGTTTTTTAATAAAGATATCCTAACCAGATTTGGCGTTTGGAAATTTTTTAGACCACTTAAGCAATGTGCCAAATTTGAACAAAATCGGTGGACTCTATCATAGAGCTCCCATAGGTCCGATCTTCCAAAACATCGATTTTTTAACAAAATTTGTTGTGTTTCGTTTGTTTGTTAAGATATTGGGACCAAATTTGACATTCGTGAGTATTTTATAGTTCCTAAGCACTGTACCAAATTTAATCCAAATCGTTTGACTAGATCATATAGCTCCCATAGGACCAATCGGTCCAAAAACACGTTTTTTATACAAAATTCGATGTGTTTTGTTTGTTTGTAAAGATATTTGAAATAACTTTGGCGTTCATATCTTTTTTAAGGTATTTAAGCACCGTGTCAAATTTTATTGAAATCGGTTGACTATATCATATAGCTCCCATAGGAACGATCGGTCAAAAAAAAATTTTTGCTTAAAAATTCTTCTGTTTTTGGTTTTTTGTGAAGAAATCGGACTTTATTACAAGCTAGTGGTACAGGGTATCCTAAAGTCGTCCGCGCCCGACTTTACGTCCGCCATTTTTACATTATGGCTATATGAAATAGTGGACTAATTCCGTTCAAACTTTATACGAATTTGTAGTCTAAAATAAATTACAATTGACATAAACTTGGTCGCTAAAATTTCGAACATGTACATATAAATATGATTTTATGTGTTCGATATTATATCCTTAGATATCTTTCCTGATTACTTATTTTAATACGCATTTTTCCGACATTTTAATGGTAATTGTGATATTCGGGGCGAATCCGAATCGGAAGCTATCATCAAAATCTGTACCTCTGCCTCAGTAAGAGAATATCGCGCTTTAAATCTTTAAGTTTTTCCGATGTTTTATTAGTTATTCTGTTAACCTGTGTGGAGACGAATCCAATCAACCGTAGATCATCAAAACTACCAAGCCGCTCTTAAGTTATAAATGCTGTGATATAACTTTTTATATATTGTATATACGAGGGGTATTCAAAAGGAAGTGTTCCTAATTTAAAAAAAAAGTACAAAAAAATTTTTAGTTTACAAAATGAATATTTATTAATTATTTGACTCACAAACTATTTTTCTACATACTCACCTTCGACTTGAATACATTTTTCGTATCTGTTATAGAGTTTATAAAAACCTTCTTTTAAAAAAAACGTGTCCTGTTTTTTGGAGCCATAATTTGACAGATGTTTGGACTTCTTCGTTTGAAACAAAATGCTGCCCACTTGGTGTGAGATCCGGAGAGAGGGTGGGTGATCGAAAATTTCCCATTTGAATTTTTCCAATAAAGTTCTCGTTTTTTAAGCAGAATGAGGCCGTGCATTATCATGAAAGAGTAAGATTTTTTTGGATAATTTTCCTGGACGTTTTCGTCTGATGGCATTTTTAAGCTTATTTAAAACTTCGCAGTAACGATCCGCATTGATTGTTGTACCAGGTTCCAAAAAATCAACCAAAAAAAAAATTCGCAATTGGACACGTTTTTTTTAAAAGAAGGTTTTTATAAACTCTATAACAGATACGAAAAATGTAAATTATGACAAGATGTCAAAAACAGTCCTACCAACCTAATAAAAAAAGAAATACACCGATTAATTTTGCGCGCGCTTTCAAATCGATATTTCCCGAAAATTTTTGGTAATTTCTTTATTCCACAACTAGTGGACTCGGCAGAAGCCTTTGATATGATTGCTAACATGGCATCAAGGAGAGGATTTTTGAAAAGCAAAGGTAGAAAATGCAAAATTCTATCTTCGATATAGCAAAATTTTATGTTGCCCATTGGCAAACAATACCCGATTTTAAACAAAAGGAATTCCTCTGTCTAAGATATCAACTTACAGTGCCTTTAAGCAAAGGGTTAGAGATGTTGAGTAATCCGATAAATATTCTGGTGCGGCGTAAATTTAAACATCTGTATACCATCGAGCATAGATGGTTAATGTTCCTTGCAGTTGTAAAACTTAATGTTTACTTTTCGAAGCAGGTACTCCGGATATTCCGAATATAGTTGAACAAATGGCATTCAAGCTAACTCCGCACAGCTAATCCATCTGACTAACCAAGAAAATTAATTGAGAACCTCGGTAGCTATATCCAAAAATAAGGAAGAACCCTTAAAAACAAACTTTATAGTTGTCATCGAAATAGGTAGACTTAAACATACACTATTCTGCAAAAGATTAAGACCACCTGAAAACGTTTTTCCATCTGATAGGAGAAGAGCTTATTCTGCAACAAAATAACAGAGTTAACTTTGCAAAATTTGGAAAAAACTATTTTTTTTAAGCATAGCAAACCTTTAGCAGAGCAAACTTTTGTCAAATAAAAGATAAACTTCGACAGGAGCACAACTAGTAATAATTTCTGTAAATTTAATTTCTTTATTTTTATACCCTGTACCGTATGGTCCAAGGGTATATTAAGTTTGTGCAAGCCGAAAATGTATGTAACATATAGAAGGAGACGTCGGAGACACCCCAAAGTTACCTAATATATGATCAGGGTGAATAGAGAAGTCGATATACCCATGTCCGTCTGTCCGTCTGTCCGTCCGTGTGAACGCCTAGATCTCAGAGATGGTAAGAGCTAGAGTTACCAAACTTTCACATTAGATCCCATATTATTCCATAGGAGGCAAGTTTATTTTATTTTTTTGATATCGGGGATAAATTATATAGCTCCCATGGGGGTGTTTGAGACGACCTCGACAAAAAAAAAGCGTTTTAGATGAATAATTCGTTTGTTTATAAAGATATCGTAACCAAATTTGGTATTCGAAAGTTTTTTGTAGTTCCCAATCACTGTACCAAATTTGATCGAAATCGGTTGACTATATCATATAGCTCCCATAGGACCGATCGGCCAAAATAACTTTTTTAAAGAAAAATTCGCTATATTTCGTTGTTTAATAAAGATATCCTAACCAGATTTGGCGTTTGGAAATTTTTTAGACCATTTAAGCAATGTGCCAAATATGAACAAAATCGGTTGACTATATCATATAGCTCCCATAGGTCCGATCTTCCAAAAAATCGATTTTTTAACAAAATTTGCTGTGTTTCGTTTGTTTGTTAAGATATTGGGACCAAATTTGACATTCGTGAGTGTTTTATAGTTCCTAAGCACTGTACCAAATTTAATCCAAATCGTTTGACTAGATCATATAGCTCCCATAGGACCAATCGGTCCAAAAACACGTTTTTTATACAAAATTCGATGTGTTTTGTTTGTTTGTAAAGATATTTGAAATAAATTTGGCATTCATATCTGTTTTAAGGTATTTAAGCACTGTGTCAAATTTTATTGAAATCGGCTGACTATATCATATAGCTCCCATAGGAACGATCGGTCAAAAAAAAATGTTTGCTTAAAAATTCTTCTGTATTTGGTTTTTGTGAAGAAATCGGACTTTATTACAAGCTAGTGGTACAGGGTATCCTAAAGTCGTCCGCGCCCGACTTTACGTCCGCCATTTTTTTTTATAAGTTTAACTTGAGAGGTAAGTAACCAATCCTTAACAAAAGTTGTTCACACCGATATATTTTCCTCATTTTTAGTTGTTGACTATAACAAAAAATGCCCGTCAAACGAGGATCTAGCAATCCAAATTACAATTTTACTCGCTTGTTTCGTATATATAATTAAAACATTGCAAAAAATTATACATGGACAGAAGCACGTAAAAAGTGGGACCAGCTCTCAGAGGCAGAAAAAGAGCAGTTTTCCAAGAAAAATCTGGGCAAAGATCGATTAGTAAAACGACAACTGTACAAGCCGGTTAATAATAAAATGGCAGACTTTTTGTATATTTCGTAATTATGGATAAATTTGGGATCAATTAATAATAATTATGTAAAAATTAAATAAATAATAAAATTAAATCAATAACTAACAAATTGCAAGCACTAATCAGTTGCGATGCTTTAACCACATGTGAATTACAAGCTTCAACAAAAAAAAAGTGAAGAAAATTTATAAATTTAATGATACGGGATTTTTCTTCCAGGACGCTTGTATTGAGTTGAATTTAAGAAAATTATAAAATCCTAACGAGAATGTTCTGAAAATTCATCAAACCCTTGAGCCTTTAGTTACAGGGTATAAAAAAATTTTAAGACACAAATGTTCTTAAAATAAATAAAAATTATTTTAAGTATATTTGGAACCTAAATTGAGATAACAATATACTTCATATGAGTAGTTGAAATAGTTTTCTAAGATTATTCTTTCTTATTTCAAGTAAAACAGAATTTATTTTCCTTTTACGTTCATTTTTTCTTAATTTAATAATATTCGTACGTATTATTAAATTTTTTTGACGCATCTTCGAGTCGTTGTTGCTGCGTTCATTCTCAAATTAAGAATTTTTCTTTTAATTTTTAATAAAATAGGATTTTTCTTGTTTTAAGTACATTTTTCCCTAATTTAAGAATTTTTTCATTTGTTATCATTATTATCGAGCTTATTTTATGTAAGGAACTCTTATTTTAAGAATTAATTTTTAATATTGTAAATAATTATATATATATACATAAATACACTTAATTCAAGTGAAAATAGTTTTCATTTTAGAGCGAATATTTTCAGTGTAGAGTTAATTAGATCATTGTAAGGTTAATTGCACTAAAGTATTTAGGTGACAAAATTCGAATTTCTTAAGTCCTAAGATCATAGCTTGCTAAAAAGGTAACTAAGTTAGCCTAAGAACTTAAAGTTAAAGTCCCAATTTCAAGTACTTGTCCAAAACAATGCAGTTCAGAGCAGAGTTGGCAAATACTACCGCTATCATATCAACTATTTTATTATTAAATAATAAAATAAAATAATTTTTACTTTTAAATCTTAATTTACCTTAGTACTACCCAATTTTTTGTTTGGTTATAGTATCAACTTTCATGTGAAGAATAAATAAAAATACTTTAATACCAATTCGTATCTCCCTTCTCTCTTCTACGCCACTGCGTACTGCTACAACAAGCAGCTATCAAATTTTACTATGTATAATGTTTTTATTCGCTTATATTACCAAGAGAAAGGTGTTTGAATTGTTTCTTTTTTCGTGACTTGATTTTCATTTCGTAAATATCATTTTACCTAGCTTTGATTCATGCTAATCAAAACTCATAAATCCAACAGATACATATGTTAAACATTTTAATTAAATACCAGACTAAAAGTTTTATCGCTCTCAGTCAGTGCCTAGTAATTTACCGCTTGACATTTATGTATTTTTTATATACATTATATACATACTAAATATATATATACTACTATTTGCGATGTTAAACGGAAACTTTGCACAATTGCAAACTTGAGCGTATCGTAATGGATTTCCGCCATGGCAGCAGCCAAGCAGCGGAAAATGCATTGGCTCTTCAAAAAGCTCGTCCAAAAGGCGTCCAAAAGCGCCAAAGACCAAAGTGAATCCCAAGCAGGGTGCAGTCGGTGCAGTGCAGACGTCATGACTGAAACGCTTCAATGACGATTTTAGGCCTTAACAATTCCAGCTTTGACTTGGCACACTTGAAAGAATTCTGGGATATGGGTTAGTCAGTGGGGAGACTTGAGCAAGAGTCTCTGAGTGCATTGCTATTGTGGTTATAGCTGTTATATGGAAAACATTTGACTAGTCTGGGATATTACCCAAACCATGAGCTGACTTATTCATTTGACTAGTCTGGGTAATAAGTCAGCTCCTGGTTTGGCTCTAGAAGATATCGTCTACTTGTGCCGCTTGGCACCAGAAGATGTCACTATATGATATTTTATTGAAAGCAGAAAGTTTAACCAACTGTTAGGTTGATTTTTTTTTAATAGGTGCAGCTGTTTTAATAAATGACTCTATACCTGGTACAATTTTCTTTGGTTCTGTTAAATCGCTTCTAGTTTATGATTAATGTCTACTACAATAGGGCTAATATGGGCTTTAGTGGACGATATAATCGAAACCACGTTCACCACAATCCGATCAAATTTTTTGTTCATCGTTAAATGACCATAACTTCCAAATAAGACTACCTAGTGCTAAAATAAGCTAATTTCATGATCACTTCAACTCAGAAAAATGTTCAATGGCCCCATCCTCTTAATAAAACGAAATCAAGATCACAACAAATCGGACCAAATCCTTTTTTCAACTTTAAATGGCCATAACTTCGGAATTTGACGGCTAAGATCGAAAATGAGTAATATTTTCTGATCACTTCAACTCCCAAAAATTTTATCGTGGCAACTTTCATAGCCAAACCTCTAAATGAGACGAACTTCAGCCAAAAAATTCTTAATCAAGATCTCTATAAATCGGACGACATTTTTTTTCTCATCGGTAAATGGCCATTATAATCACTTCAACTCCGAAACATTTTATCGTCTTAACTTTCAATGGCTATAACCTTTAAATGAGCGAAAAATAACGCGAAAATAATCAAACAAAAGATCACTACAAATCGGACTAAATTTTTTGTGTCAATTTTAAATACCCATAACTTTCAAATTATACGGCTTAAAGATAAAATAGTCAAACTTGTGATCACTTCAACTCCGAAAAATTTTAACGTCTCAACGTTCAATGGCCATAACCTCTAAGTGAGATGAACTTCAGCGAAAATCATCTAAATTAAGATCACTACAAATCGAAAAAAAAATTTTTTCTCATCGTTAAATATCCATAACTTTCAAAATAGACGACTTAGTCAGAAAATAAGCTTAATTCGCGGTCACTTTAACTCCGAAAAATTTGATCGTCTCTACTTTCAATGGCCCCAACCTCTAAATAAAACGAACTAATTAAAAAAAAATCGAAATCACGTTTGCTACAACCGGGCAAAATTTTTGTCTCAACTTTAAATGGCCTTTAAATAAACGAAATCAAGATTACTTCAAATCGAACCAATTTTTTCTCATCGTTATTTATATTCATAACTTCCAAATTAGACAACTTAGTGAGAATATAAGTTAAATTCGCGTTCACTTCAACTCCGAAAAATTTGATTATCTCAACTTTAAATGGCCATAACCTAATGAGACGAACTTGAGTGAAAATAATCGAAATCAAGATCACTACAAATTCGAATTTTAAATGGCCGTAACTTCCAAATTAGACGACTTAGTGCGAAAATAAGCTAA
Organism: Chymomyza amoena; assembly: GCA_037043745.1. Lineage (NCBI taxonomy): Eukaryota > Metazoa > Arthropoda > Insecta > Diptera > Drosophilidae > Chymomyza > Chymomyza amoena. Next base: position 217,359 of record JBAMAX010001626.1, read on the forward strand.
ATTCGTGATCAACTCAACTATCAACGGCCATAACCTCTAAATATGACCAACTTAATGTAGTGCTAAAAGCAACATCGATGTTATATCGATACTCTTCAATTTTGTCCGATCATCGATATTTATGTATCGATTATTGACAGATCCTTTTACTAATGCAAAAAAACATACTATAAGCTAAGTGAGCAATTTGCGGTAGCAGTATTTTTAATTAAAATAGCTAAAGAATTAACATAAATTATATTAAATTTTTTTGAAGGATATTTTTAGGCGAATGGTATATGAGAATGTTTCAAAAAAAAGTTATAGTCCTATTTTTGCATATATGTATGTGTGAGCCTATTTCATTAGAAATTTTATAGATGCAAAAAAAAACTTTTAAAGTGGTAGGATATAGAAATTCTACGATTATGATTTTTTTTTAAAACGACGGATGGTAACTCAGCTATGATATATCCAACTAATTTTGGCTAAATGCCATCGCACAGTTTCTTTTTTACATAATTTCAACAGTGTCTCCTATGTTATAGACCGCATTTTGATAACGCTGATTAATACTGATAGTCGATTTATTTTTATTTATTGTGGCCTGCTTTTTTTTTTAATAAAGATTGGGATATTTTTAAAACTTATCCTTTGATTTTGTATTATAACTTTAGAATTTCAAGCGTTTAGTATTTTTTTCTTCTAATAATATAAAAAATGAAACGTAATTAAAATCGTAAACTGGTATCTAACCAGTTTTTAAAATATATAAATTAAATTATATTATTTCACGTTTTATATAATTCCGTGTTACGATATATTAAATTATTTTAAATTAAAAACATCGAGAATGTCAATCTTGGCGCTTTAAGTGCTTGAATCGTTTGTGAACTACAATCACTGATTAACAAAAATGTATAGCTCTGCTTGTTTGCAGTTGGAGGTGTGCAAAGGTTTGCTTGCATGGTAAAAGCAGTTTTAAAATCTTTCATGACGTCACTGATGCTATTTTTGTACGTTAGCAATTTAAGTTACTAGACTTATATTGTTAGAATTTCTTACAAGAGCAAAGTTTTTCACAAGAACATTTAGTCACATTAGTTTATTTGATACAAAAATTATTAATCATATGACACTGCTCTGACTTAATTCAGAGCTTCTTTTCAGAGATTGCCCTTTCGGTATAAATTTGGTTTAAATAATAATGCGAGAATAAAGCGGTTTCTTTTTTAATCGATATTGAAATTTAGTCAAAAAAGTGTTTTTAATTTCAATATTTTTTTTAATCACATTAACCAGTTTATATGTAAGCAACTTTTATTTTGACGTTAAATATTATTTATACCAACAAATTCATTTGTACAACAAAGATAACACTAGTTTACAAATTTAAGGGTCATCGAGTGAACTTTCGTATAAAAGTGATTTTTAGAGCAACTTTTGTTTTCTTGGCAACCCTTTTTTTTCCTAACCATAATTTTCGAGTTTTTTTTTGATAAACATGGTCACTTTTTTTAGTTATATAATCTACAATTCTTACCCGACTTTAAAAATATCTTACACTCGAAATGTTCGTAAAAGAATTCTATTTCACCTTAACATAATTAAAATGTTTTTTCTTTAATAAAAAACAAGCTAAAAATTCGTTATTTTTAAAAATGGTTTATGGGTTGGTTTGGACTTCGGTTGCTTGAAACTTCAATCATTTTTACTTCATCTGTGCATATTATACATTGCTATAAAGATCACGTCAATAACGTCCAATCTTTTCATCATTCATTTCGATACAAAATCGTCACAAGACATTAACGAATAACTGCAAAAAGTGCCCAAAAACAGGTTATTCGAACAAATCTCGAAAACGATGATTAAGAAAAAAAAAAAATAGTTGCCATCAATCGAGCCTTAACACACTTTTTAAGAAGGTTCATTTTTCATTTAAAAGAATTTTAAGCAGACACCATAACTGTAATAATATTGAAAATAAAAATAATGCTATAATTATTATTAATTATTAATAATTAATTTAACGAAAAATATAACTGAATAAATAATAGTTATTACATATATAAATTTTCTATTAAAAAATCGCATTATAAGTGTTACTTTTCAATTTTTTAAATAATAAATAAAAACTAAATAGTCGGTGAACATTTTTAAAATTTTAAATAATATTTTTTTTGCAATTTTTTATAAAAATTAAAAATAATTTTAGAAATATTACATAAAAAATAAAATGTCGATGAATAAAATTTTAAATTAGATTTATTGTGCAATTGTATTGTAACATCCCCATATTGGCAACGTAAAATAATCGATACACATTAAAATTTAAAAAATTAAAAATAAAGAAAATATTTTTAATAAATAAAATAAAAATACGCAATTTAATTTTGATTTTTAATTTTTAAATTTTTATTGTAAGTAAATTGAACCTTTGTCGTGTTCTGAACGATTTTTAGACAAACAACATCCTAATTTAAAGAAATATTTTTCTTAATTTAAGTATCTGAAAAAACATTTATTTATTTACATGGTAATCAACCGATAGTTATGTTACTCAGTATTGTAATATAATTTTAAAAAGAAAATTGGCCTTGTCCAAACGAATTATTCAGCTAGTAGGTAGGTAGGTAAAGTGACTGTCATTTATAGCGCCTAGGCCTGTTGTAGGCCCGTTGTGATACCACCGGGGCTATCCCTCTCCTCACTCTACGCTGTCCTCATTGAACCAACCTGTAGTCTTGATGTAACTAACAATCTTTGTTAGTTCTATTTTTGCAACTTCTGTCATGTCGTCCAAAAAGCTTTGTCCAAAAGTATTTAGCCATCTTCTATGCAGAGCCATGCACCCGCATAGAAGGTGTTCTTCTTCAGCGTCTCTACAACTTCTGCAGTAATCGTTATAAGGCGCCCCCAATCTACTGGCGTGTCTACCGATTAGGCAGTGCCCTGTTAGAACCCCAACTAGGTTTCTTACGTCATTCCTGTTAAGTTTCAGCATTCGGTTTGTGCGGCCCATGTTCCATTCTGGCCTCGTCAATCTACTTGTTGCACAGGTCGAGGATTGAGTCCATAGGACATTGACGGATTTACTGGTATGTCTATCTATTAGCAGCTTGCAAGTTGCTAATGGTATAGGGGTGCTTGCTTTATCTGGCAGGATTGGTATTGTTGTACCCAATCTAGCTAATTCATCTGCTTTGCAATTACCTTCTTTGTCTCTATGACCCGGAACCCAGAGCAGATTTATTGTAAAATATTGTGCTAGTTCTATTAATATGTCGATACATTCCTTTACTGTCTTCGAGGTGATTTTAGGAGATTTTAACGATTTGATGGCCGCTTGGCTATCTGAGTAAATACTGATTTCTCTTGCGGTGAGAACACTTTTCTCTAAAAATAATAGGCTTTCTTTAATAGCCATGATTTCTGCTTGAAAGACGCTACAGTGATCTGGCAGCCGAAAGGAACTACTGGCTCCCATCTCGTCAGAGTGGAAACAATTTATTTTAAATAGTTTTAATATTTGTTATAAAAAGTTTTTTTTTCTAGAATATTTATTATTGGAAATCACCCCTTGATTTTATGGGTTATAATCCAACATTTATGAAAAAGTAAGTCACTATACACTTAAAAACCTTTTGGGTGGTATCATTTAGATTACTCTATATATATACAATATTTAAAAAATCAAGTAGATTCCATGATATGAAACGCCTTCTGAGGTCTTTTGGATGAAGGCGTTTTAGGCTTCTTCTTGGTCTATGACCGGCCAGGGCACATGCAAGCGAGTTCGAATGGTTCCTTAAGCGATCAGCGTAACGGTCGCTGAGTTTATTCAATACATCACCCACATAGGGAATGATATACCACGGGGCATCTGCAATTTTGCGCAAAGTTTTGTTTTGTAAAATTTGGATTTTTTTAATATTTGACTTGGCAGCTGTTCCCCAGATTCGAATGCCATAAGACCAAGTAGGCACAATTAAACTCTTATACAGAATTCTTTTATTATCCAAAAATAGCTTGCTATTTCTACCAAGTAGCCACTCCATTTTGCCAAGTGTGGTTCTACATCTTGCTGTTATTATTTTAATGGTTATAAAAAGTAAAGGCCTTAAATAGAAATATAATCAATTTATGGATAATACTTCTTTTTTATACACAGAATTTAATATGAGGCCAAGCACCTATTAGCTTATGACAAGAAATTTGAAGGTTTTCTCCAATTAACGTTAAATCCAGATCTGGAATACATCTTAGTGAAACTTTCTTGAACAGATAACAATATATCTTGATTGTTTTATATTTTTATGAAATTTAGTATAGTGTACTTATAATAACTTAAGATAATTTTTAATTTTTATTTTAATACCCTGTACCGTATGGTACAAAGGATGTAAGAAGTTTGTGCTAGTCGAAAATGTATCTAATATATAGAAGGAGTCGTCGGAGACGTCATTATTTTTTTGATATCGGGGTTAAATTATATAGCTCCCATAGGGGTATTTCAGACGACCTCGGAAAGAAAAAAAAAGTTTTAGATGAATAAATTGTTTGTTTATTAAGACATCGTAACCAAATTTGGCATTCGAAGGCTTTTAATAGTTTCCAAGCACTGTACCAAATTTGACCAATCGGTTGACTATATCATATAGCTCCCATAGAAACGATCGGTAAAAAAAAATTGTTGCTTAAAAATTCTTCTGTTTTTTGTTTTTTATGAAGGAACCGGGTCTTATTGTAAGTTAGTGGTACGGGGTATCCCAAAGTCGCCCGCGCCCGACTTTACGTACGCCATTTTTTAAGTTTGTAAATGGCAATACGCTTTAAGATTTTAATTGGCTTTAAAATTTTTTAATTTAGTTTCTTCTGGTTTTTGTTATGTGTCCAAAGGACATTCAACAAATTTTATAACATTTTACAAAAAATAATTACATGATTGTCTTTACTCCAATAAGCTAGTCCAATATAAATGAAATACTTATACCTACTTACTTTATAGTAACCCTATTTTAAAAATAAATTTAAAAGCATAAAGGATTTGCCTACTTTAAATTCTTTTCTTCTTACTTTAAAAATATACCTTCACAAATTTAAGTTTTTTCCGCATAAATATCAAACGTCTTTAAAACCTAAAAATATTGATTATTATGATATTATGATTATGATAAATAAATAATAGAAATTATTTTATGCAACTAAATAATACAAAAAAAAATCATATACCATCCTAAAGAACGATTTATCACTTGCTCTACTTTCCTAGCTGAACTCTACTTTACATTTTAATTAAGCTGATATTGAGTCCATATAACTACTTGGACACAGTGCATTATACATATCAAGGACTTTTGGTAGCAACGAAAGCTTAATTTATTTATACTACTTTCAAAGTATGTAAATCCTTTAAAATTTTACTTGTCATCTTTGCTTGTTGCATTTTTTATGTCATCAACAAAATTTCCATTTGCTGACAAATTCGTTGAATATATTTTCCGCTTAATATTTTGACAATTTGGTAATTATTTTTTAATAGAGAGTGTCTGGTTGGGGCCAGGATAGCAACGAGGGTAGGCTAAATAGTAACAACACAACAGTTAGCGGACCTGAATATTGATATCTTGCGAAATGGGATTTAAGCAGTTTTTGATGCTGATAGGGTGACGAAGAGTTCTATTTGCGTTCTATTGTTGCGTCGAAAGGACACACTTAGCGTCGATAACAATTAATAATTATATTTAATGCGTTTTTAAGTATAGCTGGTGACAGACAATATTCTTTTATATAGCAGTAAAAATTGGTGGATCAACCATTTTTATGTCTATCTCATTAATTTTTATTTACATAATTGCAAAATGTTCGATTAACTATCGATAAAAGATTTGTGGAATAAAAAATTAAAAAAAAATTTCAGTAAAAATAGGTGAACCAACTATTTTGAAATCGATCTCTTTAATTTTGATAATATTTAGATGATTACACAACTAATGTAAAGAATTTAATATATTGCCCCAATTTTCTTAAAATATATGAATTATTTTAAACTTTCAAAAAAATGCTAATAAAATATAGTTTCATTTATTGATTGGCTCATCTATTACACCTTTAGCGTAACTCAAGACAGTACGACCGTAATTATACAGAGCCCCTGAGAAAACTCTTCTTAAAATATATCAATTAATTTGCACTTTCAAAAAAATTGTAATAAAATATAGTTTAATCGAAAATATCAATGTTGACTCTTTTACTGCTTGAATCGTATGTGAATTATAATCACTGATTAACAAAAATGTATAGCACTGCTTGTTTGTAATTGCACTTGTGCAAAGATTTGCAGCGCATGATGTAAGCAGTGTTAAAATCATTCATGACGTCACTGATGCTATTTTGTACGTTAGCAAATTAAGTTACTGGACTGATTTGGTTCGAGTTTCTCACAAACGTAAAGGTTTATATAATCCTAGTGTTATTATTTTTTTGAAAAGCTATGTTTTTCGCAAGAAAATAAGTGGCTGAATCCGAATTTAATATCAAAACCTGGGGTCCTTTCTTTGAGTTAGCCACCAAATAACCTTCCTTATGTGCGGTCTTTTGAGGTTAGGACAAAACCAAATGCAACTAAAAATACAATAAGGAAGGGATATAGAATATATATTGGAAAAAAATGAAGAAAGAGACCATAAGACGCACTTTGTAATAAAATTTCATAATCCTATATTTTTGCTCTAAGAGTAACAAACAAAACAGGAAGACTAGATGAAATTCGGACATATGAACATGGGTAAATTCAGGGCAATAGAGAGAAAGTCCGGGCCCGGGTGAAAATGGCTCATATATTACACCTTTAGCGTAACTCAAGACAGAAAGACAGTAATTACACAGAGCCCCTGAGTTCCGCCTTCTCCCATCTAAACAGGCCTGGGTAGAACCTTTACTTCTGTCGTCCTTATCATATTGGTTTAAAGGTTTTAGGATCTCACTAGTTTCCTTTTAGGTGTAACACACATTTTGTTGAACCCCTTGTGAGAAAAAAAAATTTCGAAGGTGCAACAAAAAAATTTTAGTTTGTTTCCCTTAAACCAGTTTAGTTCATTTTAAAAGAAACTATCTGGCTTAAGAAGTAAACCAGGGTCATTCAAAGGATTTCTTATAGTATCATGGAACACTTCTAATAACACTGCTCTGACTTAATTCAGAGCTTGTTTTCAGAGATTGCTCTTTAAGAAATATCCTCTTTTCATAAAAGCTGATACCAAATTTGAATCCTTTTAAATATCAGGCGGAAGAAAGAAAGGAAAACTTTGTAAAAATAGCCGAAGTAGGTAGAAAGCATGTTACACCATTTTCCTAAGATTTCTGAGCCTCTCAGACAACCAGACATCTAATCTCCAGCAAAGGGGATGACCGAACATTATTATGTAGTCCTAAAGCCAAAAGGATGACGTCACCAATGTGGCAGATGACTCCTTGAAGCTACAGTTGGTGAGGAAAGGAGCTATATGGAGAACCACTTTAAGTTTAAAAGAATCATTCATCGTATGGCCATTACAACCCGCTCTCGGGTTATGGCCGACCTCAGCAGCTCTCGCCAGGCGCCTCTGCTTTGCGATCGCCTTCTCCAAGTAGAAATACCAAGGAGGATAGGTTCTCCTTCACTTGATCTTTCCATCGAAGTCGTGGTCGTCCACTTCCATCAAGAAATTGAACACCAATCTTCCATGGTGTGTTCCGCCGACAAAAAATGAAATTCTAGCTATTATTATCCCCTGGGAGTGATAATGTTCATGCTGAGTTTTCAAAGTTTGATTCTGATACAACAGCGAACATCTGGTTACCTATCTAACAGGAGATATGGAGAACCGAAATGATAGAGGGTCGCCTTGTCTGAAACCTCGAACAGTATTAAAAGGTTCGAAGAGGTCTGTCCCTACCTTGACAGAGCTGATGGTGCCGCTCAGTGGCATTCTGCAAAGACGAATCAGCTTTGCAGGAATACCGAACTCAGATGTGGTGGTGTATAGGCGATCCCTTATCGGGCTATCGAATGCAGCTTTTTAATCGATGAAGAGATGATGGGATTCGATCTGTTTTTCGTGGGTCTTTTCCAGGATTAGGCGTAGAGTGCAGATCTGGTCTGTGTTGGACTTACCAGGTCTGAAGCCGCACTGAAAGAGTTCGATCAGTGTGTTAAAGTGTGTGATAAACGCTCGACAGGATCTCGTATGAGATGGCAATAAGAATCAAATTTTAATTTAGTTCTGTAGCCGATTACTTTACAGCCTGCCCTCGTCAAATATATTTTATATGGTACTTTATGCCTTTTTGAAACCCTTCATTCAGCCTTTATTTTGGCCTTCATTAGCATAACAAACAATTGGCAGGCACTGTTATTTGTTGCTGTTTTTGTTGTTGTAATTCTGCTTGCCCTCGTTGTTGTTGTTGTTGTTCTTATTACTCTGGAATTACAAATGTTATTTGCACAAAGGCGCAAAATATTGCATAAATTCACTTTTATTACTGCACACACTAACACACACACACACAGTCACTGATACAAATAAACGCGAGCCGCCATTGCATATACATAGTAACGGTATTTATTGCGCGTCGACGCCATTTTGTTTGAACCTTTTGAAATATTTATGCGTTGAAATCAACACGCAACACTCAAGCGCAACACCAACAACAACAACGAGTGCGCTACAATAACTGCATGAAAGCGCGCAGCAATTGGCGCCCCAACCCCCTACCCACAGGATCCTCTATCTCTCACAACCCCCCTCTAGGAAAAGCTGTAAGCCAACCCCAATGTGCTGTTGGTTGTTATTACGGTTTGTTCTTGTTACTGTTGTTGTTATTATCCTTTCGCTTTGGTTGGCGCACCAAAATGTGCGCTCGTTTTGGTCCTTCGGAACCCCTAGGAATCTCCTCCTCTGCTCTCCTCTTCAGCAAGTAGTGCCCGACGCTGTAATTACAATGCAGTTTAGGGTGCTGAAAGCTTTTGTGAAAATGTGCTTTATGAAATTATGATTATAGCTCAACAGCTGCACTCACACATACATATATACCAAAACACAAGCATAACAACAACAACAAAAAGTGTTGTCTATGAGGGGGTCTGGGGTTTTTGGTAAGGAGTTTTGGGTTGGGGGATACGTTTTTGAAGCTTCGCCTGACATTTAAATGTGTGGCAGCTTGTGCAAATAATGAAAATGAAACAACACTTTTGCGCATTAAAAGCATTAAAAACAGTTTGCTGTATGTATGTATTGTGTGTGTAGATATTTATGTGTGTGTGTCTCTGTCCATTTGTCCTTTGCGTTGAATGTGCGTATACATAATGTGCGTTCAGTCAGTCATATAACACGCATACGCCACGTAGGCCAGCCTAACCGAGCAGAGACCAGCCAGAACATTTGCTTTTCATTTACACATATAATATTTCTTCTTCCATATTTTTTTTGTTTGTTATGCTATGTTTTTTGTTGTTTTTTTTTGATACTCTGTAATTTTAGGGTAAGGAGTGTATGAAGTTTGTGGTAAGAATTTAATTTGTGGTTAACACCTTGAAGGTATAAACAACACAAAGGAAACTTAATATTCATTACTTACACGATAACGATTCTGAGTATCTTTATTAACCATCGATAATATTATTTTAACATAAATAGCATACCAATCTTCTCGATAAAAATGTTTTTATAATAATAAATTCCTTATTCTTTTTTGAGCTTAGGCTCAATCGTAAAATTTCGGAAATGTTTGCAGCAAAGTTATAATTGAAGCTCCACTAAAAGCAATTTATTTTTAAATCTGCTTATAAGAAAGCTACTGTGACTGAAATCGTAATTTACATCTAAATAATAAAAGTATAATAGAAACTTAAGGCATAACATCTAAATTTACCATCTTGAATTATTTTTTCGCTGCAATAAAGAGTTTTTAGAGTCTCACAAGCTTAAATTGTAATAAAACAAAGAAATATATTTTTAATATCAATTTTTTTTAATATCAAAAAAAATTTCTTGGATAGAAAATGTCAAACAGCTGTTAAATAGGTTGTCAGGTAAACTAGTGCTGCCAACTCAAGGTTGTGAACCTCTAAAAAAACACGTTGTAGAACTTTGAAGGTTATATGTTGACATTTAAAATGCTTTTGCCGAGTAACTGCCCCTAAAATAGGATAGTCAGGCTGGGCCGATTTAAACTAAACATTTGTTTATAACTTATAGAAGTTTCATTAAAATCGTAAGAAAATTCCAGAAGTAACAGGCAAAATTGTGACCATTTTAAGAGTCCACTAAGTGTGTATTATAGTTTGAGGTGTTTTGAGCTTAATCCGCCCACTTGTTTTGGTTTGCTATAAAACTCTCAACTACTATAAAGAAAAAATATGTTTTTAATACTTTAAAAAATTGCAATGCCGCAATTTTAAAAGACCTATAAACTTTTTAGGGATTATATTCTCGTAAATAGTGAAAATAATAATTCTATATTGACAAAAACTTTTTTTTTGTTAACATTTTCTATTGCTTTGGTTTTTAATTTAAAGGGTAAGTTAATTTAAATACTTCATTCCTTACACTAGAATTTCATTGCATTCCAACCATCTGCGGAAAGCATTGAATTAATTTTTGACAATTTTTGACAAACAAAATCAAAAATTTAATACCATTAAAAAGAAAAATCTTTTGAACCGGAACATATCTTTTGATTGAGAACGCGTCTCGGTATTTGATTTATTTTTAGGACTCACTTTATACATTCTGATAAAATACTGATAAAAGTTATAAGATAAATTTGCGACCCAAGATGCCAAACCTTAAAATCGTAATACATCGTAACAAAAAAAAAATGCATTATATTTATTCGATTCTCTGAAATTGCTATAACTCTTAAAAAGTAGGACAAATCGAATTTTACGACAAACAATTAAAAGTATACCTATGTTGACTTTTTAAGAAACGACGAAATAAATTCTTAAGCTGCTATAAAAATAAATTAGAAAAAGGAATCTTCTAACAAAATTTGTAAAATATTTTATGAATAAAAATATTTTTCTATAAAAATTTAATTAATCTGCTGATTTTACTTCAGCTAAATCGATTCAAATTTTTTTCAACTTTTTTAACTAGACCGTGTTATTTTAAAATCGTGTAAAAAATAGGAGTAAAAACAGAATTTTTTTTCGAATCTTTGTTTAGAAATGGAATTATATCCCTTCGTCTATATATAAATAAGTCTCCAAATTTTCAAAAATAAACTTTTCAAAACAGATCTTTTAAGTTTTTTTTTTTAATTTTTTTAAGATTCTCCAAGACGAATCACATTTTTTCCAAAAATAAAAATACAGGACAGATCTTTTGCCTTTTCTATGTTTTGTTGACAAAAATTTTTTTTTGTGGAAATATTACAAAATTTAATTTAAACTTATATTTCACAATTTTTTCCGTAGAATCGAAATATTTACAATTAATTAACTTGGCCTAACTCTTTTTAAATTGGCACAAATAAATTCGAATGTGCAAATCGTGTGTTTAAGACAAATTTTTTCAAAAATTGAAAAAAATATTGTAGTATCAGTATCCAAGTCGTGCCTAAAAAGCGTATAAATATTCCAACTTCATTGGGTTCCATCTAGTTTCTCATATTACAATGTTTCAGAGAATATAAACAAAGCCATTTTTGTTCATTCCGTTTTGTTTAAAGGATAAGCACTGTTAATCTTATACGATAATTTTTCGCATGAATTAAAAAATTTTAAAGAAAATTAAAGTAAATATAAAATAAAAACAATTATTATTGTACAAATTAAAAGAGAGAAGATTGTTTGTTAGATATAAAGAATACATCAAGAGCAACAAAGACCTTAAAGCCTATAAAGAAGATTAATTCTAATGTATAAATAATACCGGAAAACAGAGGCTGGTTTAGAAAATATGTACAAGACGTACATATATTAGCAAAGAAGAGTTTTATGATTTCTCAATGTTTACGGTGTAATTCTTTGATAGCATTTCTTTAGGATTAGAAATTTTTGGTGGAGTTTCATAGGTTGAGATAAATATTTGGTAATTTTCGAGGTAACATATTGTGACTGCGCTTTCTTATCACTTTATTCCTTATCTTATTATATTCCTATTATATTATTGTTAAAGATCATAAACAAAAAAATTAATAAGAGCCTACAGCTGCAAGGCGAATGATCTATTAATCTAACAAAACTAAAAACTACTAGTTAAGGGATATTATTTATAGTTATATAACTCTTTAATGGAATAGATGGCATATAGACTGAAATTGCGATTGACACCATGTCAAAAACTGGAGTTTAATTACTTTGGTTATATTTTTAATTAATTTCCTTTTGCATAGTTATACGGTATTCTATGCAAATAAATCCTCTGGACTTTTGGATATTTCTGGAATGCTAAATATATTTTATTCTCCTAGTACCCAAAGGTGTCTGACTTTAATGGCATAACTTTTTATAGCAGTTTTCAAAAGACATCGTTTTTTGTTTTAGGACATCATGAATGACGGCACTATCAAATAATTGTTCCAGTTTTCGACGGTATGTTTCATTGCCAAAAATCAAAGTAAGTGCTTAATTCATTATCTTCATAACTAATTTTTATCTTTGCGCTGGCAAGTCCGGTTTAGTAATATCTACCAAGGAAATATAAGTGTAGACCTCGTAATATTGTTTTTGGTCAAGTTGATTTGGAATAAAAAAAGGCTGCTCAAAGAGTATGCGTATTATTAATGTAAGGTCTATACAATAATAAATGTGAATGTTTCATTCCGAATTATTTTGAACAATTATACGGATTCAATTTATAAATTTATATGAGAACCAATATAACGATTAACAACCTTTTTTGAAAAGTTGTGGAAATGGGAAATGGGGATGGGAAATTTTTACAATTACTTGATTTGATGTAATGAAAGGTATCAAATGAAATAGGTACTTTCAAAGAGTAATTTTTCCTTATTTTTTTTTAATCTTTTTCGAAATATTTTATTTATTTTTTGTTATTGCTTGTTTGACTGGTTTGACCTCGCTCTATATGGCACTTGAGTAATTCCTATACTATCTTTCACAATATTTATAATAAAGTTTCATTCAGTTTTGATTCAGCCAACAAAATACGGATTCAATTCATAAATTTTGTGTGGGAACTGATATACGAGGGTGGATTGATAAGTTTCCGGCCTGACCAAGAAAAACAACGTTTTTAAGAATATTTTTTTTTCTCAACATAATCTCCTCCAAGGCTGATACAATTCTCATAGCGGTGTTCTAGTCTAGTAATGCCATCTCTATAGGCTGATTCGTCAAGCTCCTCAAAATACCCATTTACAGCTTCGATTACTTCTTCATTGTCCGCAAATCTCTTACCGCCAAGCCATTTTTTGAGGTTAGGAAACAGATAATAGTCACTCGTGGCTAGGTCTGGAGAGTAGGGAGGGTGCGGCATTAATTCAAAATTCAGATCGTTGATTTTAGCCATCGCAACAATTGACTTGTGCGCTGGTGCGTTATCGTGATGAAACAAGATTCTTTTCTTCGCCCGATGAGGTCGTTTAATTTTCACCTCGTGGTTCAAACGTTGCAATAAGTCTGCGTAGTATTGACCAGTGATAGTTTTACCCTTTTCAAGGTAATCAATGTATATAATACCTCTTGCATCCCAAAAAACAGTAGCCATAGCCTTGTTCGCTGAAAAAATTGTTTTTGCCTTCTTTGGAGTTGGTTCCTCTGGTCCAATCCACTTAGACTGTTCTTTGGTTTCAGGAGTGTAGTGGTGGACCCAAGTTTCGTCAACGGTTATGAATCGACGCAAAAATTCGCTTGGATTACGCTTATACAACGTCAAATTGGCGGTAGAAATGTTTTTTCGAATTTCGAATTTTCAAGAAAAACACAGAGGCGTCTTGTTCAGTGTGCTCTCAAATCTAAACTAACATGGCGATCGGGCTGAAACTATAGCTACAAGCTATCAAAGGATGGTACTATAGAACGCCACCTCAAGGTAGGCCTAGTGGCGCCATCTCTTGGTCAGGCCGGAAACTTATCAATCCACCCTCGTATAACGATCGTACGAACTTTTTGGAAAAGTTGATATTTTGTTGATATTTGACTTGGTTACCTTTCCTAATTGAAATACTTTCAAAGAATAATTTTTACTTATTTTTTTTTAATGTTTTTCTCAATAATTTATTTTTTGATTGTTTTGGTTGACTTGTTTGAGTTTACCCAAAAGGCACCTCAATAGTTCCCATACTGTCTTTCACTTAACAAATTTTTATGACGGCGTTTCATTCCATTTTGTTTCAGCCAAATTTAAAGACTGTCATCGTATGAGAATAAGAAAATACACACTTAGTTTTTACAAATTTGCAAGTTATTTGATTTTAAGGGTAACTTCATAGCATATTGATATTATTCTCAAAAATATTGAGATAAATCTTATAAGCCAATTTAGGTTATGCTTTTTTAAGAGTATATGCACTTCGTTATTCTACTGCTACGTTTCCAATATTTTGCAATTTTTTTCAGATTATATTTTTTCCATTTTTTGTTTTTGTTGGTTGGTTGGTTTGACCTCGCTCTAAGCGCCAGGCGCTCTCCTCTGACAAATTGCATTTCCACACTTTGTTTTTGCAAAAAATATTTATGCACACACATGTGTGTGTGTGTGTGTGGGAGTCTCTCTATATGAACGCATGTGTGTGTGTTTGTTGCAGGCTTAAAGCCATGCCCCAGCACTTAACGTTTCACAGTTCTGTGCATGTGTGGCAAAAAAGAGTCGCCTAGGTTAAAGAAGGGCGGGGCAGGGGCGTATGTTGCATATTCTTTGTATGCTGCTGCATAATGCAATGCAAACATGATTAATGCAAATGTTTTGCGTGGGCGCATTTAGCCTTAAACTAGTAGGTGGGCGTGGCAGTGCGCCTAGTAGGTGTTGCTTGCCTGGCATTAACTTTACACTATATATGTATTTTTTCATAATTCGTTGATTTTTTGTTGTTGTTTTTATTTTGGCCATGGCTATGAGTATACAAAAACACTGCACTTAGTGTTGGTATCAGCCAAAGCTTTTGAGCGTCACGCAAATGGCTTGATCGTCACATAATTTGAATAAGTTTATGAGCCAACTGGTTGACCAAGTTGGCCAAGTTGGATGCTTCAGGCGACAGCCTAACTATAACTTGGCAAATTTATGACAAATTACGTTTATACGATAAGAAAGTGAAAGGCAAAGCGCAAATTGCAGTTGATATTTTAGTTTGCTTGCCTGCTATCTGAGTTGCATAAAAAATGATGAGAAACTGTTTCTGCAACTGCTGCATAAATCTTATAATTTTATGGGGTCAATATTGGGTTGGGAGGGGGAGAGGCAGCGGCGGCAAAGTGGAGTCAAGCATTTAATGCGCAAGTCCATGGCGACGGGGACGGGAACGGGTTGAGGCAACAACAAAGCAGACTATGACAATGCGACCAAATAGTCCTTTGGGTTGGAAACAACAAACACACGCACGCACGCACATATACAGTGGCACAAAAGTAATTCACACAGACGTAAAAAGATGGCGTTGCTTTCATGCACAAAAGTGTAAAATGTTTACGGTTCGCTTGGAATTCCTTTTCTTCTTTCATTTTTTTCTTTTACTGCCATTTTTTGTTGTTGTTGTTCTTTCTGTTCTGTTTCTCCGTGCAAATCCATTCGTGTGGAATGAGCCATTTTCTCTGGCTTTTCCGTTTTCATTTTGCACTGTGTGGCACTTTGTCTGAACATCTCTGAATCTGAATTCCTTTGCCTTACTTATCGTCTTGTCGTTATGGCTGGCAGAAAAAAAACTTCACTCATAATACTCTATAGAACTTCAAAATTTTGGCAGCAGTTTTTTATTTTTGATAAAAAGTTATTAAATTATGGAGCATATTAAGACTATATAAAAGAGTGATGGGCTGCCAAGAATATCAGATAAAATTTTAGTTTAAAAAAAAACTAAAGAAACTAAAGAAAAAGTAGTCATTGATTACACTAGTCGACGATGAAAAATCTCCAGAGATGAGACTTATATTTTATGTGAGGGCAATGTTTCAGCATTCAAAATCCGTTTTTTTTATTATCCTCTTATACCCTGTTTTTTTTCTAGGACTATTTTAGTGAAAAAGGACCTTTTTCAAAAAACGGTTTCACATATGATGTCATAAAATCTGTACTGATTCGAATTTTTTCAAATTTTTTTTTTCCTGAAAAGTAAAATAGAGTACCTTTCCATAGGGTCCCAAATCATAAAAATCGGTTGTCTAAAGAAAAAACTACAGCCGAAACTGTGTGCCCGAAATGCCAAAAAACACGGCATTTTGGTGACTTTTTCTACAAA
Source organism: Chymomyza amoena (assembly GCA_037043745.1). NCBI lineage: Eukaryota > Metazoa > Arthropoda > Insecta > Diptera > Drosophilidae > Chymomyza > Chymomyza amoena. Next base: position 233,745 of record JBAMAX010001626.1, read on the forward strand.
AAAAGCCATTTATTTTAGAAAAAGTCTTTGACACCTGAAAATTTTATTATTTTAAGTTATTGGTCATGATATGTAGATGCGATTTCTATATAATTTTATCTTTTTATGATTAAAGATGACCGACTTATTGCATTTTTAGTAAAATTAGAAAAAAAAAATTTTTCGGCAATTTTTTTTTTTCGTCTCTTTTAACTGTATTTAACCTTTGAAAAGTGGTTCACTCTTCTATAATTAAATTTTTTTTGAAAGTAGATGTTAGTAGCTTTCAAATAAAGCAACTTTTCGAAGAATTCGAGCTGCCCATTGAACACCACAAGCTGAATCCATCATGAAGAGTACACGAAAAATTATGATTTTTCCAAATAAATACAGTATTTTTTCTTCAGCTGTAGTTTTTTCTTTAGACATCCGATTTTTATAATTTGGGACATTATGGAAAGGTACTCTATTCTACTTTTCAGAAAAAAAAATTGGAAAAAAATTCGAATCAGTACAGATTTTATGACATCATATGTGAAACCGTTTTTTGAAAAAGGTCCTTTTTCACTAAAATAGTCCTAGAAAAAAAACAGGGTATAAGAGGATAATAAAAAATACGGATTTTGAATGCTGAAATATTGCCCTAACATAAAATATAAGTCTCATCTCTGGAGAAAAAAAGTGTGAAATTTGTCGACTAGTGTTATTGTATTTTAACAAACTACTTTTTAAGCAGTAATTAGTTTTACGGCCTGTACGCAGCTGACCGAAAGAATTCCGAACAAGAACGAACTTTATATAAAAAGAAAACTTTTTCTAATATAGAAGTTTTTGCCACAGTTTCTTTGTTTGATTCGGTTTTATATGAATATAAACTATAAAAAAAAATACAAAATCGGTATAAAAAAAATAATTTATAATTTAAGCAGTAATCCGTTCTAAAGTCTATATGCAGCTGCGCGGAATACTTCCGAACTTCATATAAAAAGAAAAGTTTTTCGAACATAGTAGTTTTGGGCATTTCTTTTTGATTCATTTTTGTATGAATAAAATCACTCAGAAAAAAATCAATATAAAAAAAATAGAAATGCGAAATTAGGAATTTCCTAAGAAGCGATTCATTTGGTTTCGTTATACTCAATATATTGAATAAATTAAACATCTTTTATTATTTTAGATGTAAGGCTATTTACTTGGCAGATACGAATTTTAAATTTTTGATATTTCAAATAGCTAACGAGTTCATCTTAAGCGTATAAATGAATAAGATTTTAATATTTTACCTAACATGCATTTTATCGAAATCGGAATTATAAAAATGTTTTGCAGTCGAAATTTGAATCGTTTGCTTTTATCAAAAATAAAAATAATTAAAAATTTAACATGTACGGATGTAGTACGCAGTGGTCCGAACAAAACGAACACGAAAGTGTTTGCGCATGATTTTGTAAAAAAAAAATTTTTTAAATGTTAATTTTTGCCGCCAGTGAAGCTAAAAATATGGCTGGCAAGAAAAATCGTTTCAAAACTTTGAAAAAATTTATTTATTTTTATTATAAGACAGTTAAAACCAAAGAAAGGTTAAACAATTATAAGCCATCATATAAAGATTTTTATGAAAAAATTTTTGCATATTGTACGATGGCTTTAAATTTCACATCTACCACTATTTTGAAATATTTATAATTCACTATTAACTTAATAGCAAAAATGTGCAAATGTTCCACTTTTATTCAGTTAAATAATGGTTCCTCCAGATCAAAATCTTTATCAGTAAGTAAGAGACATTGATGATTTTTCTTGATATAATTTTGGGCTAAGCATATTAAGACTAAAATAAACAGATTTGTTAAGACCATTTCGTAAGCACAGAATACCGGAAAAAGATTTGATGAAATATTCCACAAGCAGCAAAAATCAGACCATATTTAGTTAATAGGGACACACTTTGAAGTCTGGAAGTCGGTCTGCTGCGTTCTGGTCTTTGAGTTGGAAAACATATTTAAAACTCTTAACATTTTTAACTATAATTCTCTATAACTACAAAATTAATTATATAAGCAGATCTCACATTGATGTTGGGAAGCTTACATGAACGGACCTCAGATTCAGATTAAAAAAATATTAAGTAAGCTATATAAAAAATTTGTATAATACAGCTTTAAGCAATAAATTAATAAATACATTTTTTAACATTTTTAAACATTTGTGAATTTGTATGTTATTATTTCTAAAATAAATTTGTAAGACTTTTTGTCCCGAAAATGTTTGATCTCACTGTATGAAAAACATTTTTTCAAAGACTCCTACATTAAACAGCCCCTCGAATTTGAATGAAAAGTGCAAAGAAACAGATTAGCTTTAAATAATGTTTCTGGGATCGATAAATCCGAATCTGACTTCCCTTTTAACCCATCGTGTCAGGCGTTTAAGTATTCCTCCAAAAACTTTTAAATATGTTATCAAACATTTATTGTCCTACAAACTAAATTAATTATTAAGTATTAGTTATTTTATCACTTAAGTAATTTGTGTTATAGTTATGAATATAAATTGATGCATACAATCTAGAAATAATATTAATTTTAAGTTTTAAGAGAGATCATATATACATACAATTATGAAAACTATGAAAAAAATCGATTCGTTAGATTGAAATCCGAAAAGTAATTTAGCGTCATGGCAAATTATTATAACTAAAGTAAGAGGGAATATAATAATAAAAATATATATAAGATATATCTTATCCAGTGGCAGGTGCACTTGGGGAGTTTCGGGTCCGGGGTGTATCTACATATTATTTTTAGGCAGAAAAAATATTTTGAATGATTTTTTTGACGATTACATATTTTGGTTCAAAGTTCTGCCTATATATATTTGGAGATATTGAAATATTTCCCTTAATATCTCAAAATTATTATTATTATGATATTATTGTTAAAATATTTTTACGTAAACAGCGTAAGTGGGTTTCACTTTAAATTTCAATAATCAAACCATTTTGACAAGCCAACTCTGAGTACAACCCACCACGATTCTTCCATATTTACAAATCTTATAAACTCAGAAAGAGATTGGGAGAATGGTTTGTCCGTTGGTTGACTTTAAAAAAAAAACGGCTAGTCGCAATAGTTAATCCAGAAATCCAACTACCAATCCCAAAAAAAAGTACGTTTATTGAGTGCCGACCTTCACGCAAAGCAATGGTGGAAAAACGTTGATGTTCATCGATGTGTCGATATATCGAAGTTTAAATCAAGATAATTGAAGGAATGAAAATTGTGGCTATTAAAAATTTTCATTATCTAAAAGCAAAATTACTACTTTGTAGAAAATAAAGCGTTTTGAGGTAAAAAGAAAGACTATAACCTAAAAAAACCGATTCAATTATAAATAGGCTTTTAAAATTCAAATTAATTTTTCTTTAAATATTTATTAAAAATATCTTCACAAACCAAAGACGCAGCAAAAGTTCCATGTTCATTTCGCACTCAAAAACAGTTTGGACACCTCAAAAAGTGCATTAACTAGTCGCCTATTGCCGCTCTTCTTAAATCTTTTTATGTTCTTTTTACGCTTCGCATATTACATTGTTGCTGTTGGCCATTGCCATTTTGAGTTGGCGTGTTTGTTGGCTCTTAAGCCAACTCGGTTACAGCTACCAAATGGCAGCAACATCTTTGGTTTTTGGTAACGTCGTAGGTGACTGTCAGCTATTGACTTTGGTCTACAGACACGTCAAGAAATCTGCGCTAATATATGGCCGACAGAGACACCTTGAGATAAAATGTCTGGCAGCCATAAGAGCGCAGATTTTTCTTGGCAACTTTGATTTCCCACACTTTCCCCTGCATTTCCGCTTACTAACAGCGTAATCCCAAGGCGGAACCGCATTTCTAAATGATTAGCTCATTTACTTATCAATAACTTGAGATTTTTGATCGACCAGCTGGTTGCCTTTCAGTTTCGATCGCACTTAAGTCGATAGAAATATTTCTATCTAAGAGGCGCCGCCACTTACAAGTGAAAATAATTTCGGTTGGTATTTCAATTTTTTCTGTTTTTTTTTTTATTTTTTGTCGGCGCACTTAAGTGGCCGGCATCATTCAAGTGTTTAATTTATTGTGGAAAATAGGGAATTCGTCGCATTTACATGACAAGACATGGAGAAAACTCACATAGTACTATTTGAAAAACAAACTGCCGACCTAAGTGCTTGCGGCAGGACTCCTCTCAACAAAAATTGATCGCCGCACACGCTGCATTTTATTGATTTCCATGTTGCTACATGCAACAACAATAGGAGCGAACATTTGGAGTGTTAATGCAAGGGCGCGCGGTGTAATAGGCACACACACAGTAGCTGCCACCTACACATAACACTCGCTAATGGAAGCAAGTGATGCCATCACCATCGTCATCGGCAGCGTCTCCATTTAAGTCGTCGTCGTCACCGTCGTCATTGCTTTACCTTACCAGCCGCACGGCGATCAGCAGCTAATTTATGCCATAACAGCAGCCAGACAGGCGGATATCCTACCCAGTTGGAACTTGCAACATGCAGTTTACATTAAAACTACTTTTCATATATTTAAGACGGCCACATTCCATGCTATAAAAGTTAAAATAAGATTTTTATAGAATTCTTTTCGAGCGGTCGCTCCCAAGAATTGGATTGCTGCACAAACTGATAGATGAAAGACCTTGAGTTCTTCCAAATAGGCCCTATGCTCCTCAAGGAGTTAAAGGTATAGATGATGATAATGACTTTCAAATATGATAATTTTCTGGACCATATAGCAGAAACAGAATGTGCATCCCCAGTTCGGAGCGCGTTGATCTTGTTCAATTCGAAAATGTTAAAAAAAGTGGACTCCCAGCGGCAAAAGGGATTAATTCATAGGAATCACAATTCTAGTTACCAATCGTGGATAATCTCAAAACAACGCACCCCAATTTCAACCAAAAACTAAAATCTGCCCATGACCTTCCTGCCTTTTCATCTTTCAGAAAGAATAAATATACTTAAATATTATCGTTATGCACTTGTAATTGATTACGGCAGTAAATAATGGATAAAGTTTTACTATGTTACTTCAAAAACGGCTAATATTCAGCACTATTCACATTCTTACTAACCAAACCATATAACAGAAGTGAAATGGCGGCTCGTGTTCTGAGCTGGTTGAGCTCCTTCGCACTGTAAAGCTTAAACTATGGTATACAAGTATACCTTCTCTCTTTTGGTACCTTGAGAGGGAAGCAGAGAGTAGGCAATTTAGACAAGTCATACACTTTTCGATATTTCAAGATTCCCCATAAATATGCATTTGTATACTAAGTTAGAATAGACAAGGGTGGCAATTGGGACCACGTACCAACTCACAGAATAGGCCCGTTGTGATACCGCAATGGTGTACTTTCCTCCACCCTTCCTCACTAGTAGGTCTTCTAGATGTAAAAGGTAAAGGTTCTCGCTTCTTTTCCTGCAATACACTGGCCATATTTACCGTGAGACACTTATATAATTAATCGTTAACGTAAACTTCAAGACATTTACAAGCTTTTAATTGCCGTATTTTTAAAGGGATAACATTTTTTCTAATAAAAGAGTCTAGCTGGATAAGGTATTCGAAGCTGCATCGAACTATTTCGGCTCTGCGAAGTTGGTATCCCCGTGTTCCAATTTTTTGGCAAAAAAACCTGTTTCGTTTGTCCACAGTTAGTCCATGCTTGTCCAGGATTTTATCCGCTTGTAATGATGCAGTTAGATTCATTGGTAAATAAAGTTTTTTACAAAGTTCAAATTTTGTAACTTTAATTGCGACAAAATAACTGAATATTTTTGAACCAATTTTCTTTTTTACTCTTAATTGGCAACAGGCCGAGTTCTTTATCTTCAAAAATCACAACTAGAACAAAACTGAGGTATTCTCGAAGCTAAGATTAATTAGTTCACAACAAATACAATCCTAGTGCCTTTTTGAGAGACGAATTGTCTTCGGGTAGGTTTATATAGATTATTACGCTCATTACAAATGTATCCTTTTGAAGAGATACTATGTTTTTGTCATGTAGTCAAAAATATTCGGTAGGGCCATGACTTTTTTCCAGATATACTGGACCTTTTTTTGCTTTATGGGCTTACAAATTTTCAAATTGTTTCAGCCTTCTTTTTTTACAATTGCTCGGACAAACGAATGACTTCGTGACAGCTTGATTTAACGATGGGGAGGGCTTAAAACTTGTACAAATTGGGTCACGTAGATTGGGTACGGCCCCTTATTCCCCTTTTTCGACAGCCAACACAGAAGGCTTGGAAGTGATAATTTCCGGTTATAATGACAAGCCGATAAATGTTATCAATTTTAAATTTGAAGCACTATGCTCCTCTAAGAAGAAGAATCATTATTATCAAAGAAGTTGAAAGAAAACAAGAAGTCCAAGTGGTTCTCACAACAATAAAAAGAACAACTAGTAGGTTACAAGAACATCTATATCAGCTTAGACAGCCGGGACGCTATAAAGTCCCTCGCATCGTTGACATCACACATGAACTCAGTGGAAACTATCGCTCATCTCTGGAGAAGATGGCTCACCTCATCTGGGTCCCAGGATACAGGAATATCGAGGGAAACTGTAACACTGAGGAACTGGGTAGACAATGAACTAGCATTCTTCTTCAGGACAAGGAGTGCCTACTACCAGTTGTAGACTTAGGTTACGAAATAACTTCGCTGCCACTGCAAACCTGATAAGGAATCGGTCATCGAAAACATGCAGGATAAGAACAAAGGAACTTTGCTGTCTTAATAGAGATCAGTGCTTGACCGTAATCTGAGCTGTTGCTGGACACTGGCTGGTGGGAACCTACGCATTCAGGCTTAGCGTTCCTTATCACGATTTCAGCAGAAGTTATGCTTTCTCAAATCATACTTCGTTACTGACTTATCTGAGCTCTCAGAAAAGAGTCCCAAAAGCCTCTCGCGATTTATGCAGGCGGCCGGATGGGCGTGACTTTAAAATCATACGGTGGATCTCCTAAAGGGGGAAGGGTGGTGTAAAGTCCACCCAAGGGTATCACTACAATCCAAATCTTAGGCCTAAGTAAGTTGGGCCGCCAAGACCGAGCTTGTTGAGCTTGTTTCGCCCTAACATATCCTAAACTTAGAAGTTGATCTATCACCAACTTGAACTAAGATCTGTTATACTTTCTACAGCATATCTTACCTGAAATAAATTTAAAAATTATCATGAATTACACTGTCCAACAGTGATTTAGAACTTTTCAAGCGACCTAGTGTACGTTGTAGGTCTTGATGAGTAGATCACGATAGTGTGTTTCAAAATTGTCTAACACCCATAAAATCGCAAGTTATTGCGATTTTTCAACCGATTTTCGATTGCTTTACGGTTTTGGAAAGAAGAAGTTTCAAGCTTTAAGATGATATATACTTGTTTATACTTTATACAAAGCAACTACGAGATTTTTTAAAAGTTATCTAAGATTTACACTTTTTTTTTTTCGATTTCCACACTTTGAAGTCATTTTTATATAACATTTTGTTAAAAAACCGTAAAGCAATCGAAAATCGGTTGAAAAATGGCGACGTTGTGATTGTGGGAGTGATCGCAGTACCCGAAAAAAGGTTTTTAAGCAATAACTTGCGATTTTGGGGGTGTTAGACAATTTTGAAAAACACTATCGTGATATACTCGTCAAGACCTACAACGTACACTAGGTCACTTGAAAAGTTCTTTGATTTGTTTCAATTTTGTAGGACAGTGTTATTCGTCCTTTTTGTAACACTCAGATAAAATAGTCGATCTATATTTATGGTTGAATTCGTTTAAAACAATATTATCTCATTTGGGAATTCATAATGTCAACCAACACTTTTCAAGAAAACAAAGTGTAAAATGATGACATTTTATCGTTCTGTTCCTCATTTGTCTGTTTACTCTATAGTTTCCGCTATCTTGGAACGTATCCTGAGATTTTTAGACCTTATCATACTGTTTAACCATAAACTTAAATTTAATAAACAAGGATTCTTGCTTTTATTAGGCTTTGCTCTAAAAAGTTCAATGACCCTTACACAACCAAAAATCTTTATATTTATCTCGTCCACCCAATTTTGGAATACCGCTTAGGCGTTTGGAGTCCTCAATACCGTTTTAATCAGGACAGGATAGAGTCTGTTCATAAGTAATTCCCTCTCTTCGAACTTCGAGTTTTAAATTGGGATTCACTTATCCGACTGCCTTCGTATTCTGAGAGACTTCATCTTACAAAACTGACCTCCTTAATTAACGGTGAACTTTTCTTGCATAAGCTATTTCTGGCATGATTGATTCTACTGAACCTTTGAATAAAGTCACTTTTGTCGTACCTATCAGAAGTAACTCGTAATTTTCGCACCTTATCCTTGCAACTTTGTAGATCAAATTATGCTCTAATTATAAAAGCTTTTTTTTTTTCCTCTCTTTTATACGGTCTATTCCTTCTTTTAAGTCTTCTATCCAAAGTCATCTTAACTTGCCTCTTTCAGCATCCATGACCAAATAGGTGCCATTGGTCATTAATGCTCGAAGACGCAAGTCAAGATGTCTTAGGATAGAAGACGTGATTGAAGGAATAGACCGTTCAAAAGAGAGGAAATTCATTTAATTTCGTCTTTTTGGTTTTTCTAATATATGCAATGTTTAATTTTTATTGGTTATTGTAAAAATTCAAGTCTCTGGACAGTTTTGGATGTGAGTTGGCGCATATTGCCAAAAAAAATACACCCACCGGTCAAGTGACGCGAATTAGTTCATATCCATTTTTTTTGCTTGTCCTATATTGGAATGTTTCATTTAAATGTTTCTTATAATTTAAGAATTTAAAATAACTTTAAAATTAAATAAATAAGAATTTTTTCGTTCCTCCAATTTTCTATAATTTAAGATAAATAAATACTCTCAATATTAGCATTAAAACTAAGTATTGATATAATACAATGACCATGAAGTGCTTTTGAAAGCAGTTCTTTCTAAATTCATTCTGAATATTCCCAAATTAAGAATTTATGCTTTAAAAGCTAATTGCAATCAAGCGCAATATTTCTTTAAATCATTCCACCAAAAAAAAAACTGAATTGAAATTAACTTTTTAAGACTTAAACTCACACTCGAAATCGTACCGCTCACATAATTTCCTCACAGAGTTATCATTATGCATTACAATAGTTTAGCCTTAGCGTTCTCAAAATTCCAACCGGGCACTATGTAATGCATCTGTGTGCATGTGCATGTCTCTACATGTGTGTGTATGTGTGTGTGCCCCTTACTTTGAAGTTTCAATTATGCGCCTCATATGTCATTTTGTGCAAGCTGCTGCTGCCTCCGTTTGGTGCCCCTGTTGCTGCCACTGCCACTGCAGCAGACTCTAAACGCTAAAAGCCGCGACATGTTAATTGTGACGCGTTGTGTGTGTGTGAGTGTGTGTGCTGGCCATAAACAAGCCAAGTTGATGGCGCGAGCGCCAGACGCGCTTAACCCTCTCTGGCCTCTATGTAGCCCCAACAAATATACTACATCATACTACATACTCAGTATACGAGTATTGTATACACGCGGCACTTTGCATTTGAACTTGCTTGCTTAATAATTCAAATTTTTAATAAACAAAAGTTTTACGCTTTTGAAGCTATGCTTGGGATACGAATACTCGAAACGGGTCTGAAAACACGCGCTGACCAGCCACTGACCTGGCCATTAAAGCCATTTAAGCCAATGCGATGACGCTGCCGCCGCTTCTGCCGCTGCTGCTTGTGGCTCAGTGACGTGTGTCAGAGCAGAGCACAAGGCACAAAGGTGTGAAAATTAAACAGCCAGCCAGGATTACAAATTATGACACGACAGCCAGCGTCGTCGTCCACATAAAGGAAGTGGTGTGCACATAGCAGAGCAGTTGAGCAGTTGAGCGGAGCAGAATGAGTGTCAAGTGCGCTCTGGTCAAGCGGCAAGTGTCAAAAAGGGATTTGCATTGTGAGTGTAAAGCTTGTAAGCTCTCTGTGTGACCATGCCCCCTTTTGGCAACAAGCCGGCGGGGGGCGGGCGCTGACAGCTCAGTTGCACTAAGTAGTTGTAGTTGGTGGCAGCTGTTGTTGTTGTTGTTTGTGTTGTTGTAAAGGTGTAGCTTGGTTGCTGCTTTGACATTTGAAATGCACCGCAAAATGCGCGCCATACGCTCAATGTAAAGCGCTTAAGCTCTGCTCAGTGACGTAGATAGATTTTTGCTATTGGGTGTAGGGAGGGACTTGGAGGGTATTAGTAGTGCATTTTATAATGAAAAATATTAGTGTTTGTGCGGATGGTTTGAGAATATGGTTTTCTGAAATTTTGGAATTAAATAAGTTTTCAAGATTTTAAAATTTGTTTGAGGTATATCTTATTATGACTGTCTGGTGTATTTTAAACCGTTTTTTAGAATAGTCATAAGAAATTATTTTTTGTCAAAACTCTTCAAATTTAGTTCCTGTTGTATTGTAATGTAATAATTTTAAATCTTAAAGACAATAAAGCTATGCCATCAGCTTATTACCTTCTAAATTTGTATTTCCTTATATTATTTAAAAAAAAAATCATTAAATAATTTTATTTTTTTTATTTTTTTACTCAAACTGAAAAGTGACTCTTATTTCTTGCAATAATAATACTTTTGTTTATTAAAAACTAGCCGGCCTCCGCTGCACTCCGGCACGCTCGCTTCGCTCGCTCGTCTAGATTTGGAATCTTTCCGATTGGAAAACATCGTCCGATTGATCGATGAGTGGATTAATTTCAACATAAAATTTTCAACCACTCGCCATCTTTACATTTTAACCATGTTTGATGGAGATTTGGTAGTTTTCTTCTCGGCATTGTAAGCAGTATCTGATATTAATGTTTTCGTGCACTAATAATGTTAACCTATAATGGCGACAGGATGTCTTTATTATTATTTTTTCACGTTCAGTCAAGACAAACCACAGATTGAAAAATATTGCGTAACGCGCCGTCCGCGAAAGCCGCGAAACAGGAGTGTGGAAGGCTTCGCGGCTAACTTCGCGGCGTTCGCGCCCTTGAACACACCATGAAGGTATTGTCGATAAATGAAAAAAATGTTAGGAGTGGCAACCCTTATCTCTTAGGGGTATGAAAAATAGATGTTGGCCGATTCTCAGACCTGCCCAATAAGCACACAAAATTTCATGAGAGTCGGTCTAGCCGTTTCGGAGGAGTATGTTCACACAAAAACCAATATTCACAATCCCACGAACCAATTCATATAAACTCATCGCAATAGGCTTAAAACTTCCGCATTGACCTCTAACACACATAAAAATCAGATTCATAGACTCGTTCATGAGAACACCCATAATACGTAAAACATAAGTTTCTTCTTATATATAAAATTCTAGTTTCACAATGTTAGTTACCATACTCCTCCGAAACGGCTGTACCGATTCTCATGAAATTTTGTGTGCCTAAATAAACTAAAATTTATAACGTTTATAAATTTTGTTTTTCCTTTCGACAAAAACAATTAACTAAAAAATATTAGATAATCTGACAATGTACACAATGCCAACCTTAAATTAAAAAAAAAAATGTATTGCAAAATCAAATTGTCCTTTTTAGTATTTTCGTCGCAATATTGTAATATTTTTACATAGCCTATTCTCGTCCCAGGAAGCTTCTGAACATTTTAAAAAAAGTCCCATTAAAATCGGACAAAGGGTTTGGCGTCCAACCTCATACAAACAGACATACACTTTTTTTTATATATAAGATAGCGAAATAGGTGTAATTTCTCAATCAAAATTAAAAATAAAAATGTATTTTTTTTGTTTCTTACTTTTTTTTGAATACTTATTATATTGGCAATCAACCGATTAATTTAAACGGTTATAATCCAATATTGGTATAAAAGTAAATCGCTACACACTAAATATAAATTTTTATTTTAAAAAATGTAAATAAGAGTTTCTGCAATTTATATTATAAAAAACACAAATGAAAATTATGGCTTGATTTGTAATTTAAAAATTCCACTGATACATCTTGTGAGCCAAGAAGCCTAAAACAAAATTTTAGGCCTCATGTATCCTGAAGGATCAATATTATGGATCCCACATAAGAAAAATTACATTTTTAAAATTTTTTGAACTAACCGGAGTATTTATGTTTACTTCAATACCCTTTCATAAATGCCCCTATATGCCCTTGAAGGATCAGTATTAAGTATATCAATTTTTAAAAATTTTTAGAAGATTAAGGCGCATGTATTTAGCAAATTTTTACTGTAATCATTTTTTTATTTGCAATTTCTTATTATCCTTATCCTTATCCTTATCCTATTTTTGGTGTTATACCCAGAAAATTTTATAAATATTAGAATATTGGCAGAAACATCCCATACTATTGCGTAGTAGGTTAATTGCCAGCAAGTTTTCATGGTCTGCATCCTCCAGACATGGTCCTTATTTGCTTATTCCATATATGTAAGTAACAACTTTTTCAAGGTTCTAAGAGTTACAGATTGACGTTTTTGGAGGATTATAATGTTATGTATAACATACATTCATACAGTATGCAGACTGCCTTATAAATCATTTTCTGGGATGAGAGCTCCTGAAACAGTTCTTTGCTTTTTATTTAAGCTGCTTTAATTTTTGTTAATTATGACCAAGTATAATTCCCGTCTTAATAGATCCCGAGTATTTAAACCGTTTCATTTTCGAGCACTATCGAGGCATTTCGAGATATAGAAGAACATTTTCTAAGACTTTGTTCACAAATAATAAAAAACAAAACTGGGCAGTATCAAAAACAAAAAAGTACTTCAATAAAGACAATAAGCTACTCAATAGTTTTGGTGAAAATTCCTCTATAAATAACGAAGTTATCAATCTTCTACAAAAATACGAAAATTTAAATTATATCGTTTTTGTGATAAAGGAGGATGATCATAATAATGAAGATAAATAAAATCAAATTTGTAACTGAATAGCAAAAACTTTGCGGAAAAAAATTCTTAACTGATCTCTTGAAAAATTAAAGGGTAAGAGTGGTACTCAATGATATAAATGGAGGGACAGAACACGAACATTTTTGGCATCCTGCATATAAACTCAAAAGTAGGAAAAAACACAGTACGTAAACTTAAATATCTGAAAATCCTGACGAAATATACTTCGGTATTTGTAGAGCTGCATTATTTTAATAATTAGTTTATTTTTCATTTTTAGAAAATTTTTTGCTGTTTGGCTAAACATGTTTGGAAGATTCCATAATTACATAATTATGACATTGATTATTGCCAAAGTATGCAATAAAATCGTAATGGTAATTGTTAACACAATATATGGCATTATCCAAATACAGGCAAATCGTATATATTCAGGATTATTTTTGCTAAATCGAATCACGTATCCTTCTAAGCCGACGAAATTATAAGAAAGTATACTCTTTAGCTCTAATGATCTTTTCAGATGATATTTAAATGAATTGTTCTTAGAGTGTCGAAATTTTATCTCTAAAATATGTGTAAAACGCGTAGAGAACAAGATTTTGAAAAACCATCAGATATCCCTTCAACTCCATCAATTTACAAGAAGGTCCACTCGTTAGTGTTGATGGTCTTATCAACAAATATTTGAATGAACATTGCTTGATGAGTTTAGAAATTGCATCTCTACAAAATGTGTGGAAACAAAAAATTTTTGGAAATACTTCTCCTTTCTATACGAGTAGAATAGAAAAGACGGCATTTTAAAAAAATGTGCTATGAGTTTTAGCCGTCTCCGTTTATAAAATGAAATCCCCTACAGTGAGAAATCAAATTCAGGATTTCGTACTTAAGTGCGATTTTTCTATTTTTAGCAGTAAAATTCTTAATCAAGAACGTTTTTTTTATAAAGCTGATTAGACAAACATTCGCAATTTTGAAATGTTAGAATCATACGTCGTAATTTTTTAAAAGTGCATTTTATGCACGTTTTACAATTATTCTTAATCATGACTTTATTTATACCAATACATATTTGCGAAATTTTCGAAAAATTTATGTAGTTTGAAGATTTGCACTTTTGCAACAACTCCGATATCAATATCGCCATTGCCTTAAAAGTTTTCTTTTTATTTGCATATAAAAAAGACGATCCGGAAATATTTAAAAATTTGCAATACCATATCTTTGTTGGGTCACGAAGGGGTACCCACCAGATGGCTAAGATAAGGCCAGTATTATTAATTTCAAAATCCTAATTTTCAAAAAAATGTCATATAAAATTAAGATCGGCTCTTCCGTAAATTTTTTTACATTTTAAAAAAAATATATACTAATTATCTTTTGACAAAAATTAGTATGTTGTATAATTATCGTTTTTTCAATAGCAGGGTGAAGTTTAGGAAAATTATAGATTACCACCTTATTTATTTATTTTAAAAATTTTTTTAAACTCTGAGGCATAGAATAGAACGTTTTTCTAATTATTTTGTGGATCAATTTCTGCGTGGCAATTTTTTTCGTAGCACTGTAGACTCCATATTAGTTTACAAATTGATTTTGGCGGATTTCCCATTAGGTAGAACTAATGGAGCTTTGAAAAAAAATATTCTTTGTTTTCTCGAGATTTGATCTTTCTGTTGGGAAGATAGGAGGAATGTTAAAAAGGAACTTTGGTTGTATTACTTACTTATAAAGAAAATCGACAGGCCGTAGAGTATTTCGGGCACAAGAGTAACCCCTGCCCATCCACACGCCTGGTAAGACGAGCCTTATGGCAATAATTCATATACTTATATTCATTATATATATTTTGCCAGCTCAATTTTGAAATAGAATTTGTAGCGAATTACTTGCTACTTTTCAGAAATTGTATATATAAATTCATCTAGTAACTTAATAAACGCCTTAAAATTCTGAAGAATGTGTGCATTTCTTAGTCTTTGGAACAGCTATGAAAAACAAAATTTCGTAATTCTATTACAATTTTAGTGACGTAGTGGAGGATTTGGATCCCCCAATTATCCCCCATATCCACGTCTTTCAATTTAACACATATCTATAGACATCCCGACATCCCCGTGTGTATCCTGTGTGTTGATTAAAAAGGCTTTGGCAATTTATGTTTGGTCAGCAAGGCTTAGTTGAGGCTTTTAGCTGCAATTGCATAAACTTATTTAAAACTTTTGTTTTCATTTTTTTTTTTTGTTTTTCGTTTTTTGATCAACTATTATTTATTTGTCTTGCATATTTAAGAGTGTATCTGTATGTGTGTGTATATATATATATGTGTGTTTATAAATTATGCATTTACCAGCACTGGCAGCTTTTGGTTTTGCATAATGCATGTGCATGTCACTTTATGCATTTTTAATAGGCCATATGGGGGGGCAAAAGTGGCCAAGAGGCGTGGTTGGAATGGCTATGTCAAAATAAAGTAATGTTCGAATTACTTGCAATAATTATGCAGTACAAAGTTAAAAATAACAAATTCAAAAAAAAGAGCACAGCAAAAAAAACAACATAAAAACCACAAGAAAACAAACATGGAATATAAGAAAAAAAAACAAAACAATCGACCATGAACAATGGCAACAAATGGAAATGGAAAATGGGCTGACCAGCGGGAGGAGGCGGCTAAGGAGAGTGTGGGAACGCTCTACAGCAAACAATGCAACGTTGAATCAACACAAAGTACATGGCCGACAGCACACACATACATAGATACAATAAAAAAAAAGTACATAGATACAAAGATACAAAAACACACACACATATACAAACAAATATATATGGATACTCGTAGAGGCACTCAGCCACAAAAATGCAAATAGCTGCTGCCCACGACCACGCCCACAACCCCCAAACCGAGCACCAGCCAATAACAATAACAATGCAAATATGCAAAATAAAAACTAATGGGATGGCCTCAGTCCGGGACTTATCGGGACTTTAGTATATCCTATACTGCTCGTATTTTGCAGAGTGGTCATCTGAGTTAGTGAAACTTTAAGACTATGAATAAGACTAAATGGGCTAAAAATAATTTTTAAAATTTTTCTTGCTTTTGATGCTTGTTAGCGTATCGAGGACATATCGGGAAAAAAAAGTATATCTAAAATGTTAGCAAAAAACCTGATCGTTATCGTACATTACTAGGTAGTTTTTCTATATATTGCTACCTATAAATACCGAAGTTTTAAAATTCCTAAAATTTAGCGTCCCCAACGTTATAACTTGAAAAACAAAATTAAAAAAAAAAGCCAATCAACCAATTCGAAAACCAATCATTTATAGACTCTTAGACTTGATTGGACTGGCTATCAAACAAAAGCGTTGAATTTTAGATCTAAAAGGAAAGAACTTAGGTCTCAAAATATAAGTTAGTGAATGTTTAAGACAATAGCTCTTTTTTTTATAGTTTTAAAATTAATTTTTCCGAGGCCGATCTTTGTTGTCGTATTGACGCCATATCGGGAATAATATAAAATATCCCCTAAATATTTGCAAAACATCGTATCGTGGTCGTACTTTACTAGGTAATTTTTCATAAATTATTACCTATGTATACTCAAGCTGTCAATTCTTAAAATTTTACATACTCAACGAGGTAACTCGAAAATCAAAATTAAAAAAAAAAAGTGTTCTAAAAACGATCATTTATAGACTCTTAGACCCGATTGGACTGGCTACCAAAAAAAAAACGTTGAGTTTAACACCTAGAAGGAAAGAGCTTAGATCCTAAAATAGGAGATAGATAATCTTTAAGACAAAATGGACTAAAATTAGTTTTTTCGATGCAGATGTTTGGGAATAACACAATCGCTTAAATATTTGCAAAACATCGGTTCGGTATTGTAGATTACTAGTTTTAATTTCGTAAATACAATATGAAAAATATTGCATTCTGGAATAAGTAACTTCCGCCCTATGCTTCGAATAGAAGCGTTACGTTGTCTCCCATGTATCAAGAAATAAATGTAAATGGGTTACTTGAAAAACGAACTTTTTAGGCAAAATATAAAAAACTGTGCTAAAAACAATCTTTTATAGTTTTTAAGACTCGGACTCAGACTCAGATAATATCAACTCAGATGATTCTGCTGATCAGGAACTTATACATTATATATTGCCTGTAATAAAAATAATAATAATAATAAATGTAATTAATAAATAAAAAAGAACAAATAACGCATTTAATAGAAATAAGTGTCCCAAGTGACCACAATATACACGAAAAATACCAAGAAAAAATAGAAAAATATCAGGAACTTACACAAGAAATAAAAAATATTTGGAACCAAAAGAAAGTAATAATAATACCATTCATAGTAACTGCAACAGGAATAGTACACAAAACATTTGCACAAAATCTAAAAGCACTCCATATATCGGAAAAAACAATAGCCAAAATACAAAAAGCGGTAATTTTAAAAACATGCAATATTGTTAGAGCGTTTTTAAATAGCCAATAAAATAAATAAATAGCAACTGAGCCTAATCCCTTGGTAACCACCCGGGATAGGTGAATTCCAGCCTTAACCAGCTGTGAATGTAAAATTCAGATATAATAAATGTAATACAAATAAAAAAACGATTTAACGATTTCGGAATCAAATTGGGTATATTTTAAAAATCTTAGACTGGCTTAAAGAAAGTAAATTACTTGCAAAAATGTTCTTAGCATCATGAACTCGATGTTTTGTTTGAAAAAACTAAAACGTTAAATGTCATTTAAAGTTTGGAAAAAAAATGTTGAAGTTGACACCAAGAAAGAAAGAACTGAGATCCAACAAAATTGTATGCCATTTTTTTTTATGAATATACAGCCTTGATGAAAAAGTTTCTGGAATTTATTCGGTAAATCCTAAATACAACATTATTCATCTAAATCGATATTGTTTCCTTCAAAATATTCCCCATTGAATGCAACGCAGTTATGCCAGCGCTTGATCCAATCCTCGAAACATATTTTATAATCGGTTTGCTGTATGGCCTTTAGAGCCATCTTCAATTTTTCCATGACCCTATCTCGGGTGCGGTTTTTTGAGTCGACCGAGTAGAAAAAACTGGCTGGGATCAAAATCAATCCTTTCTTTGATTGTGTTGATGTTTTCGTCGGCTCAAGATATTGATGGCCTGCGTTCATCATCGTTGAAGGACTCACGGTCACTTCTGAATCGCTCGTGCCGCTGGTAAACGGCTGATCTCTTCAGAGTATATATACCGAAACCCTTATGTAATATTTCCAATGTCGGCTCACCATTTTTAACGCAAAATTTAATAGAAACTCGTTCTTGCAAATTCAAATTAATTTTTACAATTTTAAGAAATCGGAAACACGCACAAATTTCAAGCTATAAATTTCATAGAATGTCAGTGACAGATGTGATACTTAAAAAAAAAGAAATATCAAATTGGGTGACTGAGAGTACCGCACGGTTCATGATTACGGGAATTTGGAATTACCATGCTTTGGGGTAAAATAAATCGTAATTTTTATAATTTTGAGCATCAACTCAATCATTTCGGGGTGTCTAAGCTGTATGCTTATTATAATTCCTTAAATGTCTTTCTTTGCTGCCTATTTCTCAAATACCTAGTCTTGATATGAAGAATAAAATAATCGCTTTCAAGGTTTGTTTCTGAACGGCCTAAAATCGAATGAATTCAAAAACGATACATAGGACACAAAAACTAACACAGAAATAGAAAACTAGCAGCATGTACGAAAAATCACGCCTACCGATGGTTCCAAGTTCATGAAGACGTAACTTAACTCCAACAAAAATTGGTGTTTTTCGAAAAAAAAAAAAGAGTTATTGAATGAAAGCAGGAAATTTTGTTTATGGTTCCATAGCATCCACAGTTCTTACCCGATTTTGAAAACTCTAAGGCTCGAAATAGTTCTTAAAAACATTCTCTAAAGGTTAAACCAAATTGTTGATTTTCAAAATTTTTCTTCTCAAAATGATTAATTATGAAAAAATTTAACTTTTTTCGATTTTAGCTGCTTATAACTTGAAAAATATCGACTCAATTTTCATATATCGTTTATCACCGTTAAAAACTATAGTTAACGAGATATTCAGGAACAACTGAACCCCAAAAATCTGTTTTCGAAAAAGTATCGAAAACTTTTCTTAAAACAACAAAAATTGATATCACTATCAAGGTCTCGACCCATAATTACACTAAAAAAATCTTTATTTGCTACTAGTGTATCGTAAAGTTCTTTACATCAGCATTTCTAGAGGTCCAAAAATACAGCATCAAGCTGAGGGCTACAAATTAACAAATTAAAAAAAAAATAAAACTAGGCTAAAGTTCAACAAAATTAGGAAAAGCTAAAGTTAAGTTAGTAAAGTTGAAAAAAATATTGTATTAAGCTCGTGTTGTTCCTCTGCACGTCAACGCTTACCTGCCCATGAGAAATCTCAGTACCCACAGTTTAATCGGTAACTTTTCAAATCGATAACTTATATGTGCTTAAATGGTATGAAATAAAGAAAGATTCAAGAAGGTATGTTAGGCAGATGTTGTTCGCTTAGGAGGAGTAACAAGCGTATGACGTCCAAAATCGAAATTTTCACGTATAGCTGTTATTAGGTAAGTTATTAAATAGCCAATTTATATAAATGTATTTAGTTTATGGATTGACTGACTGAAAATACAGCTTTAAAAAGGCAATTAGTGAGTTATATGCATCTAAAAAAAAATACTAAAAAAAAAAAAATAAATAAAAAAAATATTTTTCGGTAACAAGTATCGAATAATTAGCAATATTAGCTATCGATAAAAAATGCATAGCATTTTATTTTCCGAGGGATTTTATTTATACTGCAGAGGTAACTTTTTTGTTGATCACTTTTATAATTTATACCTAATATGCAAACTTCCAATCGCTTCGAAAACAATATTCTAAATAATACGAACATTTTATTCCGATTCGTTTTGAAACCAAACAGTGCACCTAATTTTTAATGTGGTTTGAAAGTGAATTTTCTGTTGCAATAAGAATTAAAATCGTCAAAAACGATTTAAAAAGTACGAATTTAATATTGCAATAATTTTTTTAAAATTCTTTGAAATTCTTAGATTGTATTTATACTTTTAATGATTGATATTCGTTAACAATAATTTTTAAAAGAGCAAAGGAAATTATCAGCAAAGAAAATTCGTTTTCCGGAGCACGCTAAATCGAATCCGAATAAAATTGTTTGGATTAGTTTTATCGTTTTTTCGGAATACGGCTTAAAAATGCTTTCACAAACAAAGTTTGTAGCCTATGTTTATTTATTTTTACCATGCATATTGGCTGAAAAATAGTTTTTTTGTGTTTGATTTTCAAACTTTCTAATAAAGCCAATTGCCCTAAATTCTTTGTAAGAGTACAAGAGGGTAGCTTGATAAGTCAGTAACTTTTTGAATGAGCAGCTGAATAAATTTGAATGCAACACTGCTGCTATGAAGTGTTATCTGTTAACAGATTCTTTTAAAATTCTAAGCGAGCTGCGCCATTTTGTTTATTTTTTTTTTTTTGAAGACAGGCAACCTTGTGATTTTTCATGAAAAAAAAATTATATTTTTTTCCAAATTATCATCACTGAAACTAAAACTAGGCTAAATGTTATGTGGATTCTGCATCCTAAAAATGAACTGCTTAAATTGGGTAATTATCATACCAGCATACGTGACGTCAATAGTCAAGGTCGTCCCATAAAAGAAAGCCGAAATTCGTGGAACCGATACTAGAGAATAAAAGTATGAAACGTGGCTGAAAACTGCAAATAGCCCAATTGAGCGAGTGTATCATCATCAAAATCAAAAATCTATTCGGACGAATACAAAATGTAGAAATCCCAAAACTAAATGCCTCAGTCAACAGGAGACCATGGGTAGAAATAAAGAATGTATCCACCAATAAAAATATCTTTTATTCAAAAAGCCACAAACGTATCAAACAGCCCTCGCATGTAAAAATAAAAAATTCCATGGAAAAACATAAACACTGTGAAAATGCGAAAATTTCAAATTCCAAATGCATTGCGATGTGGTGAGAATCAACAACAATAAAAACAACAACAATAAAAACAACAACAACAACTGCAACTACAACAATAACAATGACGTCAACAATGTAAAAGCCAAGTTTAATCAACATATAGCACGGTCAATGGGTTGATTTGGTCTCGGTTTGGTATTGGCCCATTACATGTTGGGCTTGTTGGGGACCAGGACAGAGATTTTTTTTAATTTTTTATAAACACGCAACAAATTTTCAACAATTGCCACTCAATGTTGAATGGTTGTTGTTTCATTGGATGGATGATCGGTCTGGTTGGTTGGTCGTTGGGTTGGTCTGGACAGGATGTCTGCTCCATATGTGTCATGTTTTATGTCGTTCATCAAACTATAAATAGAGGTATGCAAATAGTACAACATAACTATTTGAGTTTGTATTTCATTTTCCAACTCATGCAAGTATTCCGCATATTTATTATAGTAGGTACTTATAGATACATTTTCAGTCCTACCGCAGCGTCAATTAAGTTGCGTTTATCTATGTCATGTTGAAGGTATTCCGTACGTAACCCATCCATAGTAAACATATTAAATATGTATTCCTATAGTCGGCTTATCAGCATAGAATTTTGTGTGGCTACCCCCAAAAATATTATTTCTGGATTTTTAAGTGCCTTTGGCTTTATCGCTACGGCTCTGTCCATAAAATTAAATCAAAATCATAGCGCACTGACAATGAACATGATAACTAATTGACATGGCTGTTTGTTTCATCCAGTTTTTGGATTATTGATGGCCAAAAATTCTACACGAGCTCCGGCTGAGTGCAGCAGCTGATAAACTGACTGATTGACTCTACGTATGGGGCAGGGGAAAGCAAAAGCAATTGATATGGAAATATGCAAAAGATACAAAAGTATCCAAACATAAAATGCCCGTAATTTGTAAGCTTGTAAATATGGGTTTTATGCGTTATAAACGACTATTATAATTAGCAATTGTGTGGTTTAAAAGCAGTTCAAAGCTGTAGAAGAGCTATAAAAATGTTACCCAATCTGTTTTGAGTTTAAAATATTGAGTGGTTCGTGAACAATTTATTAAGCTATAGAGCTCTTTTTAGGTATTCTTATCTCTGTATACTTTGGTTCACTATTTATTTAAAAAATGTTTATTAAAGTTGTATTTTCTTAGGCTGGACTTCAACACAGAATTTTTGTTCTGGCTCCGGTAAAATCTTCCACCAGGGCAAGAATCTCTAAGAATATTACTGGGTTACTTACGGGACACTGCGGAGTCAGGAAACACCTGAGATAATGGATATCGTAGATTCTTACACCTGTAGGATCTATAAAAAACCTACTTACGTAGTATGACACTCTCACCAGGAAAAGAGCATCCCTCTTTGGCGTTTAAAGTATATGGATGAACGAGACTAGATTCCAGATAACTAAATTTATCTACTACATAATTGGACTGGCCAAAGAACTTTAGAAGGGAGAAAATTAGATCCTAAGGGTCGCAGTATAGTTTTTCCCTTACTAATATTATTATTATCAAAAGCTCTTGCGTCGTAAAGATTTTGGTAAAATAGGAAAATGTTACTACAATTAAAATATAGTTTTACACACATGTAGTACCAAAGAATATAGAATTCTTTGGTAGTACTCACAAAACTGAAATCCTTATTTTGGCAACCTCATCCCATAAGAGATGTATGCGAGAAATCGACAATGAAATGAGGGAAAATTATGACTTTTTGGACAATGAACATACTAAGGATGAGACGTTGACGTTTTGACATGTGCGATCAATGTGCTTTCTTAACCGTTTTAAGTCTATATGGCTCAAACCTCTATGGATAATTATTTTGGAATCAAAAAAGCAAATGAGCATTCTGTTCTGCTTCAACTTGTTTAGAGACATTAAATTGTGAATTTTGATCTCTAGGTCATACTGAAACGTTAACGGCTCATCCACAGTTACCAGAATGTTTTCAGTAGTTCATCATGTGGATCTTGGAAGATACGTTTGAGATCTTCCTATTGCTTTCGCTGTTCCAAATGACTTCTCACAACGCAGATTAACGTGGAAACTTGCAAAGACGGGCGATCTGCAACCTTCCTACGGCTTAAAGTCAACAGCAGATTTTGCCAAGTCTTTTTTTGGACTCCAATCTACAAGTGGCCGGTGAAATTCCCATCAGCAATCCGTATATCCCATCGGAAATGGTCGTCCAATTAATTTCCTGACAGACTCTGTAACACACAGCTACATCAAAAGAAACATAGGCTGTGACGAGACGGGCCTAATAATTTCATATGTATTTCGGCCCGCTGAATCCGAATAAGCTTACAGAATTGACTCAACAGGTCCTAACTTCATTTTTCGAGACCAACTGTTTGAAAATGTGTTTTTTTTCTTATATTTAATTTTTCTGAATCCAAACTTGGATTTCGACGACCCCAAAATCATATAGTCAGGCTACCGAATTTAATAGGGTTTGTTTATTTATAATACAACCTCAAAATAATCCATAATTTTTTTGGGAATTCTGATGCCCAACCATAATTTTGCATATGTTTTTGGAGCTGCCGATCAGTAAACTGCAGTTTTTCCAAGAACGGGTCTAGGTGCAATCCTAAGGCCAACAATATATTTTACGTGACCGGTTTTCATACGATGTTTTTGTTTTTTAAGTTCTTGAGCTGTCTGTATCCAAATCCAAAGTAAAAAAAAAGCATGTTCGTTTTTCGAAATACCTCTTTTTATGTGATTTTATGGGATTACTTCAGAAACCTAATATGCTGTGGAATTTTTGAGATCGAATTCTAGTTCTGCGACCTAAATAAAATATAGTCGATGTAGTCTGGCTCCTGAATTTGAAATCGAACTTTATTTATAACATAAGCTTCAAACACTTCATAAAATTAATTTTTGAGTCTGATGCCCAAAGTATTTTTTAAATCTATTTTTTTTTGGATTTTGAGATCCAAAAACCCGCTGCACGTCAGGTTTCTGAGATAATTCCCGAAATAAAAAGTTGAATGGGGTTAGCTGAGATCATGTCAGAACATTAGTTGCTTATGCTTAATTTACCTCGTATTTGGATTCTATCTATAAACATGTTCTTTCCTCTGGATTCGACCGTCGGAATTTTTTTTGTGTGTCTGTGTAATCAAATTGTTTGCTGAATTATTAGACCCCACATAATTCGAAATTGTTGTGGGAGGACTAATGTCAATTCACAAGCTTTTGTGATATTAATCATATCATATATTATATCAAATATATATGTATGTATTTGATGCCCTGATTTTTTAGATATATTTTGGATGAATAATGATGTGCCATATCTGCCTTCTATGTACGAATCAATAAATTTTACATTTTTTTTTTTATATACAATGTCGAGCAAAAGTTTATGGACAAAAAGAAAGAAAAGACCTTAAAATTTATCGAAAAACTAAGTTAAACACTTTTATTTGTGCAGTAAATATAATTTCTCCGAGCTTCTTGCTTTGCATACTCTGAAGTGATATTTCATATTTCGCACAATTTCCCTAAATCCAATCGAAGATCTTTGGGATGATCTTGATCGTGTCTGTCTTCGAAAGAATCTCTCCGGACTGCATTAAAGAAGACATGGGAGCAGCTGGAACCAACATTTCTTGAAAAACTTGTGTTGAAAGTGTTTAAAGCTAATTGTGGATATTTTGACCAGAAAAAAGTATAATCGTTCTATATGTACAAACATATCTGTTACAATTGAAGTAATATGTTGAATAGTTTTAAAAAGAACAATCTTTAGGAAACTTTTGTCCTGCAGAGTATTTGTTTATTCGTAATCTGGCATTCAAAAAATTTTATAACATCTTACATAAAATAAAAACATTATATATATATCATATTACCAATGAAAATTAAAGTTCAATTTATTTTAAGTTTAAATTGAAAAATATTTTAAAATTTATTTTTTTGTGACGTAAAAATAATTTTTATTACTCTTTTAGGTTTCAAAGGACGTCTGACATCTTTAATTTTGGTAAGTTTTATATATCTACATTACTTGCATTTTGTGTTAAATATAATTAATGCTCAGAAGGCCTAATTAAGTAGATAGAAGGCCTACGTTCCTCTGCCTACAAAATATTTATTATTGACAATTATTTTATACTTTCTAATTTTTTATTATTAATGATAAACTTAAGTTAATAACTCAGTTCTGTCACTTTCGATTTACTATTGCGAATTATTTACCCTCGAAAATACTGTGATCTGATTTACAAATTTTGAAAATTCAGACAACTCCGAGCTGGTGTGCAAGGCCTTTAAAAAAAAAAAAAATATAAGTCTTACTCCCGGCTGACTTAGACAATTTTAGACGACCACTTTAGTGCCAAAAATTTTGTATTTTATATTCCTCGACAACTTTTATACTAAGATTGTCCGGAGGACTAAAGAAATCGATGTTTTGTGAGTCTGTCCATATTCTTAAGAGAGAGTGTGGGGGTATCTATAGTTTTATAAGACTTATAAAGCAATTCATTGGGAGATAAAGACAAAAATTGGAAGTCCCATGTATGCCGAAATATAAAAAATCGTTTTGGGGTTGCCAAGCCATTCGCCGTAGAAATAATAAAATTCGACAAAAATTTTCTATTTTAAAAAGACAGTCCAACAAAGGAGGTATTTAAAAAATCGGATGATAATGATATTATTAGATTTGTCAATTACTGCCAAAAACCCAACTTTAAACGCCTTTATGCTAAAATACTAAAATCAATTTCAAAATTCGTACACTCCAAAACCGGATCAGCCCTATTAAAATGAAGAAAATTTCGATTAATCGAAATATCCCACCTGGTCGTATGAGGGTTGCGCGGATGTAGCACTCAGGATGCTATGCTCGCGTTATATTTTATTACCTATTACCGAATTCATAAAGGACTCAAAAAAAAATGTTGTACTTTTCATCATGTTATGTTTGCTTCGTTTACTAATTCCTAGATGTTATTTTGTAGATGGTGGGCCATCTGTAAATTTGGTTGTTAAACACTAATATTTCAGGACATTTCACTTCAAAGTAGATGCTCTTCGACTTATGCCAATTTCAAAATCCTATGAACTATGGGAGCGTTTGGGTTATGGGTTTTCATAGAATGTCGATCTTCTTTTTATGGAAAATGGCCTATACCACGTTAATCAAACCAAAAGATGGCCCAGCCTCTCATAATAATTTCTCTGACTGACTATTTTATAAGTCTCGCCTGAGCGGAGCATGGGGATCTCAATTAGAAACTGGTCAAAGAGTACAGGGACCCGCAATTCATAGGCGAATCCGAACGGCGGTGTGTTAAGTTAATATAGATTTTCTTGGCTAGCGATGCCAGTTCTAGGCAAATGCAGCAGTGCTTCTTCGAGTAATCGAACCACTCACTATTGGGTTGCAAAGCAAGAACGCTACCACTACTGTACGGATGGCCCAGCCTATACTTCGTTCCTCCATCAATGAGTAGAGCTTTCAATTGCAGGCCAATATAAATAAGCCTTTCTTAAACCATATATATTTTTAGAAACTAGTATTCTACTAGAACTGTTGTCTTGGGACAATTGATTTTTCTTAAATATCTACAAATTTTGAAGTTATAGGTATAAGCTATAGGAATTAATTATATGCTTTAAAACATTTAATTCCTCATATAAAATTAATTAAATCATAAGATTGTCGACCCCTAAAGTTCCCCGTTTGCCGTATCGTACAGACCCCAGGGACTATCCCCACATCTAATCATATGAAATTGTATCCAATGAAAGATTTGAAGCTTTGCGGTGATGACATGAAACTCTCAACTGCCTAGGCTGTCAATCCAAATTTATTCTTATCTTTTTCTACATCCCTCAGTTCCATATATCCATACAATAAGACAAAGTATACGTTACACAAAATGAAATGAAATTGCTAACAGTAAAGCACACACACAAGAAAAAAAAATAAGAAAAAATGGAAAACTTTACGCAAATGCAAATATCATCTGGATAAAAAAAAATAAGATACTATGTAAAAAAATAAAAAGAAAACCAAACCAAAAAGAAGACAGGACAGAGTAAGGCAATGCCTGCAACGTTTTCGATGATTAAATGCAAACACGCAAATATGACGGGCATCTGTCTCTGAACCTCAGATCTCAGACCCTGTACATTTCCATATCCATCCCCACAATTCTTTATCCATATGATATATATACTATCTGTGTGTGTGTGTGTCGACTGCTGACTGTCTTCAAATATGGGATAAAAAGGAAGAAAACGAAAAACAGTTGGCATTAATAATTTATGCAATATATAACGCATATCACATATCCACAAAATGCTGCGATATTTGCATGCAGAGAGTCCAAATATTAAAACAGACAAAATGGCAAAAAAAAAAACAAGTAAATATGTATATACTACTATATGAATATAACAAAAATGTAACATAAAATGAAAATTGAATGCCTTACAACAGCCATATGTAAAAAGTATACTATATACATTTATATATATATATATATATCTGCAGATGTATGAGTGTGTGTGTGTGTGCACTTACTTGCATAACTGTTATGGTTATGGCTTATGTATATTTTTGCAATTTTGACAAAATGCTGTCAACGCTTTACCAGGGAAGTACACATACATAAAGTCAATGCCTTGAGCAAAAAAAAATTCATATAGGTAAATTTTGTGTGTAAAAAATATTTATTTAGGAATCAAAGACTAAGAGACACTCTATTTCGCGGATATTTTGTAGTTACACTGAGAAAAAATCGAGAATTTCGATCACTAAGATGTCTTATTTTTATACCAGCAATTTTTCTACAAATTACTGCTAAAATATAATTTTGACTTTTTTTTTTCAGTAGAAGGTGCCTAACTTGAGAATGTTATGAATGATCTACTTGATTATAAATAGCAACAAAGATAGAAATTCGTACCTTGGTATTGTTAAGAATGATTTTAAGAAGAGGTGCAATCAAAGGGCATTTCTGCTTCTTAAAAGAAGTTTTCATTCTAATGCTGCTATTAGGAGTATTTTATTCTTAAATTAAGAAAAATAGCGAACGAAAAATTTTAACAAATTCTAAAGTAAAGCAATCTTGTTTGGGTCGAATTCGCACTAAAATTAAAATCGATTTTTCCAGTGTGCATTGTACCTGATAGCCTTTGTTTTGATTTGAAAGAAAATATCTTTAGTTTGCAAAGTGAAAAACTGGAGAGTTTAATTACGATAACTTTATAATAAAAATGCCGAGCATAAGACGGGCGCATTCGACTTTGGGATAGCCTGTACAACAACATTGCAATAAAATCCGATATATTTATTTCTTAATAAAGGTATAAAATAATCTTTTCTCCCCTGACATAATAACGGATCTAATCAGAAAATTTGCCTAACCATCTCTGAGATTTAGGCGTTCATACAGACGGACATGGGCATATCGACTTTCCTGGTCACTCTTATCATACTTTAGGTAACTGTTGGGGGGTCTCCGATATCTGCTCTTTTACATTATTACATTCATTTTCGGCTTGCACAAACTTAATATAAGTTCTTGTCAAAAGTTCTTGTTGCATTGATAAGGGGACTCTGAGACGAATTTTAGATTTTTATCATATAACATTTAATTTGGAAGCAGTGTGTCTCGAGTTACTTCAGAGGTTTTTACTTTTGCAAACAACCATAATGTAACACTTTAGGAGCTAATCGTTTATTGTTATGAAGTAATCAAGAGTGTTTCAATGGATGCATTTTAGTATCAAATTTTAATAAAAAAAAAAAACCCTTTGAATTTTTTTGTAATTATGATCGATAGAAATGTGTTTGCCTTCTAACTTGCAAAAAAAAATTTCGCATAATTGTGGATAAATTTCCGATATTTCAATAATTGCATTTTGAACATTGGAGTAGATGAGCGATAGCAGAATTTTCAAGGATGGTTTTCAAGTCAAGGAGCGGAAAGACTTTAAAGCGTAGAACGCTTGGAAACTACTAGGGATACTTATATGATTCAAAATACAGTATTTTGTAACAAAAGATGGCAAAAAAACAGAAAACATTCGTTTTAATAACTTTGGTACCTTCCACCGCTTAAAATACGAACTTGAGGGTATATGTATCTTCCATTACAAATAAAATTTAAAATTAAATTTTGAACATTTTTTGAGTTGGAAATTTTTCTGTACGATTTATTGAATTCGAGATAAATGGGCTCACACTCAAAAATATCGGAATAGCCTACGAGCCGAGGAGATCACCATTTTGGCTTTAGACTTCGGATGGTCCTTAACAATGCAATTTTTCCTTGGTGAAAACCTATTTTTACTGTACTAAAAGTAAGCTTTATTACTGAAAAAGTATCGGTCCAACTTCGAGACCTACATTTGGATAATTTTTACGCGTTGTTGGACCTTGTATCATTAAAATGACATAATATAATGAAGACGTCGTTGAAATTAGATACAAAAAGTCACAAAGTTGGCAGATGACAGCTATTGGAAATCCACGCACACCCGTTGAATTATATTTCCCTAAATTCTTAACAAATTGTTTGCCTTGAGCTTATGAAATGCAAGCCAGTTCCCAAATCCTTGACGTTAATGGCGACGAAATAAAGTTCTAAGGATCTGGGTGCGACCGAACGAAAACTTTTCTGTGCTATGTTCCACAGTTCCACTCCATATTTTAAGAATTTAATGTATACAATTTTCGCTGGTTCCTACTTAAACTGAAGTTTTCAAGGTAAGATAGTGGCTAAGGATCCTGTACATTTTTTCTCAAATTTCGTCACTTAAGATGCTATAATAATGCTATATTACGAACAATCGAATCGCAGATCATTACCAGCAATAATTTACGATCTGTGAGCACATCATGCAGGCCTCTAGAAGATTTCTGCATATTTAAGCAAAATTTCAATTTATTTGTCTAATAGTCGTTAGCGTAGAAGACCGCTTGGCAGCCAATTAATTCATTAAGTTCGGCCTCAAAAACGCGTTTGTGATCGATCCTATAGAGATACATGTACGTAAGCATCCGATTCTACTAAAATTCTTGTACAGAACTTGAACCAAAATTGGTAATGATATCTTTATAAATAACTGTATTATCGATCTTAAGCTTTCGATATTTTAAAGCAAATGGTTCATTTTTCACTTTTTACAAAAGAATTCTGGTTAATTCCACATTTTTGTCTGAATTTTGATAAAAAGCCATTAACTTTTTTTCGTAATCGAACAAAACTTTTCGAGTCATAAACAAGCTGTACAAAATAATTTCTATAATTGGAAATAGACTATTTTCAGCACAGCTATAAATTTGGCAAAATTTGTTTCGATGTCAAAAGCAGCTTCAATATATCCACGAGATATTTACTTTTAAGTAAAGATCACGTTTTTCTTAGTTTATAACCAGACGATATTTTCGAAATATCTCAAAATCCATTTATTTCGGTTTTAAACACTGCATTTGGAAACATGTTTAGGATATCTTGAAGCTGTTTACATTGTAAAATATTGTAATAAAAGAAACTCAAGTTTTCGCCAAGTATTTCTTGCATAAGTGAATCAAAATGGATAGGTGAAAAAAATTATTAAAATCACCATAAAGAAAAATCGATATCAGCGATAATTTGAAATCGCATGTCTAGCTTATGTGACTTTCACCTTATACAATCTACAGGCAATAACTTTTCTTCCACATTCCTATTTTATTTATTAACTTCAGTTTCAATACGGGTCCCGGTTAAGAAGATCGATTAATTTTAATCAAAGTCCAGATAGGTTGGATTTCCATCAATGAAAGCTATTAATTTATAAAGTTGCTCGGTTTTATTATTTATTATTATTTTATGTATTTATCATTATATTAACAATACAAAAGTTCTATAAGAACTCTAGAAGCCGAAATCAAAATCAACAATTCCAAAATATGGTCTCTGATTTGTATTTATTAATCTACTCCTGAAAGCATGGACTCTCAAGTGTCTACCAAGCAACGAAATTAAAACAGAAATATTACATGTAACCCGTTTAAGTATAATACATTTGTTTCAATAAAATCATTAGCACTTAGATTTGTAGCTCTTTTTCCCCACCTAAGTAGTGTCTTTGGATTCCTATGAATTAAAATATATAATTTTTTTAATAATTTATTTGCAAATACATATTTCATAGTAAGCTGCATGCACAATCCATGTTTGTCTTATCTGTAGTTTTCTGCTCGTTATCTATGCCCCCAAGCATATGCTACAAATATTCCATATGATGGTCTAGTAACTACTGCGTATACGCAACAAACCGAACCAAACCAAACCAACCCAAAACCCGTTTAATTAAGCACTTACATGATTTTAATTTATCGCCAACTGCAGCAAGTAGCAAAGGCAGCATGCAAAATTCCGACTAATACGATAAATGTTGCCTCCGTTTTTTCTGTTATCGCTTCTTATCGCTGAACGATAGTTGGACGGACGATCAGACAGACGGACGATGACAACTTAAAGCCTTTGCGGCCTTAGCCCACATGGCATAGATTTATTACCATGTTTAGGCCAACATTTGGCTAGTTTGTTTGGTAGTTTGGTTTGGCCTGGTCTGGTCTGTAGTGTGCCCCCAATGACACATTTTGTTGTACACATTTGTCGAGTTAAAGTTTATTTATGCATATTTAATATTTATCGAACTGGCTTTTTGCACAGTTGTTGTGTATAAAAAATCGTGACAAAATTTATAGCCATATTATATGTTATTTATTTAAGCTATAAATATGCATATAAAATAAATAAATGAATGCCTGTGTTTTTATGCTCCGCCTCCTCTCACACGCTCTTAACTCTCTCTCGCTCTCTCCCCCTTTAGTGTTGTAATTTATGAGATAATAAATTTTGAAACTGTAAGCAGAAAGTTAATAATAATAATATTTACTTATCGGGACTACAATTTGGTTTTTGGCTGGGTTAAATTGGCTTGTTTTGGGGTAATTATATATTCTACAGGTTTTCCACACTTGGTAAAAGAGTTTATAGAAAGGTGGCGGGTTTGGAAAGTTTATATTAAGTTAAGTTCTTGCGTTAATTCTTTTAGGGAGCATGAAATATGTACTTACTGAAATCGAATCGTTGTGTAACCTTTTTTTTTGCCCTTCCCCAAACTCTGGAACATTTTATTAATTTTTCAAAAGCTTGCTCAAAAAATCGAATTGCGTAAGACAGTTGCATAACAACTGAATTAAATAAAATTTAACGATATATGATTTTTTCTTTAAAAAATTTGCTCAATTAAAAAAAAAATACTTTTTTTTCATAATTATTTTTATCTATATATGAAACTTTAGAGCATAATTTTTACATTTTATTGTTTAACCTTTTCAAAAAATTCCGATATTTTTAAATTAAAAGCAATAATGGTTTAAAATTTAAAATAAAATATAGAAAGTTTTAATTAAAAAAATTAAACTTAAAAAAACGTTGCTTACAATTAAAATGAATAAAACTAAGAAAAAAAATGGCGGACGTAAAGTCGGGCGCGGACGACTTTAGGATACCCTGTACCACTAGCTTGTAATAAAGTCCGATTTCTATCACAAAAAACCAAAAACAGAAGAATTTTTAAGCAAAAAATTTTTTTTGACCGATCGTTCCTATGGGAGCTATATGATATAGTCAACCGATTTCAATAAAATTTGACACAGTGCTTAAATACCTTAAAAAAGATATGAATGCCAAATTTATTTCAAATATCTATACAAACAAACAAAACACATCGAATTTTGTATAAAAAACGTGTTTTTGGACCGATTGGTCCTATGGATTTGGATTAAATTTGGTACAGTGCTTAGGAACTATAAAATACTCACGAATGTCAAATTTGATCCCAATATCTTAACAAACAAACGAAACACAACAAATTTTGTTAAAAAATCGACTTTTTGGAAGATCGGACCTATGGGAGCTATATGATATAGTCAACCGATTTTGTTCAAATTTGGCACATTGCTTAAGTGGTCTAAAAAATTTCCAAACGCCAAATCTGGTTACGATATCTTTATTAAAAAACGAAATATAGCGAATTTTTCTTTAAAAAAGTTATTTTGGCCGATCGGTCCTATGGGAGCTATATGATATAGTCAACCGATTTTGATCAAATTTGGTACAGTGTTTGGGAACTATAAAAACTTTCGAATACCAAATTTCGTTACGATATCTTCATAAACAAACGAATTATTCATCTAAAACGCTTTTTTTTTGTCGAGGTCGTCTCAAACACCCCCATGGGAGCTATATAATTTATCCCCGATATCAAAAAATTAAAATAAACTTGCCTCCTATGGAATAATATGGGATCTAATGTGAAAGTTTGGTAACTTTAGCTCTTACCATCTCTGAGATCTAGGCGTTCACACGGACGGACGGACGGACAGACGGACGGACGGACGGACAGACGGACGGACGGACAGACGGACGGACGGACAGACGGACATGGGTATATCGACTTCTCTATTCACCCTGATCATATTTTAGGTAACTTTGGGGTGTCTCTGACGTCTCCTTCTATATGTTACATACATTTTCGGCTTGCACAAACTTAATATACCCTTGGTACCATACGGTACAGGTATAAAAATCAAAATTTTACGATTTACTTAGTTACCTACATAATAAGATGAATAAAATTTATAGAAACCAATAATATAATTTAATATAATAAAAACAATTTTTTTGAATAAAATAAAAATAAATATATAAAAAAAATGGCGTACGGAAAGTGGGGCGCGGACACTTTGGGATACCTTGTACCACTAGCTTGCAATAAATTCCAGTTCCTTCACAAAAAACCAAAAACAGAAGAATTTTTTAAGCAAAAATTTTTTTTTTGACCGATCGTTCCTATGGGAGCTATATGATATAGTCAACCGATTTCAATAAAACTTGACACAGTGCCTAAATACCTTAAAAGATATGAATGCCAAATTTATTTCAAATATCTTTACAAACAAACAAAACACATCGAATTTTGTATAAAAAACGTGTTTTTGGAGCGATTGGTCCTATGGGAGCTATATGATCTCGTCAAACGATTTGGATTAAATTTAGTACAGTGCTTAGAAACTATAAAATACTCACTTATGTCAAATTTGGTCCCAATATCTTAACAAACAAACGAAACACAACAAATTTTGTTAAAAAACCGATTTTTGGAAGATCGGACCTATGGGAGCTATATGATATAGTCAACCGTTTTTTTTCAAATTTGGCACATTGCTTAAGTGGTCTAAAAATTTCCAAACGCCAAATCTGGTTACGATATCTTTATTAAAAACGAAATATAGCGAATTTTTCTTTAAAAAAGTTATTTTGGCCGATCGGTCCTATGGTAGCTATATGATATAGTCAACCGATTTTTGATCAAATTTAGTACAGTGATTGGGAACTATAAAAAACTTTCGAATACCAAATTTGGTTACGATATCTTTATAAAGAAACGAATTATTCATCTAACACGCTTTTTTTTTGTCGAGGTCGTCTCAAACACCCCCATGGGAGCTATATAATTTATCCCCGATATCAAAAAAATAAAATAAACTTGCCTCCTATGGAATAATATGGGATCTAATGTGAAAGTTTGGTAACTCTAGCTCTTACCATCTCGAGATCTAGGCGTTCACACGGACGGGCAGACGGACAGACGGACATGGGTATATCGACTTCTCTATTCACCCTGATCATATATTAGGTAACTTTGGGGTGTCTCCGACGTCTCCTTCTATATGTTACATACATTTTCGGCTTGCACAAACTTAATATACCCTTGGTACCATACGGTACTGGGTATAAAAAAGTTTATCAATTTAGAATTGACTATGTTCTGCAAGGATAGACATTCTTTTGTTTTTTAGACTTACAAATGAAAATGTTAACGCTTTTCAGAGGACCTCAAAAGAAAAACAAAAGTTTTTAATTGACATTCGTTTGTTTATAAAGATACCGTGCCCAAATTTCGCATTCGAAAATATGTATATTAGAGTACCCATATACTAAAATTTGCTTTAGTTATAACTTATAAGAGTAATTTTAGTTGGACCAACTACTTAATCTGTGCATCATCAACGTATCTGTTCCTGCCCATAGATCTAACCAATTATATTGCCTTTAGGGTGATGTTAATATCCAAATATTTATCGATACGAGACAGGCCAATAATAGAGCACTGCCCTCGTTTCAGTCATTTACGACCAAGTTGGGGGATTCTAAATACTTCTCTCGCCTGGATCTCAAGAATTCATATCATTATCTAATACTTAGTAAGATGATTCAAAAAAGAATTAACGAAATGTTGGCAGTACGCGCTGACGTCCTGAATAATTTAGATAACATCACTTCTGCATTGATGAAAAAGGCGCAATTTAAATACTTTACGATATTCTTAAGGAGAGTGATGCATGTCCACACGAATGATACACTCAATTATCCATTTTAGAACTAACAATATTAAAATAATAAAAAAAAAATAAATGTTAAGACAATGTTATTATTGCTAAAAATATAAATAACACCCAGTAAAAAGTTTTCTCTTAACGCACTTAATGCTTAAATAAGTTGTGAATTGTAAGCATTATACAATTTTCATTCCCTGCTTGAGGCCATATGCTTCAGTGGAAGATAAAGAAAATGTTTATAATGATGATACATTGCACCACATTAGGCCAAAATTAGTTGATCAGCTAAATTCGTCTTTTATAGTTTATTTATGAAGACATCGGAACAAATGTCTTTCTGAGTTTTTAAGCAGTATATCAATATTTGATTGCAATGTGACGGTACAGGGAATCTCAATTTCTTTCGTACAACATCTTTATTTTTTGCAAGTGTCTAGTTTGATAGAGTCACCAACCCAGGCCTAAGCACCTGGAATCAAGTTTGACTTAACCAGTCTTCAATGCAGTTTTGGCCTTAATCTCGGACGTTCTTCTTATTTCTTCATTTAATTATTGGTGGAGACGGCTTTTGTACTTTCTTCTTTTCAGCCTTTTAATAGGGTGTTCTCTTAGGTGTTGTGCTAGTCCTTCTTTATAACGGCTAACGTGAAAATTTAACTCTAAAAATTGTAAAATGTAAGTACAATATGGCCGATTTTTTACACTTTCGATAGCAAGAGATGCATTGTAATATTTTTTATAATACCTTATATTTATAACTATCTAAAAGCTTATCGGAGTTTAGCCAGAATTTATTCTTCATGTAGAAAGAAACTCAACATTTTTTTTTCTAAAAGTTCTCTAGTTCCATACAACATCGATAGTCTGTATCCCACCTTTGAGCACTACAATATTTAATCTTCCCTTTGGGGGGAAAGATTAGATGCAAAAAACCCCCTTAAAAGGGAAAGAGCTGACAATCTATTCTGATATCTATACAGGTATCTTCTCTGAAGAGCTTTTGACGAAGCCTTTATTCCCCTTCCCCGACTGGTGTTGCGTTTTTCAATCGGAGATATATGCAGTCTGGCAAAAGGCTAGACTTATAGGAACCTTGGACAGAAGTCCAAGAATTATTGTAATTCTTTTCGATAGTCAGGCTACAATTAAAGCAACTCCCGAGTTGCACGTTCCCCATCACGATTTCTGCCGCAGCTGCGAAGATGAGAAAGAGACAGAAAGCATTCAATAACTGATGTGCGACTGACCGGCGCTTCTTAGAAGCGAACCCAGTTTTTGGGTTCATTCTTTGAGGATCTGGATAATCTAGCCTATGTGGCCATGACGGATCTGGCTGCTTTCGTCGAATCCTCAAATAGAGCAGCAACATGAGAGACTTAGGCGATTAGGGATGTACAATTTTTGATACTCCTCTACAATACCTCCCTTCAATTCCTTTCCTCCCCTTCCTTTAATAAGGCAATACAATGGACCTCATGGTCTCTGAGTGATTTCAGTCACTATCTGAGCTGCCTATACAACCTAACCTAACTTAACCATGTTTAATCAAATGTTGGGTCTGTTATACTATTTAAACTTTGCTTTCGCTGCTGATATTTCTGCACCAACCTCCTTCAGCTTATAATACCCAAAATCTCTTAGTTTATGCAGCAGTCCACAACAATCTGTACTACCATAACTTACCTATTTGACCAAATAGTTGTAGCCATAGTAAAATAATTATGGCCAAGACTTACCTAAGCCTTTAACGCTTGGCTGGTTTGCGTTCGCGTTCAAAATCCGCTTAAGGACACGAAACAGGACAACGACATACGTTCACGGCTTAGTCCAATGCGGTTCGCTGATTTTTCAACAGGCAAAACTTTTGACATGTGCTACATAAATTAAAGTTAGCTGCAAACATTTCCGCTGAATTTGAGTCCGACACGCAATGTGGCAACACTAGGGATAACTCTGCCTCACATACATATACACGGTAAATACTTATGAGTATTTCTTTATAATCAGCTGGGTGTCATCGTAAGGTCATCCAGCGCACACATTGCACGCAACGTCACAAAGTCCTGCCGGGTACAGCCGTACTCTGCTGGCTGCCAACCCCACATCCTGTTGTCCATTCAGCTGTGCTTATCTATTACCCTGCATCATGCATAATGTACTCCTGACACGTCAGCAGTGCCGGGCGCTCAGTTGACCAACGCTTGTAAACAAATTAGAAGCGTCGTTGACGTATCCTGCGGAAGTCAAAAGCATAACAAACAGCACAGCAAACAAAAATGAAAAATCTAAAAAAAAAACCAGGAACTTTCCCTTTTTTTTGGGGGTTTTTGGTCAACGGAAAAGGCGCAAAATTTGTTTGGTCTGTTGTCCATCTTTATTTTTTACGGCTCTACTTTCTTGTCGGTTTGCCACACCTTTCAAATCAGTTTGTCCCGAAGGACGCGCTTTGGCTCTTTAAGTTGCAATTAACTTTGTGGCATAGACTTACAGTTAAGCAGTCCTTTATATATACGTAGGTAGTACTATGTACCACCTCCACTTTTGCCTTATGACCGTAGACCAGAGCTTTATGTGTGCATTGCACGCAACCCATGGCTTATATATGGTATACTCTGTTTTCTGTTGTTCTAAGGACCCTAGGCAAAAATTGGGTTAATACTGGGTTTGTGCAGTGGCATGTAACGTGGGAGGGGAACAGTTTGGAAAGCCGTAATTTAGCATTGCATAAAATTATAAGAAATACGAATAAAGCTCTAGATATCTATGAATTTCGAAATATAAAAATTGTTTCAGCGAAAAAAAGTCCTTTATGCGATACAGCTTTCCCATATGTGTCTGGCTTCAATACTTTATTACTTTACATAATGCTTTTTTTAAATCGGTCCAGCACTGCTAAGCTGGAAAAATATCGATGCTTTTGACGTAATTGAAGGTTTTTTCCCGTAAATACATTGAAAACATTTCTTTAAGTTACAAAAGGCCTCCTCCCCGTTGCATTTTCGATACTTATTTGTCGATTCAAAATCTCCGCGCAAAATTTTCGTCAATAATATATGTATAGTTAATTTTAACCGGTTGAGCTACCTTCTATTTTCTACGATTTACATCGAGACTACGAGAGCGGGTGGTGCTTACCACCACGGAGAGCATTAATTTACTGTCGTTTTATTGTAATTTCAAACTAATGGTGTAATAAAAGGGCCGGTACATGTTTCTCCCGGGCTCAGATTTTTTCTACGACGATCCAAATATTCTTCGCAACGCTTAAAACAAACTTTTCTAAATACTTTTAAGCCTTTGGAGAAAGGGTTATTTATAAATGCGCCTATGAGTCTATTTGTTTGGATGTTAAAACCAAAACTTGTCAACTTTTTGAGTGTTTAAGAGGGGTTACGAATTTAATTTTTAACGTGTATTTTTATGCCATTTTTCGCTTTTTTTCGTGAAAAATTACAAATTTCTTGGGAAATTTCAGAAACATTTCACTTTCTCGTAACACAAAATAAATTTTTACTAATCCAAAATATTCAGCGCTGAAAATTGAAAAGAACAAAGCATGTTTTTTTTTATTTCCTAGGGGCGTCACGAATTGATTTTTTCGGCTACATGCAAATTGACCTACCCTAATGTATGAGATAGCACATCCCACATCCGGAACTTTAACTGTTCTGGCTCTGAATTTGCAAACTCACATCGTCGTGGCTTCAGAAGAATCTTTATAGTATTTCGAAAAGTTTCAAAATCTTAAGAACGATTTTCACAACTAGTTTTCAAGTCGTCGAAAAAATTATCTTTAATTTTTGTATTTTTTGTTCATATATTTAATGTAACTAAAGACCTTCGCCCCCTGCGTGCTTCTGATTCCAATTTTTAGTCTTCAGTATTTAATTTAGATCATTTTTTAAAGTCGTCGAAAAAATTATTTTCTATTCATTTATTTTGTTTGAATTTATGTCGTTACTACGGGGCTCTGCCCCCTGCGTGCTTCCAACGCCCAGCGTCAGTCTTCTTTATCGAATTCAGATCAATCAGACTATTATATAATCTAACAATTCTTTGTTTCCATGAAGTTCGTCCCATCGGCATCCCCATGCAAATGTCGGTGCTGTCCGACTTCAAAATACTCAGGAACAGCAACAACTGCATGCTCTTCTGATTCGCAACTGTTGCCAGAAAAGAATTAATAGCATCAAATATTAAAAAAAAAATTGAATAATATCAGATGAAGTGTCGTCCAGGGTTGCCATTGCTACCGTTGCTAACCCACCTTTCATGATACATTTAAATGTTTCGTATTAATTTTCTCCTGCATGATTTCAACGAATCTGGAATCGAATCGAGTCTTACATTGTGCACACCGTACGAGATGTGGCTATCATATAGTATAAGTTTTACCTCGATACGTTCAAGCATACGAACACAATCGGTTCTACACTGATTTTTTGTTGAAGAATTTTTATGTATAACATTTTTTTTCTGCCTCTCGCGTACAGTTTTGAAGAGAACAATATCTGTATTATTGAGCAAACGAATAAATCACATAGAAAATGAAGGGAATATAAACTTAGAACAAATTAAAAAATTAAAGGAAAAAGGCCGAAAATAAAACTATTAAAGTCATAGTCTTTTTCTAGAATATTAGAATACACAAAAATCATCCAAAAATGATTGGAAAGAAACATAAAGGGTTTTTTTTAATAGGGTTTCCGAAGGGATATCTCCGAAAAGATATCTCTGCAACTAGTTGTTACTTCTGTCACATGACAATGCCATTTTATTCAGTACACCACATTACACCACAACGCTTTCAAATCCTTAAGATTTTTAATCAAAAGCAGTGTTCAGGTGTAAAAACTTATAGAGCTCTTCCTACAATATATGTTTCCTATAATCGTGCACTAAAACTATATGCTAACATATTCGTATTTTTCTTGATTATGTTCGAACTCATTTGACATTTCTCGCTGTCTGACCACCAACCAGTATAGAAACAGCACGATCCGAAGAAAACACATTGTCGTGGTGGGCATGTGACCAGATCTTTTTCAAATATTAAATGATAAGAAATTATCTTTCTAATAAAATCTTATTTGGTATCGTTTCATTAATTTTTCTGTGTTTTATTCAAATTTGGAATCCGAACGCGCTAAAAAAAATCGCCCTTTAAAAATGCCTTATCAAATTTCGAATTTTGTTATTGTTTTGATTGTTTTTCCAGAATATTGAGGAAAAAACTCATCAAATTAAAAAAAACAGCCGAATTTTTTACAAAAATTACTTCCTGACGCAGACTGTCTAATGTGCTCAACTTAAAATTATTTTTAC
Organism: Chymomyza amoena; assembly: GCA_037043745.1. Taxonomy (NCBI): domain Eukaryota; kingdom Metazoa; phylum Arthropoda; class Insecta; order Diptera; family Drosophilidae; genus Chymomyza; species Chymomyza amoena. The sequence goes on from JBAMAX010001626.1 coordinate 274,586, forward strand.
CCAAATCGTGACGTAGATAAAATAACGTGAATTCTCTATAGAATATCCTCTTTAGTCGTTCTCCCTAGTGGAACTTGGCAGATCTTGCTTTCATCATTCTAAAAGTTCATATATAGAAAAGCGGCACTCAACTAAATAAAAAAATTGTATTTATAACTTGAGATTCTATTTTCCCTACCTTTAAACCATTGCAGGGTATCTGATGGTCCACCAATCCCACCACACTATCCATACTTGTATTTTATTATTTTTCTTTTCCGTAGTTCACATTTTAATTGCTAAACTAATCTACACGAAACGTCGTAGTGCGTGTTGCATACCTCCAAGGACCCTGGGGGGTTGTTCCTTCTAGTATGGCTCTTTTGTAATTTTATTCCATTTGTTTTTTTGTTCAGTTTTGTCATAATTTTGATTGAGAAGCTACTAAAGTTCCGGGGGTCTCCCAGGTCCAAATTGGTATTTTGTGATATATTAACTTTGGCGTTGAATTGTGCTGATGTCGTTGCCTGTTTGTTGTCTGTTGTCTGCTTAGTCATTTAGTCATTTCTAAGGTAATTAGAGGCATAAAACAACAGCAACAACAGCAACTAAAATTGATCACATCAGGACGACTACATAGCAATTATTGTTTGTTTTTTTATTAGTACTTGACTGACGGACGGAAGAAGGGTTGTTATACGTGTGTAAGGACTATGTGCATGTATTGAACTATATTTCTGGCTTTGTTGCTGGCAACAATGCGCTGTCATTTGTGTTGCACTCACACTCAGAGTCACCCTCCTTCGTCCTCCTCTCAACCCTAATTCCACTCCAACTCTCTATTAAGCACTTGGCTTTTGCCAACACCAATTTGCTCATTGCTTTTAGCTGCTTAAATTAAAAAGCAAAGAAATTAAGCAGAACAAAATAAAAAATGCAAAAAAAAAATTGCCTATGTGAAATTTGTAAGTGACCGACTTGGAAATATTCTTTACTTAAATTTTGAAGATATTTTTTAACTATCATTCGCTTGTAGGTAAATTATATGAATCAGTCTGATTTCGGTTAGGCGAGATTTGTATTGTAGATGTACTTTGGTACCAACTTTTAAAATAGAAAGATTTGTAGAACAAAAGAATTTTAAAAAGTGCATATTTCAAACAACGTGCTGTTCTCTTATCTTTAGATGAGCTTTAGTAAAATCGATTTCATCGACAAGCACTTAACAAAATCGATTTTATAACGATTTTTAAGCCGCTTTCTTATTTTAGGCAAAGATCCCTAAAATATAAAAAAAGTAAGACGCGGTTAGGAGGTCATTGTTAAAGAGGGGCCCTAAAAACTTATGCCATCTTATAAAGAATTTTTTTAATAAAATACAGACAAACTTCTTTAAAACGAATTCACAGGGGAGCAAAATTGTTGTTTTGTTATAAAAAAGTTTGTTATTTAGAAATTAAATGTCTATTCGAAGATACTAACTCTTACAATTTTAAAAAATAAAATCATGAAATAATAAGTTTACATATTTTTTAAAATTTATGTATCCTCAACATGTTTTAATCATTTGCGTAGTAAAATGGCACACTAAACCGAACATTTAATTTCGAAAGTTGTTATAAAGAACTTTGTTACATAGAAACTAAATTCCAAGGATGTAACTCTTATAATTTCATAAAATAAAAATAATAAAATAATTACACCAGTTTACAAATTTTAACATTAGACATTGCCGTGGTAAAATGGTACGCTAAAACCAAAAATTAAATATTAAAAAAAATAATTTTTCGAAATTAAAAAAATATATCTTTTTTAAATATAAATTTCTCTGGTTGTACAAAATTGGCATTGATAATTTTTATTTTGCTATTTAACAGTAGAAAATTTAATTACACTTTAAAAATTTTTTTTTCAAATTTACGGCTTAGACGCATTTTTTTATTCATATGAACGTAATTTTTAAAATTACAAACATTTTTCGTACAGCTTTTTTTATGGCTCGTAAAAAATCATAAAAATTGAAATAAATGAAAATGTGGAAATAACAGAAATTGTTGTAAAAATTTAAAAATTTAAAGTTATTTTAAAAACCAAAAGTTTTAGATGAGTAATTCGATTCTTTAAAAAGATATCTTTGCCAAAGATGGCGTTTGGGCTCTTTTCTTTTTCCAGATACTTCGAAAAATCCACTTTTCGAAACTAAAAAAGATAAGTATCTTTATTTAATTCAAATATCTCTAGTAGTATTAAACAGATATCGGTAATTTTTCTACTAAACTGTAGATAATTGCATTAATCTTCAATTATGCTTGAAACATATTTCTTTAAAATGTACGGATTGGACGCTATTTACTTATTTTCGAAATTTTTTTTAAAAAATTTGAATTTAAAAAAATATTCTTACAGTTTTATTCATGGCTCGTACAGTTCGAACGATTATTTTTTTTATCAAAATAAATAAAAAATTTAGAAATGACAGAAATTTTTGTAAAAAGTGAAAAATTTAAAATTGTTTTAAAAACCAAAAGTTTTAGATGAAAGCTTTCTTTAAAACGATATCGTTGCTAAATTTGGCATTTGAGTTCTCAAACTGTCTACCAAATTTTAAAAAAATCGGTTCACTGTATCTATAGGAATAATAATACAGATTAAAAATAAATAAATAACCAAAATTTTTGTAAAATAAGAATAAATGTAAAATTATTTTATAAATCAAAAGTTTTTGATTTATAATTTGTTTCTTTAAAAAGATGTCGTTGCTAAATTTTAAATTCTCAAGCTCTGTACCAAATTTTATAAAAATCGCTTGACTATATCATATAGCACCCATGGGATAGATCGTTCAAAAAAGTAGTCACAATAAGCTAAGTACACCCAGAGATTTTTGCTTATAAGTAGAACATTTTTTTATTTTCGAATAGAGCTTTTTCAAGTTCCACGAAAAAAAAACATAGCTTAATTTTCATTTTTAGTGTACCATTTTACTACGGAAAGAAGCAAATGTACCCGTTTTACTTGAAAAATATTTTATTTGGACCTAACATTAAAAATATATTATAATCGTTACATATAAAATTTGTATTTATTTATCGCGAAGACACAATATTTTTTTTTGAGCCCGACGCTGAGCTTTGACTACAGAAATTGAGGCACTTCTTTCCTCAGCTTCGTTATAAAAAATGCCAATATCTTACAGTTCTATTTTTAAAAATATAAAATTGTTATTTTATTTGTATGAAGCAAATATATATTGTACTAACAAATATCCAAAACTTACATAGCCAGTGTGGCTCTTCTGCATTTCTGCACCTTTGTTAGGGTTGCTCTAGTCGTTGATCGGCCACTTCTGCATTTGTTACAACAAAATCAGCGCCAAAATTTTGTTCAGCTAATCATCGGTCTAGCGCATTTGTTATTAAAAATCCACGCCTTACGCTTCCTTGGATTTTGGCAAAAATAAGGCAAAGATTGTATTTTTTTTTGGGACAATGAAATGGCGTACGAGCTTCCGGATGATTGTATACGTTTAAAAAATTAAAAAAGTACAGAAATTCAGGAAATTCTCAATGACGCCTACAAAATGGCTCTCAAACAATCTTTAGATTGGAAAACATGGTTTCGAGATAGACGCGTTTAAAGATGGTGGAGCGTCCCGTAGAGCGCGTGAGGCAAGAGACGCTAATATTCGAAAAATATGCGTCACATCGGAAAATGCTTTTACAAATATATTCTACAAATAAGTGACTTTCATTTTTTGCAAAAAAAAACATCGATTTTTGGGTCAAAGTCCAGAGGAGCGTCTTCTTAACCATCATGACCCTTTAGCAATTTAAGATCGTATAGTTTGTGACGTGGTCAATATAGATAGACGGCCGTAATACATTCTATATCGACTCAAATTCCAAAATAATTTTCTTACCATGTTACATACTAAGGATCGAACTCAATATACCCTACAAGTAAGGGCTAAAAAATGATGTACAAAAATAAAAAGAAAATAGCCGCATATTGTTGTGTTTTGATTGTGCAACTGTTGAGCCTTGTCGCATTTTATTTCGAGTTGAGTGATTTCAATCTGTCGCACAAGTCTTGATTGTTTTCCTTTATATCCTATATATACCATACACATATTTTTTTTAGAATTTCGTGCAACCCTCGAAGTTGCACATTCGTGCATATGGCAGCATTAAAAAACCCACACGTACAATGTCCAAAGAAATTAGATGTTCCATGCCATACGCATCTTGTGACATAATTTTCAGCCCCTGCTACGTATCGCCCGCAGGTTTTAAGGTGCAACGACAGGCAAACCTTGCACAATGGCCAACACGCCCGCCCACGCCTGTCTTGGCCAAGACAAAGCATGTCAACGACAATAATGATGATGATGTGGATGATTATGATGATGACGAGGAAGTACGATGATGAGTTTGGCTTTGTTTTGTTTGTCTGGCAACCCCTTGACCCCGCCCACAAAATTGCACTGCCTTTACTTTTTTTTATACCTAAATTTGTCGTTTTTAATTTGTGCCAAAAGAAATTACCAGACTGTCGCTTTGTTTTGCTTACTTCAAACGTAAAACGAGACTCAGCCAAGTTTAAACAAAACATTTCAGTAATTTTTTTTTCATTTTTATTATTTTTTTTTTACCATTTCTTTACATTTTGACATTTTTTTGTGTATTTTTTTATACTTTTTGTCTTTAGTTGTTTTTAGAAAATTTTAAAAATACATTTTCATATTAGTTTAAACATAAAAAAAATACAATTTTTATTTTAAAGTTGTTTACTAGCGATACTTTGAGATTTTTTAGGTTTGATTTCTTTAACTTTATTTATCATGTAAAAATCAGGACTACAAATATTTTCAAGACAATTTTGGGCTTAGCTTTTTTTTAAATGAGCTTTCTGTGTTGTCAGTTTGATTTACCTCATAAGGGACTAAGCTCCTCAAGGAGTTAAAGGAATAAAAGAAGAATTAATACAAATCAGGGCTGCAAAAGAAATTCTTGGCCATATTTGCTTTAACTTTAACTTTTTTTTAAACTAGCTTTAATAACGAAAATAACTTTTTGTTTTCAAATAACTCGTGTTATCGGGTAAAAAACCGGGCTGCAAACCAACTTCTTCATTTATTGTAATGTAACGAATATTTTTATATTTATTTTCAATAGGGTGTTCCAGACCCTAAGCAAAAATTATTTATCCACCAAATGTGGTGAAATTTATAACAATTAAGTACAAATTAGACATAGGTAGTTTTTTAAAAATATCCAGCTTCCTGGATCCAAATTCGATAATTTAAGTTTTCTAGAAATTTTTTCAAATTTATTTTCGAAACGTTTTCAAAATCTGAGGCTTTTTATAATATAATAACCAAAACAACCTTTTCTTTTCAAATACCTCAAGTAATCGATTAAAAAACAGGGCTGCAAGCCAACTTCTATTATTTTAATGAAACAAATATTTCCATATTTATTTTTAATATCAAGTACAAATTACACAGGTCTACAAATACAGAGGTCATGTGAGTTGTTGGAAAGCTAAGGGTTATTTCCGAAGTAATTTGGTGCGTAGAATCCGAATCCGGCGTCAGAACTGGCCCATCACGTCAGGATTTTGAGATATTTGAGGTTATGTACCCAAAAAACGGAATTTTTTCCTACTTTTGAGGTTATGTACAGGGCGCAAAAAATTTAGATATTTGAGGTTATGTACCCAAAAAAAATGTAGGAAAAAACGCCATTTTTTGGGTACATAACCTCAAATATCTCAAAATCCTGACGTGATGGGCCAGTTCTGACGCCGGATTCGGGTTCTACGCACCAAATTACTTCGGAATGACTCTTAGCTTTCCAACAACTGAACCATGTTGACCTGTGTTATTTATTCACCAAATGTGGTCAAATTTTTAACAATTAAGTACAAATAGTATGAAAATGCTCTTGGCTTAGAAATTCCATTTTTTGTTTAAATATTTTGATTCCGAAATCGGAGAAATTTTCAACAAATTTTTTTCGAAATGTTTTCAAAATCTGAGGCTTTTTACACTATAGAGACAAACTATAAGCATAAAATCTATTCATTTAAATATAAATTAAAACTTAGCTATTAAAATATTTAAAGATTTTCATACCCGTAAAAGGCAATATAAACATTCAAAAAATTTGGTTTTTAAAAAATATAATTTAAAAATTGCACTATTAAAAACTACCATTTTCGAGATAAGTAATACGAAAAATATTTTAATATTTAAGAGCGTATGTAATTTAATAAAGAATTAGCTTTTAACTATAATTAAAAAAACACTATTAAGCAAAATATAGTCCGGGAATCCCTAAGCCGCGATATCAGCAAATCGTATAGCAAATGATTTTTTATGTAATGATATTAAAGTTTATCCCAAGTGTTTATATAAAGAATATTAACATTTTAACGAAATCTTATTATTTCTGTGCCATTCTATTTTTATAGATCTACTAGCCGGCCTCCGTCACGCTCGCTTCGCTCGCTCGTCTAGATCTTTATTTTCTTCCAATGATTTATTTTTGTGGCGAATTCACGAAATTGCATTATGTGCAAATATTGATCTGATCATATGTATTTTATACAGAAATCAAAACATGAATTGTAAGCAAAAATCGCAGAATTCCTTCCTTCTTAAGAAAACTTTTTTGGAAAGGAATGACTAAATCAATATTAATTTCTAAAATTGATGAAGTTGTAAATTATCCTAACGAGTTTTTAAATTCACTTGATTTGCCAGGAATGTTAGGAGTGGCAACCCTTATCTCTTAGGGGTATGAAAAATATATATTGGCCGATTCTCAGACCTGCCCAATAAGCACACAAAATTTCATGAGAATCGGTCTAGCCGTTTCGGAGGAGGACTTCCACGAACATTTCAAGACCAAAATTAGCCAAATCGCTTCAGCAGTTCGTGAGTCTATAAGCTTCACAGAAACATAACATTGTGACACGAGAATTTTATATATAAGATTTGACGTTAGTAAAAATTTCGTAAATATTGGTTAGACCCAAACTTAAGCTAAAAAGTCCATTAGAACTATTACTGAATCTGAAAAATCGACTAAAACGTCATAAAGAGGTTAAGTTTGCAGCCCTGGTAAGGGCCCCATTAATTCACGACTAAAACGTTTCAAAAAAAGGTTAAGTTTGCAGCCCTGGTAAAGCCTTGATTTGTATTTTTATTTTAAAATTCAAAAATTAGTCCCCTAAATTCGAGACTCGCACGTAAGAGAAATATATTACGTTGGCAGCCCTGGTAAGCACCTTCATTTGTAATAATCAAATTTTTTATAAAAGCCAGTAAACAAACTCCATTTCAAAAAAAACTTAGAACTAAATATTAATTTTTCTGAAATGTTACAATTTTTCATATTTTTGGTTATTTTTTTAATTTCTTGTCTTCTTGTTTGCTTTGCAAAAATTCAATTTACCTTTTTGGTTTTTGTTAAAATTTTTTAGAGATTTTTATGAGATTTTGCTTTTAAACAAATAAATAAATTTTTTATTACATATTTTTGAAAACATTTTTTTAGTACTTGAAAAAAATCAATCTATAATTAGAAAAGAAATAACGTTTGGTTAGCAAAACAGTTTCAAGCTCTTCTGTTTTCAAGTTTTTTTTTAAATATTTTGTGTTAATAATACTTTGCAATCAAATTATATAAATAATTATTAAAAGCTATGCGAGTTTTGTTTATGAGAATGTATACGATGATATTAGTAACTAGCATATAAATTATTAAAAAATATTTTTATTTTTTTTTTAAGTTTTTTAAGTAAGATTTTTTTGTTTTTGTTCTTACGAATGTTTCGAGTTGAGTTTTTGCTTTGCTTTTCTTTGAAAATAATATCACTTTGCTATGGGCATGTTTTAAGTTGCTGCACGTAAAAGATATCCTTATTCCTAATCCTTGTTGTTGTTGCTATTGTTATTGTTATTATTGGCACTGGCGCCCTTGTGTCGTCTATGCATTAATTGTATCAAATGATTATTTTTGCATACATCCGATTTGCTATATGATTCCAGATGCTGTTGAATATAAAGAAAGGCAAAAATAAAATATAATTTAAGGGTATTTAAAATGTATGAATCGTAGTAGATAAGTAATGATGTCAGAAATATTTGGATTACTTAAGAGTCACGCTGTTTTAAGGGTTCCTGAAATATGGTTTTCTTACACAAATATTGTGTCTCTTTTTTACCGAATCATTACAGAAATGTAATTTTTGGTTAAAGCAAAAAAAATTATTTTAAGCGTAAAAACAATAGGGTTGTTCACTATATCTTGTATCAATGCAAATAGTGCTCAACAACGATTTACACAAAAATTGGCATTTACCCCTGAGCATTCACTACATCACATCACTCTTGCCAAAAAAAAAAAAATAAGGTTGCAAGAACTGAAATGTAGACAGTAAAAATATTTTTTGACCTATGAATTGCCCGGCATTATTGGCTTTATAAATTCGTTGAGTAAGCTTTTGCTTATCCAGCTAGACTTTTTGACACAAAAATAATTGAATTCAGTTCAGTACATCCGGAAGTAGATATACTTTCTTAAAAAGCTAAAAATTATTTTTCGACCCTTCTTTTTTTTTTAATTTTTTTGAAGACAATTACTCAATTTTAAAATATTTAGTATGATCTTAAAAATAAGTGATCTCCACAAAAAAATAAAGCTTGAATTTCGTACTCATTAGGGTGTGTCATTGACTACAGAAATTTGTATGGAGCCGAAAAAGTCGATTAACAGCGCCTGCTAAAATTATTATACGGACCATGGTAGGTAGGGGGTTAAGGAATTTATTTTTTTAAGTTTATTTTTACCTCTGAGTGCCACCAGATGTCGGAAGAATTTCTTGGCCCCCCCAAAACCCCTATGTACACATAAAAAGATGACAAGTTTCTGGTTAATAATTCAAATCCTGAGATAAAATGCAACTCTTTGTATTTATAAGGAAAACGCATTTTTAAAAATAACGTACGTAGAGTCGGGCGCGGACTACTTTGGGATACCCTGTACCACTAGCTTGCAATAAAATCCGGCTCCATCATAAAAATCCAAAATCAGAAGAATTTGTAAGCAAACATTTTTGTATTTTTGACCGATCGTTCCTATGGGTGCTATATGATATAACGGGTGATTCATTAAGACCGTTTTTTTTAATGATTTGGCAAATCCAAATTTTAATCTTTATTTATGATTTCGAAAGGATATTTTATGGCATTTATTTTTTAAAAATAATCTCGTTCAAATGTTGGCCGCAACTGCTTTTTAAATGGTCCATCCTGAAGGTCCAATTTTCCATGACTCGTTCAGGCATTTCCACTGGTATTTGGCCAATAGCACGAGTTGGCTTCCAAGGCCTCAATCGTTGCTGGTTTGTCCACGTAAACTTTTAACTTTACGTAACCCCAAAGAAAAAAGTCGAGCGGTGTGATATCGCACGATCTTGGCGGCCAAGGTACGGGTCCCGTACGTGAAATTAATCTCTCACCAAATTGACATCGCAATAGAGCAATTGTTTCATTGGCAATGTGAACCGGAGCGTCATCCTGTTGGAACCAAATGTCGTCGAGATCACGGGCAACAATTTCAGACAGCAAAAAGTCCGTTAACATGGTCCGATAACGTGCGCCATTGATGGTAACGTTCGCACCTTGCTCATTTTTAAAAAAATACGGACAATCATTGGCCACCAGCCCACAGACCGCACCAAACCGTTGTTTTTCTTGGATATAATATCAGCTGGTGAACCTCTTCGGGTTGATCTTCTCCCCAAATACGGCAATTTTGCTTATTCATGAAGCCGTGGAGCCAAAAGTGGGCCTCATCACTGAACAAAATTTTGGTCGAAAACAACGGATTTTCATCGATCTTACCAAGAGCCCATTCACTAAAACGGCAACGTGCAGGAATATCATTCGGCTTTCCATGATGATTTTCCAATGAATACTGAACAACTTTGCCTTTGACAGCTGACATAAATCACGCGTGATCCACACGATAATCCCTATTGAAAAAAAAAGGTCTTGATGAATCACCCTATAAAACCTGTGACGTAAAAGGCACAACCAGGACCGACCGGATGGAGGGGGGAGTGTAGTGCACGGGCGTGGAATTTTCTCGGGGTTCCGGTGTAATTATTGTCGAGCTGTCGTGATTCAAGAGGTGTAATAGAGGGCCGGTAAAACTGCTAGGAGATAACCGATTTCTATCAAATTTGACACAGTGCCGAATTTAGTTTAAATATCTTTACAAACAGACGAATCACAACGAATTTTGTATAAAAAACGTTTTTTGGACCGATTTGTCCTATGGAGCTATAAAAATCTGTAAGCAAACCATATGCAGAGTTGCTTAGAATTGTCCGCAGAATAATCCGCCGCAAATCGGGAAAAACATTTATCCACATTAGAACTCATGTACTCTACTCAACTTATAAATAACCACAAAGTAGGAAAACACGTTTTTTTCGGGTAAATACCCTCAAATATCTCAAAATCCTGGCATGATGGTCAAATTCTGAACCCGTATTCGGATTCTACGCTGCAAATTACTTCGAAAATGGCCCTTATTTTATTTTATTTTATTTTCTCGATATCGTTGCCATATAGCTCCCATAGTGGTGTTTTAGAGAAACTCGAGAAAAGAAAAAAAGACTTAGATGGATAATTCGTATGTTTATGAATATAATTTAGCTTTCAGAACTTTTTTAGAGTACCCAATCACTGCACCAAATTTGATCAAAATATTATGTAGCCCCCAAAGGACCCAGCAACCAAATTCGGTATGTTGCGTTTGTGTAAGACTGTTTAAGTTTGCACTCGGAAGTTTTTTTTAGGTCCAAAGATTTGATGACTGTATCATATAGCCACCATAGTACGGATCGATCAAAAAAGGATTTTTATAAAATATTCGTTGTATTTCATTTGCTTATGAAGATATCGTTATCAAACATCACATTCAAAAGTTTTTTGTAGTTCCCATCGTTGTAACAAAAATTTAAGCAAAATCGGTTGACTGTATCATACAACGGACGGATATGTCAAAAAATCCTTTTGATGAAAAGTTCACCTTTTTTCGCTTGTTGATTTTGGCAGGCAAGTGTAATTTGGTGTTCTTAAGCCATATAATAAATACAATTTTATTGAAATCTAGTGGTACAGGGTATCCCAAAGTCGTTCCCATCCGATTTTAAAGTGCGCCATCTTTTAATAATTAAAAAACAATTACCATATTTAGCTGTTCTTATAAAGAGACCTATCCGCAAAAAGGAACATCCAAAATTTAGCATAGCACGAATTTTATACTATATACCTAAAGGAACAAAGGGTTCCTAGCGCCTGGACTATTTAACATTTTTTAAATAACTTATTACAGTGTAGCCAGGGGGCACTTTTGTGATTTTTTAAAATATTTTAATTCCATTTTTTGGCCGGAAATTTTTTTTTAAAGGAAAAAATAAAAAATAATTTTATGTAATAATAACTTTCGAAACTTACCGTTATTTCAAAATGGTTGACTACAATCTTCTTGGCGGCAGCATTATTAAAGCACACGGCCACCAGTAGAGGATAAACCATTTTGTCAAATTCCGCTGGCAGTTTGCTTAAGCATTTAAAGATCACTTGGTACGGCTCCGAGACAAGCAGATCCTGATGTTTACGATTATTTAAGGTAAAGAATCCCACGGTTGCAATCATATCAATAATGACACGTTCCAGTTCGGTTTCCAACAGTAGTTGTGGCAAATGTGGCTGATAACAATTAAATATATAAATGATGACATCCAATAGCTTGGATGACAGTGGACCCTCAACGGACAGTATTTCCTGTAGAGATAACAAAAAAAATAGATATACATATAAAACAAATGAGTGGCACTTAATTGGCAACAACAACTACAACAAACAGCAACAATAGAAATCACTGGGCAAATGTTTTAATTAAGTCAAGGCAAATAAACCGGATCCGGGTCCTGGCAGCAGCCAAAACAACAACAACCAACCAACCGACCAAGTGGCACTTGTTTAGCAGGAAGTAAAGTACAAATAGTAGCCAGTGTATGCCGATTTGTTTTTTTTTCGGGTTATTTATATATGTGGTATACATTTATTTGCATAACAGACCAGTGCATGGCGTACCGGAGTCCATAGTCCTGGCGTCCAGGAGTCGTCCAGAGTACGCTTTAATTTGTTTACATTGGCAGGCAGCTAAACAACTAACTGGCTACTTCCAGAGAGCGAGAGGAGAGTGAGAGCGAATTGAGTAAATATTTAGCCAAACAATTGACATGCCTCGCTGAGTAGTACACGGGGCACAGGATATGAGCGTAGGATTTGTATACGACGGCGTGCTCAAAAATTGACTCGCGGAGCGTATCTCTTCTTGGATGTGGATGTTACCGAACGCACTACACCCGCCAAAAAACAATCAAAAAAGTGAGCTACTGGGTGTTGGGTGGGTGGAGTTCCTTTTTTGTTTTTGGTTTTTGTTTTGTAGGGTGACTGACTACTGTGTTTGGTTGGGTTAAACTTGAAAATTTCATTTTACAAAGTCAATATTTGCCTGGAGATGAAGAAGGCACTTGAAAATTGAGTTGCCGCACGTTCATACGCTCAGATTGTTCTATATCTATATACTATATATATTTAAGGATTGATGCTGGGTAAGAGTATAGACATAACTGTTTTTAAATATACCCTTAAATAGGCAAGTTAATGAATTCGGGTACATCGAGTTAAGGACGGAGTTTGTTATAGCCGAAAATGCGGTATGAGCGTTTTTAAGCTCTCCTAAAGAAATTAAGAATGGGTTTTTGTAAGATATAGGAATGGTGATATTATCAATATTTGGTAGTATTATAAGAAACCAGAAGAATTTGGTGCTGATTAAATGGCAAGATATGATTAACCAATTTTTTATATAGCCTTATAAAAATAAAAAGCAAGGCAAGCGAAGCTCCTAATAACCAGGTCCGACGAAATGGGGGGACCCGTGGAATTGCTGTAAGAAGGTAGAATAAGGTAAGAATAGAGAGTCGGTACATTTTCCACTGGTCCTAGATTTTCTCTCTTCTAATAACGAACTTCTCCACAATTATTTTTTTAAATATGTATGCATGAGGAACTTTCTATGAAACAAACCAAAATTTTATTTCCAATTCGATTTCGCTAAAGGGAAATTCGACAGTACTTTAATTCATCACTTGTGCATGTCAAGCGCAAAATGCTCCATGAATACCCTATAAAGTTTACTGAAGTCATTTATAGCTGAATTTATCCCAAAATATAAAAAAAAAATCTCTCAGTCTATTCGCTAAAACTCTTGTTTGTACATCTACTGAAAAAAGTATCCAACAGGCATCCTTACTTTTATAATTTATTTTTTAAATAAATCAATTTAAATACACATGAAACAAAAAATTTTTTTTTTCATTCAAATTTAAACATAATTCAAATTTTTTGGCCTAAACAAAAATAGCATATAATAATATTATATTTTAATGCAAATATGTATTTTACAAACGCAAAATATCTTCAATTCCAATATAAAAAATTGTTGCTACATTTTAGTTAAAAAAAAATTATTTTATAAATTAAAAATAAGAATTCTTTTGCAATTTCGTAGTCGTTAGTTTTGGATTATTATTTTTTCCGATAATGTGTGTTATAAAAAGAATTCTCATCTCGTAGTTTTAAAAGTCTTAAATATTTTTCTTATATTTTAAGTTAATATAAACTTCGATAAATCGATACATCAATGTTTTACAGCTTAAAATATCAAAAACATCGACGTTTCATTTAATAAGTAAAATTGAAATTTGTTTCACATAAAATATTTTAAAAGCCACATAAATTTTGCATAATCTACATATCTACATACTTTCAAAAAACGCAGACTTTAGATTTCGTTGTAGAAATTAAAATTGCAATGTAGAAATTGAGATTATTTAACAGAAATTTACTTTACATCGCAGAAATTGAAATTTCATTGTAGAATTATATAATTGAAATTTTATTCTTAGAAATTCGGATTTCGTTACAAAATTAATTTTAATTTTATAAAAAAAATTCGTATTTTATAGAAATTTTGATTTCATATAATTTCCATACCCAAATTAAGATTACTTCATAGAAAAGGAGATTACTGTCTTGAAATTTAGTTTTTATTGTAGAAATAAGAATTCCCTAGTAAAAATTGAGCTAGAACAATTCTTTTTAGAATTGAATAATAGAAATATATTAATTTGTTTTTTTTTTTTTTTAAAGCTAGAAATAGAGATATCTTTGTAGAAATTGAAATTTTCTTGTTCCAATAAACTTTCTGCTCGAAAATTCAGAATTTTTTGTATAAATTTATTTGTATACCCTGTATCTATGGTACAAAGAGTATATTATTGTACAAACTTTAATCTCAAATGTATGTTATATGTAAAATAAGATGTCGGAGACCCCCAAAGTTACCTCAAGAATGATCAAAGTATCCGTGTATCAGCCTGTATGTCTGTCTGCAGTAATAAATCTTTTAGATAAGGTCTCTTATTATTGAATAAAAGACCAATTTATTTAATTCGATATCGGGGATATAATAGTGTTTCAAAAGACATCGAATCAGTTTTAGATGGGTAATTCGTTGTTTTATTATATTATGTCATAACCAAATTTTGTATTATAGTAACATATATATTTTTCCAGGTTCCCCAGGTGTGTATCAAAATTCATCTGAGAATTATTATGAGATTTCTTCGTAGAAAACGAAATTTCCTTAAAGAAGTTGAGATTTCCTTAAAGAATTTAGGAAAGGAAAGAAATGGCTAATTTTTGTGGAATTTTACGTTTAAAGTTAAAATTGGGATTTACAAAAAAAAAATTGTAGAAAACAAGATTTCTTAGTAAAAATTGAATTTTAAATTTATAAATTTAAAATTTTTTAAATTGAGAATTTTTACTTATAATTTGAAATTTTTTACAGAAATAGAGAGAAATATTAGTAGGAATAGAGATTTTATTATAATCAAGTTTACATTTTTTTAATTAGGGCATCTTTTAGGAAATGTTCGATAAAATGTCCTTTGTAATTTTGTAAAAATCGAGACTTCATTCAAATGAAACTTCTTTCTAGCAATAGAAGTTTCTCATAGATATGGAGATTTCTTAAAAAATAGATATGGAGATTTCTTAAAAAATTGATATGGAGATTTCTTAAAGAAATAGTGATATTTTTATAGAAAGAGAGATTTCATATTAGAATTGGAGATTTCGTTGTAGATGTAAAAATTTATTTCTATACATTTAGGGAACTTTATTGCTTGTGAAATTTAAGTTTTCTTCTTATTTATCTTGACAAATATTTAAAGGTCTACCTTGTTTTCATTTCTTAAGCTGATATCAGAAATAGAAATTGCGTTGTAAATGTGAAGATGTCTTTGTATGAAGTGAGAAATCACTATAACTTGTGAAGTTAATTTTTTAATTTTGTAGAAATTGCGAATTAATAGCAGAAAATCATAAATTAGACAGATTTCATCGAAAAAATTCAGATTTCTTAAAGCTATAGTGATATTTTTATAGAAAGAGAGATTTCATAATTAGATTTAAGAATTCGTTTGCGATGTGAAGATATCTTTGTATAAATTGAGATAGCCTTATTGCTTATGAAATTATTATTATTATTTTATTTAAATTTAACTGAGTCTATATGTGAGCGTATTTTTAAGTCGGTTTACTCCACTTTCATCCCTTTAGCTGGTTCTCATTGTGTTGTTGTCTCACTTGCTGATTAAAACCTAATAAAGTTATTTGCAAATGCCTTGGCAAGTTATTTTGTGAAATAATTTAGAAAAACACGCAACCAAGCAAATAGGCAGACATAAGATACACACACAAATATAAGCACACAGATACACACACAGATACGAGCAAAACAAACACATACAGAGAGTTGTAGAAAATTTTGCGAGCTTATTTTTTGTGGTAATTTAAAACAAATAGACATAAAAGTTGCGCCTTAATCCATGGCTGGCAAAGTTTGCGCAACAAATTAGTTTGTCAAGATTGCTGTATCTGTGTGTGTGTTTGTGTGTGAGTATCTGTGAGTTTGTGCATATTATAAGTAGCAGCTATTGCTTTAGCTAGCTTTTGGCAGCTTGAAGACATCTAAATATTGACAGTTCTAAAACAGGAAATGAAATTGTAGATTCTACTCACTCTACTTACTTCAATATGCTCTTTCATTTGTGTGTGAGTAAATGCGTATATGTGTCTGTGTGTAAGTATGTGTATGTGTGTGAGTGTGAGTACTTGATAGCTACGCGGTTTTTAGCTGACGCGTAAAATCAGGCATCATCGTACTCACGGTTTATGCCATCGTGCTCCAACTCGTGAGTTTTAGAACTTGATACGATGATGGTCAAATTTTTACAAATTTGATTATAACGCAAAGAACTTTTTAATTTTCGGAGTATATTTGAATCTTTTTAAAAACCCTAAAATCCTTTATTATTGAAAGAAATTGCAATTTCTTCGAGAGTACAAGTTTTTTGGGGAAACCTTTTTTTTTGCAATTTCGTTGAGAATAAAAGTTTTTTGGGGAAACTTTTATTTTTAGAAACTAAGCAATATGTAGATGCTGAAATAGAGCTTGTAGATGGACACAATTTTAAGAGTTCGGGTATAAGATAAAAAAAACATTTTAGGTTCTCGGAATTTTTTTATAATCTTTAATTTTTTTTTATTTTTGATTGAAATTGCAACTTCTCCGAGATAAAAAAAAATTTTTATAAATTTTTCTTTTTAGAAACTAAGCAATTGATGGTGAAATAAAGTATAGATTATATAACTTGGCTGTTTATACGATGGACACAATTTTACATGTTCGGTTAAAAAACTTTTCAACTTCTCGGCATATTTGTGTATCTTTTTAAATATCCTTAAATCCTTTTTTACCCTTGAAAGAAATAACGTCTTAAAAAAAAGATTTATGTAGACATTTTTCTTTTTTTTTTTTTGGAAATTAAGCAATAGTTGCTGAAATTGAGAGTTTTTGCAGAATATAAGACGTTTTCTTACAGAAATTGAGATTTAGTTGTCCTATAGGTATTTATAGCCTGTCGAAAGATTAAGGAGGTATATAATGTATGTAAATATGCGTAAATTTAAGCAGCATAGAGAATCATTTGGCGGAGATCCCTGTAATATGGTCAGGAAGAAATAGATCTAGACATATTTGTCCGTCTTTCTGAGCGCTGAGATCTTTAGAGGGGGAATAAACAAACTTGACATTTTGATCCTTATGTGACCAGATTCTGTTATTCTCCTTCTACCACGCCCAATGCCACTCCCACTTAATTCCAAAGCACCATATTCTCTGCTATTTTAAAGTTACAGTCTTCGGATTGCATTATTTCATGAACTTGTCGCTGGAAAATAATTTAACAATCCAAACTGCTACCTTGATCAAAAAGTTCCCGGAATCATCATCGTGTGTCCGGAATTAAAGTCAGGGAAAAATTAAAGAAAATGGTAGGAGGATTAGATCAAGTGCTGGTCGTTGGCGAATACTTCGAAAGGGGCAATATCCAGGAATTATGAATAATCTTATATATTCGATTTTCTGAATAAATTCCGTAACTTTTTGATCAAGGTGATTTTTAATCCTTAACTATGGTTAATAACTTTAATACTCCCTAATACCTTAAAACTAATTACAATTCTAACAAAACTCATAAGAAATTTAAAAAAATTAGGGGCTTATTGTTCTCGAAATCGCATTGATACTAAGTATTAAATTTGAATTAAGAAATTGAAAAAATATAATAAAATAGGCAAATCTAGTAACTATGTACTTCAACTAATGCGCCTGAGACCGCAAAGTCCTTTGGCTTTCATCCTAAATTGAAGACTTTTTTGCTGCACAGAATACATGTGAATTTAAGTATTTTAAAGACTTTAACCAAGAATGTAGAAGGCTCGGCTTTGTAAGGATTATTTATTTAGAGACAACCCGACTATTATATTTCCTGCACTTTTCTTGATTTCTAATAATTGAAGAATGGTACAATGAGGCCCGACGAGATGGGGGTGGATATGGGGGGTCGCACTGACGTGAGTCTGCCCCGGGCCCGGATTTCCTCTCTACGCCCTTGGCTATAGTCCTGCCTGACCAACTCTGAAATCTTTTACCATCAGTTTAATTAAATTAAATTTGGTAGTTTTTGATTATAAATCCCCAAGATTCCTGATTTTATTTATATATTATAATTGTAAAGTATAAATACATTTTTTGCCATAAAAAGGTCTGCAACATTGGCTTTCAGGCTGAAGTTCCCTAATAAAACCTACGTCCATATAAAAATATATAGAGAAAAGTTTCGGAGCTAATAGGGGAGTGGTAACCGCAAAAAAAAGATAGAAAAGTTATCATATTTTAGACTACGTGAGTCAGCATACCATTTTTGGTCATATATATATTTTTTTTTTTTATTTACGCAAGTTTAAATCGGAATAAAACAAAGAAATATATTTTTAATATTAATTTAACGGGTTTTATTGGATAGAAAATTATAATTAAATAATGTGGAACACCGATTTTCCCAAGCAGTCACATTCTAACAATCATCATTTTTTAATACATATGGTGCAATAACTCCGCCACCCCATAAAGCGCACCAAATAGTAATTTCCTGTGGATGTAATGGTGTTTCCACAAAAGCTTGAGGATTACCCTTACTCCAAATGCGAGAATTCTGCTTATTTAAAAAAAAAGAAGTTGTGAACCTCTAAGGAAAACAAGCATTTTCGCAAAAGTTTGTATGAGAAGGGCTCTTATAAATCCGCCTTGTTTATCTTTAATCAATCCAAAATGTACGATTGCGGCATACTTTTCTTAGAAATATTACTTATAAGAGGAGTAGGTGTAAAATTCGTGGAATTTTCATATGGAGGACCTGCTCCTCCCCTGGGAAAACAACACCATGTATTAACAAACATGATCAGCGTACATGTTTTGACATGGCTATATTGACTTGGCTATACGCTGACCTTTTTTACACGAGCTATTTGGGCGTTCATTAAATGGCTGCAAGGAGCTTTGGGGGTTCTAATATATAATATCTAGAGCTTTCTCATAAACTAAAACTGCTGTAAAAAATCCCCA
This sequence comes from Chymomyza amoena, assembly GCA_037043745.1. Lineage (NCBI taxonomy): Eukaryota > Metazoa > Arthropoda > Insecta > Diptera > Drosophilidae > Chymomyza > Chymomyza amoena. The sequence goes on from JBAMAX010001626.1 coordinate 293,755, forward strand.
TCAAAAGTTAAAAATTGCAATTATCTTTCCCGCATAAACGTAGAATGAGCTTCCAAATGGTTGTTCTTAGTATTGCAGGAGATCCTAGCTACTAATGCCTTGTTCTCCCGCCTGTTGTGGCCTGCATACATATTTAAAATGGCATCCCAAGCTACTTACAATCAAATCGACGACATGCCAAAGTAAAGTGTCAAAATATTTGCGCACAGGTAGAGCACAAAATGTCAGCGCTGCCAGCGACAACGTCAACGCCAATGCCAGCAGCATCAAAAACAGCAACAAAAATAACGATACAAGCAATGGGATGAGCGACAATCTAATACTCTACTTTATGGGAACAAATTAATTTTACATTTGTTAAGATTTTTTTCCAGTAACAGTGGCTTTTATAGAAATTAAAAATAAATTTAATCTTTAAAATTAAACCACTTTAAAGGATAACTTTTTATTATTGTGTCATCTTCATTTTTGGATTTCATTGGCATCAAAAATTGAAGAAAAAAATTGAAACAGGTAAATCGCGTAAAAGTTAAAAGAATTGGGATAATTTTCACTAAATGAAATTGGAACTGAAAATTGGTTTTTCGATGCTAGGTACCAACCAATTTTTGGTATACATTTCCATAAGGGTGTCGATGTTCTTTTTAGGCATTCAAATAAAACATGTCAGCAAATTACGTTACATACCAAAGTTTTGGTAATTTTTAAGTAACTCTTTAACCCAGATGTGGCTAAAGTCATACATACAGGACACCTCGCTTATCGATCTATCGATGATAACGCCCATTTTTGGTCATATTCGCATAGAGATAAAAGTTTTTTTAATATTTGTAAAGTACGCTTTAAAAGATGAGCTTAAAAGCTAGAAATTTCGTAACGTTGAGGAATAAATATTTTCAAATACCATATTATTTTCAAAGGTTTTACAAAATTTAAGGGTTCCATTTTCAGGACCTTGGTCAAATTTTTGTTTTGAAGTATGCAAATATTTTATTTAATCGAATTTTTAAAAGAATATGCAAAAAAAATATTTTTTTACTAATGCACTAACGGATGAACATATTTGGTTTAATTTAAACCATTTCATAGTTTTGTATCGTTCTTTTCTCTCTATTATATGTATAAAAAACTTTTTCGTCGTTGACATTTATATATGTATAAGGATAAATACAGTTCGGATCGCGAAGAGATCGTAGGGAGGGGCGGGGCTGTCGAACGCAGCGAGTAGGGGCAGAGCCCGCTACATTTGTATAAAAATTAACCAGAACTCGAGAAAGTTAAAAATTTTAAACCTTTTATTACATAGCAGTGGCGGATTCACATGGGTTTCGGATCACCCCAAAAGTTTAAAAAATGCGATTCGAGTTTTTTTGCTAGCTGTAATATATTGATATTTCAAAGTGAAAACCCCTCTAGGATATAACTATAAGCAAGTAAAATAGGGGTAATATCGAAAAGAAACCGAAAAAGACTCAAGAGCATTGGCTGCAAAATGATCGGGACGACAAAAGGAATAGTTAACCCTATCCGTCTCTCTGTCCGTATTTTTCCTAGCTGGTCTACATCTTCCATCGCTTTCAGTTTTTTTTTTGATAGTAGGCCATCTTTTTCCTACTATATAATATATAAGTGGCCGTACCAAATGACGTGTCCCAATTTTGAAAATTTTTTGAGCCTCACTCTCGGTGACCAGCCGTACTATATACGAAGAAGTCACGTAGTCGTAAAAAGGTCGAAAAATTTGAAAATTTTTGGGAGTAATAAGTCAAAAAAAAAAGTCCATTATTTCTAGAAAATAAAGTCATTTTCCTAACGAATATGTTATTATGGAAAATTTGACGTAAACGTAGACCCCCTGGTCGACTATGCGTAGCATTTTCAGAACACCCTCCCACTTGGACGGGTCACGCAATTTGAGTGCCATCATTAAAATTTTGTTTACTTTTGAGCATTCCCATCTCAGTCACCTGCAACCGTTTTTCCTATTTACAACACAGACCTTTCATTTAAGGCAACCTATCCACTTGTAATACTGGGTGGATAAATAGAGAATGAAAATAGGAAACCTCCCTATAAAGATGCATTCATCATATGGTTTAAAAATCGAGTGCCTCAAGAACTTAAAAAAAGGGTAGATACTTTACTGCTGGCAAAGTATGCAGCGGCGAAACCCCCTAGTTTTAATATACTTTGCGTTACAAAAAATTTCAAATAATGTATTGTCATATAGCAGATGCAATTAACTATTAATTCTTTGGAATATTCTAGCAACGATATAACATGTTGGTTACAAATTTGGGTAATCCATCTCGTGTGATCTCTGAGATCTACCTCTCCCTTTTGGTACAAACAACGTCCCTCTCCAGCCTGCTACATATGTTACAAAAATTCTATAATACCCTCTGTATCCTACCAATCTAGGGTATAACAACAAACAGCTCCCACAACAACAACAACAACAACAACGACGAGGACGCCAATGACATTTTGCCACGGCTTACGGTTCAATGGAGCGCTTGCTCATGTTGTTTGTCATTTGGCGACGTGTGGATACTACACACACACACACACATATACTACATATTTGTGTGTGTCTGTTGGTGTGTCTAACTGTCACAAGGAGTCACTCAAATAGACTTAACCTCAACTTCCACTTGCAACATTTGTCATGACATTTGGCAATATGCAAATTTTCAAATATCTCTCACACAAACATTTACAAACTACAATTGAAAAAGTTTTCATTTTTTTTCATTCTCCCCGCGCTGTAACAAAATTTTAAATCAAAAGTTACATACAAAATCGTCTCAAACAACTTCTCTCTCCTCCTCTCTCTCTCTCCCATGATTTCTCAAGCTATTGTTGTTGTTGTTTTTCAATTTTGCAACGATTTCACGTTTGAGAAACTTTACGAGTGCAAAGCAAAGAAGTCAAGGCAATGAAATTTTCACTGGGCACACGCTTCGTTTGTCGCGAACTCGGCGCATTTCTAGACAAGCACAGGAGGAGGTCTGGGAGGATAGGGAATTGAAAACTGCTTTGCCAACTTTTTGATTTGTTTAAGCGTTGCCTGTCAATAAACTTAACCAGTAAGAATAGGTAACTTTTTGGCAAACCAAACTTTTAATGCCCTTGCAGACCAATCAACTGGTTTTTATTATGGACGGATTTTATGGCACAATTCGGAACACTAATTTCAGATAAATTTTAAAGAAATTAATGAGTTTATTTAAAGCTTCTTCTCTCAATATTTAAATAGCACTTAACACTGTGTAAGAGAGACACGAGGCGGTTTAGCTAGTTGGGGCAAGAGCAATTAAAGGTTTAGATAAGATGCCTTACTGTGTCCCAGCTCCCAATAGAAGTATTTCGGCAGACATAAAAAAAATCTGAAAAGTTTTATAAGAATAACTCCCTTGAATAAGATGATATATAGTATATTTTAATTTAAACTTCCAGGGATTTTCCAATAATTTTTTCTCCTGCGACTTAGTTGAGCTGTTCGTGCTATCTGAGCAAAATTTCACGTCAAAATAATCATTAATTTTTGAGATATACTTCGATTTGTGAAGTGTTTATTGTTTCGGAATGGCATTTTGGCTTCGGAAACGTTGAGAATGCTGCAGATAACCTTTGGGGATCAGACTCTGTCGTCAAAGAATGTTCACAAGTGGTATAATGAACAAGACCGGCCGCGAGAGTGTTGAGAAGAATGTGTCTAATCGGCCAAAATCATCGACTGATGAACGTCACGTCAAGCAAGCCAAAAAAAAGGTACTTGGAAATCATCTATTGACTATTAGAGGCTTCGCTGATAGTTTAGTCATATTATTCTGATCGAATGGTTCCAAAATCACTCAATTTTCTATCAAGTTCTTTTTGTGGCCGTCAGTGGCGTAAGTGGTAGCGTACCCGCCTCTAAAACCGAAAGTCGGTGGTTCGATTCCGATCGCTAGCTCATGAGTCTCAATTAATTAAAGACACCGTTCGGATTCGGCTATAAACTGTAGGTCCCTGGAAGATGTGAAACAAGTATTCTTATAAAGTGAAAAAACAAGACAAGCCACTAAATAAATTTTAGAATTCGATATACTATGTGTATTTCGAATTTTTAAGAAGTCTTTTCAAAATAAAAGTTTGGCAAAAGATATAGAAGGAGTATTCTTAATAAGTTGACAAACAATAAGGAAAGAATCCTTTATATTTCAATGTCGAAGAGTTCGTTAAAAAGGTTTAATTGAAGATATGGACCTACTGTTCTAAATGCCGATAAAGATGTCGTATGTCACATCCATAGTCCAAGTTAAATCACGAACAGAGTCTCGACTTTTCCATTATATGCCATGCTCCAATATTTGCTTTTCCAGCTTCGATTTACCCTAGCCAATTTATTTGAATCCTTCTTTTCATAAGTTGTAAATTAAGCTAGCTTTACGGAAATTCGGCAGAGGTATAGATTATATATTGGCAAGGATGTATATTAAACGGCAAACAAATCATTTGCTCCAAAAAAAAAAGCAAGCAATTCTCATACAAAGTCAACCAAATATGAGGATGAATCTATTTAGATGCGAAAGGAATTCTTATCCTAAGTAAACAAAAACCTGAAATATTTTTAGTTTTGTGTTATAAAACATGTAGAAGTTGTGGTAGTTATTAAATACATTAGCCAAAGGATACATTTGCAAAAGAGTCTGATACCGGTTTGGTTGCTATGATGTAACACTCCTAATTATTTAACACTATAAAATTACAAAATCTCAAAACGTAAAACTCACCTGATATGCGCCCAAATCCAAATTTGCCAGCGAGACATAAACTTGAAAAACCTGTGCCGCCAAAGAAACCGTACGTCTTGGTAAGCAATCCTCTGCAAGGAGCAAAACAACAACAATAACAACGGATATTGCTTAGTGTTATAAAAAAAAAACAAAACTGGCTCAAAATCAAAACTAATTTCCGCCTCAAGATTGAGCTCACGTTGAGCAGCGGCGTGCTGCTAAGTGCACACAAATGCAATTAGCACCTGGCCGGGCAGTAGCTACTGTTTGTGGACACGGGAAATAGGTTTGGTCAAATGCTTACCTATGGGCACTACGCAGTTCCTGAGCATACTCAGTGTACCGAATAGCTCAGTGGACTTGACTGAGGCCAGCAAACGTGTGGGATCACCAGAAACTGCCAGAAAGGAAATAACAATTATATAGATACAAATATATAGATAAAGATATATAACCAACAAAAGGGTGCACGCTTCGTTGATTCAGCTGACAAAGGTGTGACTTTTTGGCGTTTTTTGTAACTCACCGGGCTGGGAAAGATCAATGAAACGCGCCAGGAAGCCCAATATGGTTAGCAGGTTCAGCAAGGCACTCTGATTATCCTCCATGGACTCGCGTATTTTTGAGCAACGACGCGATAGCGTCTCAATTAGTCCAGTAATAACCGCATAGCTGAAAAGAGAGCAAAAGAGAGCAGGATTTTAGTCAGCGCTAAAAGGTATGCTAAATTTTCATAATAGTTGACGTCACAAATCATTAGTTTATATTTTAACTCGGGCTTAAGGAGAATGTGTTTGCTATATATCACCAAAATGGGTTGGCAATTTAGATTTTTCTTGACCTTCTGTAGACGAAAGTCATTATGCTCCAGTGGGAGATAAAGGAAATGATGATGATATAGAGAAAGGACCACCTCCTGTTCGGAATATTCTTGACAATAAATGGTTTAAGATCAGATCCGAAATCGATTTCAATATTAAAAATAAGAGCTGTTAAATAACACAGTAACAAATATATAGTAGATAGTATGGACGGTATTTAAGCACCCCGATGTGTGTATATATATCGAGTAGAAATTTGATGAGGTGAAATGACATATTCAAAACAAATAGGAACCCTCAAGATAAAAGCCGGTAATTTTTTAAGATGATACTTTGCGTGACTGCTTCTTTTTTAACATTTGGTGCATAGGTATTTCACGATACTATCCTTAGTTTTTATTACTTTGTTCGCCTGGGAGGAGGCTGAATTCGTACTGAGAGTAAATGTAGAATAAGTTTAATCCTACAAATATTCTGGTACCCTTTCCCTGGGGTTCCGTGATAATCCATGATATCATTTTGTCTGAGATTCTTTCTCTATTATGGCTTTCTATGGCCTAAATAAACCCCACCTAGCATTTCAAGGAAAGCTGGGATATCCGTTTATATGGTTCCTTACAAAATTTAAATGGGTACAAAATAACATTCCAATGTCCAGTTAAGCAAGGCAAATTAAAACTTAAATCAAATATTTGAACATAAGATCATACGAAAAAAACTTTTGAAGGAATATATGAAAACAGTTTATGGCTACAACGATAGAGCCATGAGCTATACGGTCACTCCGACTTAATAACATTCATAAAAAAAAAAACGATTACTTTGGGATGCCTAATTAGAGCAAACAAAAACTAACCTCCAAAACGAATAATTCTTGGACAGTGTACATATAACCGAAGAAGTTGACCGAAGTTAAGATGATGGATGGGGCCGATCAAGATGCAGAGGAGTTAGGACTGAGATGTCGGAGAACACAAGCCCGAGATCACGACAAAAGGAAGTCAAAACTACAACAGGCAAAGACCCGCCCACTGTTATCTCGCCAATGATGATGATGGTGTGGATTACCTCTTTCTCCATATACATATGTATATAAATCTAACTGTAATGACGAGATTTGGAGGACAGAAATCGTGCATGATGTATTTAATGGTGTAAGTGAGCGCTAAGAAAGGGTTTGGGCAACTTTTTTATAGCTTGGCATATGTGCCATCCAATAGGAATAAAATTTTGCCTGAAGTATTTCGAAGCGGTCATTCCGAATCTACTAGCAGAATTGAGCCAACGGTTTTATTCTAACCTCAAAGATCCGCACAAAAGGCGATATTTTGGAGATCATCTCAAAAACTCGGTACGCTAAGTTCGTTTTGAGATCGAAGTCGGATGCAGCGGCTCCGAAAACATATAAATAAAAAGTCATACATCAGGATTTTTATAGGGCTTTGTTATCACACAATTACACAAAAAAAAAATCTATTTTCAAGCTTAGAATTGCTGAATCAGAATCCGATGTTTAGAAAACTCCATCATGATTCTGATATAAAACGAGGAATTTCGGGCCAAATACGTTCATTGGACAACACATTTATAGTCCCTAGGCTAAGTAATTCTAACCTTATAAATAGAAATACATTTCCTGAAGTTCAATTATAACACCTATTTTTATTGAAAAATATTAAGTTTTAATATATAATATTTAAAAAGGATTTGTGACTCAAATAATATTTAAAGCGATCATTTATTCCGAAAGAACTAAAAGCTAATCCTAACTAAACAAAAATAAGCTTGAAAATTCAAAAAGCATTAAAAATCAAATTTATACTGCGAAAACTAATGAACAATTTCTAAAAAAGATCCAAAAAATGAATATTTTTTAAAGAAATATGAGAAATATAACCTCGAAAATTCGGATAGGCATCGAAATAACCACCTTTTGAGATTCAGAAAGTGGGATTTGAGTCCATTCTTCGATAACAGCCCTGTACAGCTCCTGGACCGTCTTAAATTTTCGTGTAGGGGCCTTGGCTATTTTATTATCCTATTGACTTTACAGGGGATTAATCGAGAGCCAAATAAACCGTTTTAAGTTTTAGTTGGCTACAAAAGTTTTGTGGGTGCAATGGAAATTGTTTGCCCACTGTATGGGCATAAAAATGTATCTTTTCCATTCCATCGACATTAAATTCGGGTTGTGTGTATACTATATGAATTAAAGAGTAGTTATATCCACCATATTCAATACGGATACTTTTCGCTCATTCAAGTTGAAGCTTAATATATATTCTCGGTATATAAAAGAGAAACACTTTTAAATATTTTAGATAACTTGGCCACGAAGAACGGAAATTAGGTTTGATCTGTTTTACTGTTATGGGGGCTATGCTTTTTAGAAGGTTATGTTTTTTTATATGGTACATTAGAAGTTGAAGGGATAGAATTTTTAAAAGAAATCGGAAGGTAGTTAGGTAGCTGAAGCGGCAGTTGGAGCTTAGCGTCCTAACTCACTTAGGCCAAGAACAGGTCCTTTGAGATACCGATAATGGGAGTAAGTGATAAGGATAATAAATAGACGGGAAAAATTGGGGAAATAGGAAAAGGCGAAAGTGCAGGACCATGCTTAACGTGGGATTCGAACCCACAACTTCTGGGATGATAGTCTAGTGCACAGTCGCTAGGCCATCGAGGCCGCCAAGAAAATAGAAACTACTACAATAGAACAAAAATACTGAAGCCTACACCTCATTGGTATTTAAGGAAAGGGGGGAGATTTACTTAGTACATACCAAACACGCACGAGGCGGATCTCCCAAGTTTTTATATGATATTCTTAATCAAACTATTCTGTTCGATGAAGTACTAACTTTTTGTTTCCAAAGATAATATAATCCAAATGCGGGAGTCTGAAGTTTAACATACTTTTGTCCTGAAAAGGTTATCCGGTAAACGAGTATCAGGTATACGAAAATTTGGTGTCCCAAAACAGAAGAACCTTTTAGAGCCGCTATTTTCGATCACAAATCGTGATTTTGAGGAAATTATGTTTTTTTTTTCTTTTACGTGCACATTGTTTACCAAATTTGGGATAACGAATACCATTCTAAACAGTTTTGTGCCAGAATTCGTAGATTCCACTAATTTAATGCAATAATCGCCGTAGAAATTATATTTACACTTTTTCAATGGAAATCTTTTATTGCTTTTGCATATTTTCATTCGCTGAATTTGCCTTTACTTTTTATGCAAATGAAGGGCACGTGCCTTGCATTAAAAGCTCCAGTGCAAAATAATATTAAAAGAAATGGAGAAAAAAAACGATTAGCTGCACATAAAATGCTGCTAAATGTTTGCAAGCAAATAACGCTAAGCTGGAGAGACCAAAGCTTGAGCCAAACATTATAAACAAATCCCCGAGAACATGGAAACATTTAAAATGTGACATTGCATATGTTGAGCAGATCAACAACACGGCCTGGGCTTAAAGTCTGGTCACACTTTTGTTATGATTGTTGTTGTCGTTGCTTTTGCTGTGCAAATAAATATGCAGACTTGGCCAAGAGGCACGCCCTTTGGCATGTTATGGTTTCAATTAAGGCACGTTGATTATCAAACACTAAAAATATCAAATCAAACACAAACATTTTACCGTGATTTATCATAATAAATGAATGACAGACAAATCATCATCAATTACAACGAGTACGTTGTGTGGTCACACTGTTTTAAGAGAGAGTGTGGGAGAGAGGGCGTTGAGTGAGAGAGAGCCTGAGATTTGTAGTGTGTACAATATAAATGAATGCCATACAAATTTTTACTATTTAAGTGTGATTTTATTTTGTTGGGGGGAATGTGTTCCTTCTTAAGGGGGTAAATAAACGCTTTGCCAGGACATTTCAATGAGCAAGCAAGTTGTGCATTAACACAAATGCTGGAATCTATATAAAAATGAGTGATTGATACGCCCGCCATGACAATGTTGGAAAACGAAATAATAATGAACAGCAATACAAGCCAACCCCTAAAAACTGGAGGAGTCAGCAGTCAGTGGACTTGGGCTTGGACCCTCCCATACCCATCCAAAAAAGCTGAGCATAAGCAAACATATATAGCCGAAAAATCCATTTTGACCCCTTTTGACGCTTGACTATGGTCTGTGTGTGTGTGTATCTGTGTGGCGTTCAAATAAAAGCGTCCATTACTCAAACTCACACACACATACGCACACACAAGGATACAACGAGAGACAAACAAAGCTCATACGTGCCATATATCAAGCGCTATGTCCAACTGTTTGAATGCTCTTTGGATCCTGCCTCTGACTGGACCCACAATCCGGCCACTGGCTGCCATTGTCAACTGTAAACATACTTGAGCTTCCTGTTTTGCTATTTGTATTTCGTTGCTGACACTTAACACACACACACACACACACAAATACGCAGACAAACACACTCGAATGCATATACACACACAGATACTCTCACCCACACACACACACACGTGCATTTATATGTGCCTTTTGCACACTCGGTTTGTTTGGTTGGCCAGCGCCAAAAAGTACTCGGCAAACTCATCAGCACCACAAAAATATCCTTAATAATTTTCTTAAACCAACAACAACAGAGAAGGGCAGACAATGACAAGAGCAGCAAAATACACAGTGAGAAATAGTTGCATAATCGCTGAGAATGCAAAAATATTAAAAGTTGGAATACGAATTTGTGCAGAATTGCAGAAGTGCAAAAGTGCTAGAGTAACAATATAAGCAATCCTTAGCTGTTAATAGCCAGGAATGGTAACTATATAAACACTGGTGTCTATTAGGCACTGCTTAGTGCAGTAGTACTTAACGGTTAGGTTGAGTAAGCAGTGCGAGTTACGGACACTTCTGTATTTTTGTTTCGATTCACAACTTAGTGAACTAATATTTATTGACGTAAAATTTTTAAGCATGACGTTCTTGACAAAAACGGTTTTAAGAATCTATTTTAACTGATTTAAAAGAATATTTTGGAGAACAGTATTTAAAAAAACAAAACTCAATTATTTCTTATCAAAACTAGAGATTAAGAAACCGTGAAAAATGTGTAAGAAAGAGCTTTCTTTCTACTGAGGCCTTCTGCTCCACTGTAAATTAAAGGAAATAATCATTATTATGTATCTACTATTTTGATGATATGGAATACCAAAAGTAAGTGAAGTTTTTAACATTTGCAATTAAATAAATCGGGTTCGGCTTTTTGCATCAGCATATCTGAATTGGTTGTAAGCGCTGTCGAGTCTTAGTAGAAACGATGTCGTTAATTTAACTTAAAGTAAGATTTTCTAAAAAAAATATTTGAAAAAAAAATACTAAATTATTTCTCATAAAAATTAGAGAAACCGT
>JBAMAX010001627.1:0-186181 GCA_037043745.1 Chymomyza amoena
TCAATATGTGAAGATTTATTATTGAAGTTTCTAGCGCCCATTTTTAGAAATCACAAAATTTTCAGTTTGCTTTTTATTAGATTTAAGTCCAATTTTTCGTATGAGTGATTTGTAAATGTTATTATAACTACTCTCGCCCAAACTTCTAAGGTCCGATTTGCTTTTAATAATAAATCTTTAAGTCAAAACAAGTTTTATTTAAGTATAATGTTTTAATATAATTTTCGCACATATTATTTTAGTAATAAACTAATTAAATCTCTAATTAAATTAATAAATTTTTAAATCAAAACAAGTTTTATTTAAGTATAATGTTTTTATATGATTTTCGCACATATTATTTAAGTAATAATCTAATAAACTAATAAAGCCTATAATTAACAATAATATAATAAACTGATAAAGTCTAATTAAATTAATATTATTATCAATAAACTAATTAAGTCTCGAATTAAAAACAAAAATCAGGTACACAAATTTGCATCTCGTTGCCAATTCTATTTATACTGAGTAAAAATTAATAAGTCAAATGAAGCATAAAATTATGCACTCAATAAATATCTCTCAAGTCTGTCAAAAAACAGCTTTCAATAATAAATCAATGCCCCTAACTCCTCCTCAACTACTGTTTGAATAAGTAATAACCAAGTATTAAAAAAAATCTGAGAGATTACATAAGCTGTGCTGTATTTTTGACTTCCTAGACAAAAATCTACACTTTCATTTCCAGGGGGTTTTATGCGTCAAATTCATCCAAGTTATTTGCATAGTCAGCCGACAAGTGTCAAAGTTGGGCGCAGCTACTGAGCAAGTGAGCGAATCTTTTGCACGCCATTTTGTATGCAAATATATGTAGTATAAGTGTGTGTAGGTGTGTGTATTTATGACAGTTGTGTAGCTTGGTGTAGTGGGAAAGGGGGCGGTAGGGTGTCTATCCTCCATAAATTATAGAAAATGTACAAATTCTCATGAGCATTTTATTGATTTAAAAAGCGGAGCAGGTACAGTCTGAAGGTCGGCAAACAATATACATATACAACAGATATGCATATGAATATGATATATCCTGGTGCCAGTCAATATTTTTTTGAAGTTCTTGGAATTCTTGCAACTGAATTCGTAATTTAAAAATCACACTATTTTTGTCCTGACCGGTTGTCTGTTTTTCATGAACTCTAAAAACATATAACAAATATGTTCTGACCTCTGGATCCGAAATTCTGTTTTTTTGTGTAAGCATCTTATTTAACAAGACGATTTCCGAAAATTTAACGGTGTGGAAATGGGAACGAAATTCCATACTCCTTCCTCTCCTTTTTCAAATAAATTTTTTTTTATTATTTACGCAGAAAAATTATTTATTAAAAATATGTGCAAAATTCTTGATAAATTTAATTTACAAAAATACCAAATAAAAACAAAAGTTACATTTAACATTTTTTGAAAATCCTTAAATAATTATTATAAGAATTATAGACGGAAAAAAGTATTCCAAAAACATAAAGTGCATATTGAATCAGAATTGAACCTGACATTCGAGCCGAAGCTAAAAGTTTTAAATGCATAACTATACGAACTTCGATCTAAAATAAAACAACGAAACCCCTCCTTATTCCTTAGAAGGATTTTGGGTAAAAAGTGTTTCTACTTTTCTTGTATTTTTTTAATAATACCCAAAAATTAAGCTCCTTATTCCTTAAAAGGATTTTGGGTTAAAAATGTTTCTACTTTTCCTGTATTTTTTTAATAATACCCAAAAATGGAGCTGACTTTCATATTTATCATATTCTCGTCATTTATCTAATAAAGTTAAAAAGTCATCCTAGAATAAAAGAATTAATGTTTATCGATTAGAAAAATCTTAGGAAACACCAAATAATATACAAAGAGTTGAAAACGCGTTTTTAAGCCGTATAATGATTTTTATACCCTGTACCGTATAGTACCAAGGGTATATTAAGTTTGTGCAAGCCGAAAATGTATGTAACATATAGAAGGAGACGTCGGAGACACCCCAAAGTTACCTAAAATATGATCAGGGTGAATAGAGAAGTCGATATACCAATGTCCGTCTGTCCGTGTGAACACCTAGATCTCAGAGATGGTAAGAGCTAGAGTTACCAAACTTTCACATTAGATCCCATATTATTCCATAGGAGGCAAGTTTATTTTATTTTTTTGATATCGGGGATAAATTATATAGCTCCCATGGGGGTGTTTGAGACGACCTCGACAAAAAAAGCGATTTAGATGAATAATTCGTTTGTTTATGAAGATATCGTAACCAAATTTGGTATTCGAAAGTTTTTTATAGTTCCCAAGTACTGTACCAAATTTGATCGAAATCGGTTGACTATATCATAGTCATCCCATAGGACCGATCGGCCAAAATAACTTTTTTAAAGAAAAATTCGCTATATTTCGTTTTTTAATAAAGATATCGTAACCAGATTTGGCGTTTGGAAATTTTTTAGACCACTTAAGCAATGTGCCAAATTTGAACAAAATCGGTTGACTATATCATATAGCTCCCATAGGTCCGATCTTCCAAAAAATCGATTTCTTAACAAAATTTGTTGTGTTTCGTTTGTTTGTTAAGATATTGGGACCAAATTTGACATTCGTGAGTATTTTATAGTTCCTAAGTACTGTACTAAATTTAATACAAATCGGTTGACTAGATCATATAGCTCCCATAGGACCAATCGGTCCAAAAACACGTTTTTTATACAAAATTCGATGTGTTTTGTTTGTTTGTAAAGATATTTGAAATAAATTTGGCATTCAGATCTTTTTTAAGGTATTTAAGCACTGTGTCAAATTTTATTGAAATCGGTTGACTATATCATATAGCTCCCATAGGAACGATCGGTCAAAAAAAATTTTTTGCTTAAAAATTCTTCTGTTTTTGGTTTTTTGTGAAGAAATCGGACTTTATTACAAGCTAGTGGTACAGGGTATCCTAAAGTCGTCCGCGCCCGACTTTACGTCCGCCATTTTTTTGTATTTTTTTAATGATACTCCAAAATGAAGCTGACTTCCATATTTATAATATTCTATTCGTTTATCAAATAAAGTTAAAAAGTCACCCAAGCCTCTGGACTTAAAAGAATTAATATTTATCGATTAGAAAAAACTTAGGAAACTCCAAATAATATCCAAAGATTTGAAAAGGTGTTTTTAAAACGTATACAAATTTTCTATCTTAAAAACGTGACTTTTATTTTTTAAGTTTTCCCCTGATGATGCTTTTATTTTTAGTATATATAACCCTAGTTTACAAATTTGGTATAAAAGTGTTTTTAGAGTAATTTTAGGCCTAGAAACACGAAAATGACAACCTTATTTTTTTCTTAATCACCGGCTTGGAGATTTTTTCGAAAAACATGTTTTGGACAACTTTTTTTGGTTATTCTTTAATATTTCGTTGATATAAAAGATAAGATTATAGGGTATTGATGTGCTCCTTACAGTGATATATGTTTCATGTCGATATTGTTCACGAAATAATGCCGAATAACTGAAAAAACTTCCCAAAAACATGTTTTTCAAAAAAAATCGATACTGTAAAAAGTTTTAATATTTTTTTTCAGAATCGTCTTATGTTGTAATTCAAGCATTTTAAAAATTCAAAAGCAACTATCTTTAATATTGAAAAATTTCAGTGCCCCTCTGTCATTATTTGTTTTTCTGATTAATGTAGCCGCTAGATGGCGCGAGCAGTTTATTGACGGTAGATCGAGAAAAACTATATTATTTAATCGCAATAAAAGTAAATATTTTGATTCACAATATTATGCAAATAAAAAAAGATAACTGAGCTTTACATATCAAAATATCCGAATTATTTGCAGTTTGAATTGACTGCTCAGTTATTATCCCCCTTACAAAAAATTTTCCTACACCCATGATCACTGGCATTGTGCGTACTGGTTACTTTTGCATAGTTTTTATTTGATTTTATTGGCTTTGGGCACATTGGCATAACAAATGTCAAATGCAAACACAATTGTGCCAAATATATCAAGTAAATAAAATTTTCATTGATGGATAGGTAGAGTGCAGTGTTTATATGGCATGAAACTGAATCTATAAACGAAACGCTTGTCCGATTCCATGTTTCATTACTTTAGGTATGAGAAGGTTCCCAAAAAACTATATAAAAAAAGCGATATTTTCTACACTTTTGATTTCGTACAGCGGTTTTCATTCATACCAACAAATTAGCCAAAAAAAAAACTAAAAAAAATCACAGGCAGCTGTCAAAATGTTGGACAAACATTTGCAGTTAATGAAGAAGAGTAGAAGCACTATGATCGGTTATAGTAGTACGTACTCGGTATAGACTTATGTAATTTGTATATCCAAGAGCGAGACTTAGTTGCTAGCTCCAAGGTGAGATGCGGTCAGTCTGACCGTCTGGCAGTTGTCGTAACTCATATGAAATAAGTTGCCAATGTGGCCATAAATAATTTGGCCAAGTCAATGAGTTTAGTTTATTTTACGTATTTGGCTTAAACGAGCGTTCATTTTGCTATTTGCGTTTAGAAGTAAAATCAATTTTAATGTAGACAAATTTTATGTTGACGACGATAATGACGGTTCTGTCGGCTCCTTCTCGGATCGGAGATCTTAAGTTTCAATGTTAATTAACACAAACTGGCCACAATAAGTGCGTCAAGTGCGTGAACACACACGCCCGCTAACAAATAGCATAAAGACAGAGGCGGAGGAAGAGGGAGAAAACTGGGGTCCAAAGCAGACCCTAGTAAATTGGAAATAGTGCTTCCAATTTTCTTGAAATTTATTTATTTGGACTAACTTGTGTATCTATGAGTTATTAAAGAAAAAAAAAATTGGTTTAGAGAGAATTTTTTATCATGGGTGATGTTGGCTCCACTGTGCTTAAGTACATGGCAATAAAAGGGCAAAGAAAAGTGGGACATGCTACTTATTACCATTATTACTCATTTTTGGTATTTTATTATTTATTTTTGGTATTTTCTTATTTATTTGTGTTATTTTATGATATATATTTTTTAATTTATTATTTATTTTTGGTATACATTTGAGTTTCCAGTGTCATACAACATACGATACTTGTAGACAGCGGATTTTTTGGTATTTAGTAACTCAGGCAGTTTTGCCTTTTTGCATTTATGCCCAAACAAAGTGAACGCACGCCCCAATTGTTAGCTATTTTTCTAGTATTTTTACTGCTCAATCGAAAATCATTTCGAGAGTAACATTTTTGACTAAAATTTTTAAATTATTTTTCTTGAATCCGCTCCTGTACCTAACAACTAATACAATGCAGTTTTACCTTCGAGCTTGATCAAAAAAGTTGTTGTTGTTTTAAGCCAAACACAAAGCAAACATTTAAGCCAATGAAAACTGATATAAAAGATACATATATAAAAGTAAGTGAGATGGTCAGTACAGCTTGGTATAACCGACTAAATAATACTCTGCGATTTTAAAGCCTACAAGCTTTGTTGGATGGTTTGTTAAAATTTTTTAAGCATATTTGAGAATAAGTTAAATTTTTGGATTTACAAAGGTGCATAAAAAGTTTTTTTTCCTTTTTTAATCATTGATTTTATTTTCGAATATTTTAAAATAATTTTTTTTCCACTCTTCAGCAAATTTTTATCTCAAAAACATGCCCAGAATTGATGTACGAGGGCAGCACTTGATCAGTCTTTAAATTTTGGAGATAACATTCATTTTTGGCGACAACAAAGTTTTCCTTTTCAAAATCGATTTCCTTTTGCCCGATGCACCTGGTCCTAAGCTTTTTAAACTTTTGTATTTCTTTAAAATAATTTTTTTTCAAATGGTCCCAAAACTATTTTTTTTCAGTAATGGCATGACTCATGTAACATACAATTTTAAAATTAATTAATTTATAGGTCTTAATATGGTTAAATATTTCTATTAAAGATAGCACGTTATATATTTTAAAAATTAAATGATTTAATAAAATTAATCAGAAAGTTTTTTGTTAAGATATTTTAATTTTTTAACTCTTGCAGTTTTTTTGTTTTTTTTTTAAGCATCTGTTTATATACAAAGTGATAACATAAATTGAATCCATTTGGTGCAATTTTTATTTTAAAATAAATATTTTTTTTAATGTTAAAAACAAAATTTTCTTTTAATTGTTAAAGCAAATTTTTTTGTATATTTTAAAAATAGATTTTTTTTATAAAAAATATTTTTTTTATATTTTAAAAATCAAATTTTATTTTTTAAATATTTTAAAAATGAATTTAAATTTTTAATATTTATTACACATATTTAGTATTTTTATGCAGGAAAATTTTTTCATTTTTATAGATAAAAAAACTTACATTACTCAAGAAATAATTTTGAAATTATTTGCATTAGATGACGTATCCTTAAAAATAAATATCGGGTTACTTTTGATATGGGAGCTCATTTCTGAGTGCTTGAAAATTTAAAAATAAATGCTTAAAAGCCTAAACTTGTTTTCTCCATAATATTACAACTGGTTCTTATTAATTGCTTAATTAATTATTTTTATCAATTGTATTTATTAAAGTTTTTTTCCAATAATAAGCAGATTTCTGAAATTTCAAATCATTATTTAGAAAAAACATTTAATTTTTATCTAGAATTTTTTTTTATAAAATTCATGTTTTTCAGCACAACTTAGTAAAAAAAAATGGTTAAAAATTATTGATAGTAGTTAAATCATAATTAAATAAAAAGGGGCGATTTTTTTTATTGAAATCGTGATAGTTAATTTTATTGCTGGTAACGTAGCCCCTTAACAAAATAACATAAAATCTTCATAGCAAAATGGTAGCACAGAGGAAGTATTTCCCAATTTTTTAGCTCTTCATGGCCATAAAAAAAATTAAAATATAAATATTTTTGCTGTATGGATATAAAATTTTATTGCCTTAAAATTTGCCAAATATTAGTATTAATTATAAAAATAAACCAATTAATCAGAATTTAGTTGAATATAGAAAAAAAACAAGTTTTAGAGTGCTCAGCTCCGTTCATATTCTCTTTAAAATAAAAACTTAAATGTGCTTTATAATAAAATTAGAGAATGCTGTCAAACCTTTTCCTATGCACATTTCATACTTTAGCACAAACCTTAAGTACCCCTTAAAAATAGTTTCGGGTAGGGTATAAAAACAAAATCAATAATCAAATCGACCACATTTTTCATTTAACCACAAAAAAATAAAACGCGTACAAATTGTTTGTGACTTTAATTTGTTAGGCTTTTAAAAATGCTACAAAAAAAAAACATTTTTTAAGTGCATTAGTTTTTTTTGCCAAGTATTCATTGCTCCATTCAGAAACAATTCAAGTCGCACATTTGGTCGTTTGTTTTGCCTAGTTGGCCACGTTTCTTGGCCTAATCTGGAGCCTTTTTGCTTGCCAATGACATAGAAAAATTGCGACCAAAAATAGTCAACTGAAGGTTCTTCAAAATGCTCAATTCTAGAGTAATCAATTAGTTTGTTTGGTCTTCTAAGTGATACAGTTCTATAGGAGATGTTTTGGGTATGGCCCATTTGTTTACGAATAGTTTTGACAGTTTGGTTTAACCCCGCATATTAATTAAAACTATAAATTAATGCAGATGTTCAGGTATTTCTGTCAATTACTTTATGTCTGGGAAGCCGTTGAAATTATACGGCGATGTGTTTGGCATATTTAATTATGTCTGATAATGTCTAGAAATGAGTAGAAGAATTATCAGACAAAGCTTTGAGCTCAATCAGAAGAGCATAAATTTCTATGAGTTGGCTAGAATTTGTTTTAGTAATAACAGTGAAGATATGAGGAAATAGTAAGTATTCAAGGCAGCCGCTCCCTCTTAAGTACCTGCACATCTTGGGAATCTTTTTTTTATGGATGGTAATTCGATGACTAACAATTTGTTTTTTATATTCGTCTGGATTGATAGGCCTCCATAGAAATATTTCTGTTTTGCAAAGTAACAGGAAACAAAAAGAAATATATAATTTACTAAAGGAGATATTTCTTCTTGTTCTCCCCTTCACCCAGTGGATCACTCCTCTTTCTAATATCATCATACTAGAAAATATATATACATAAATTATTAAAAAATATATCTTTTACACTGTTCAAGATTTGTTCAGTGTCTCCAAAAAATCTAGTTATATGCACTTTGTTAGTGTGATCATATTGGCAAAACATTAAGCAAAATACTAATTGTTTTATGTATTATGTTAAGGGGCTCTGCTTCCTGCTTGTTTGTTTTGTTTATGTGATTATATAGATGCCTGTTTTCTTTTACTATGTATCAGTTCTGCTTTATAATTTCAAACGCGATCTTTTATTAATTTCCTTTTTATTCCTAAAGTAAAAATAACATTTAATTTAAAACTCTTTTAAAATTTGGTATTTTATGAATTAAATTTTAGCATTTAAATTTTTGTAAATACTTTTTCACGATATCTTTTAAATGTTATACTCTACAGACTTGAAATAAAAAATCTTGTATTTGATTTGAATAATTTGTAGCCTTATAATTGTACCAAAACTTTTTGGAATTCTCTAAAAAAATATGGCAGGACATCAATGAACATCTGGCGTGGCTTGGTGTCTGAAGCTTTCCGGAATTCGATTGTACTCGGAAACTATCGAAGTACTAAATTCTTACGATTCTCTTGGTTATGGGCATTACTTTGATTGTTATATCTTCTTTAAGAACATCTTAGTCTTAATTTTTGGTCTGAAAGCATTTTTGGAATATCTTTCGATTTCAAAAAGAAATCTTTGAGTAATACTTTTGATATAATTTCAAGAACAACAGACATGCGTCCTATGCAAGATATAATATTAGATGAAAAACTTTACTCTTAGTTTTAAGAATAAATTTCAATTTGTGGTATTTATCCGTATGGTCCAGATTTTCATAGTAGGAATTTTACAATTTTTGGATAGAACATCCTATATTGCTTAAGCAAATATCTTCACAAGATAAAAACGATTTTAAACAAAAAGCAATAGAAAATAGATTCACATTATCAATAACACTGTAATCGTCTAAGAAATTTAAATAATATAGTCTTTTTCCTAACAAAATGGCCCGGTTTTGAGATCAAGTGTTTCAAATTTTACTACTTTTTTTTTAAAAATGTTGTTTGGCTGTTTGGCTGAAAACTGAGTTGGCCACACTAATGAATCATATGTAATCATTTTTTGTATATACTTATTTATAACAATTGTTAGTCCACTTACCTTCACTGAATATCGAAGAACTTAAAATTTTTACTAGTCTTTTGTTTATCTTAAACTTTCCAAAAACTCAATTTATTAATATATATTCGGCGAAAATAAGTGAAGCGGAGAAGGTCGCCAAAAAAGTGGCCCGCTTCACTTATTTTCGCCGATTATATTAGAACGCAGACAAATAAGAGATTTCTTATTTGTTGTAAAATTGAAAGTTAAAAGGGTGTATACTGTTTTTTAATTCACATTGTTCAAGAAATACAGTTAACTACTGCCATAATGATGGAGTTTTTGGATATAAACGAATATTAGTATTTTTCCCTAATTCTGGATTTTTTGTGGTACTTTTCTTGAGAGTTAAAAATGGTCATACCGGAGTCAGCTTGTTAGTGTTTCAAATTCAAAACTTGACCCTTTGCTACATCAAATTTGTGGAAATTCATAGAACAGCTGTTGTTACTACTGGCGCCATCTAGTGAGCTTGGTAGCGCCATCTCTTTTAATTACTTAACTTGTAGAAGGAGATCATTTTTAATTTATAAGCGTACAACTTACACACCCCAATATTCTCCATGCGAGAATTTGGCAGAATTTGGATTGTCTTTATAAACTAACAATTTATTGGACCAAAATAGGATTCTTCTTGTTTCACAGGCTTTCGATTTCGCTGTTATATATTTGCCATATAAAATCTGTATTTTTATAATACTGTGAAACTTTATTCTCATCTACAAAAAAGTATGCTTTAAGAGGCATAAAATCGTTTTACATAAAACGCTCCAGGATGAAATTACTTTCTATATGTCGCTAAATTCTACCCATGTTACTACAAAAATCACCACTGTTGTAAATTCGCACTTTTAAGGGGATTCCAACCTTTTAAATTTACAATTCCTTCTAGTTAACCGCAAACTTTGGGTTATCCCATTTATAATACAACATCTCGCATGACATTCCAACTAGTCCTTGAACATCTATATATCTTCTTCTTTTTTTAATACTTTACTTTATTTTGTAGGCTTCCCCTTAATTTAGTCCACTCCAAGGTTTTTCCCGTTCATTGCACACCAATTAATTTTAAATTTAAAAGCGATTCACTTCCTTACGAAAATAAAAAAACCACACCAACCAGAACAACAATAATTCTTAACTAACCATATTTATGACGCATTGTGTTGACTCCTTATCTTCTTCTTTTATCTTCTTGTAGATTTTAACCGATTTGGTTCAAGGCGAATTCATGCAGCTGGGATCAAGGGAAACCGAGAACGAGCGTTTCGCCCATTATCTGACCAAGACATACAGGAAGACGGCATCGTTGATTGCCAACGCATTGAAGGCGGTGAGTAAGCCAAATATGAAGTCAACCGCGGCAAACATATAACGGCCAGGGGCATATCGACATGCAACTGCAACCGATACA
The DNA here is from genome assembly GCA_037043745.1 of Chymomyza amoena. Taxonomy (NCBI): domain Eukaryota; kingdom Metazoa; phylum Arthropoda; class Insecta; order Diptera; family Drosophilidae; genus Chymomyza; species Chymomyza amoena. The sequence continues at coordinate 10,670 of JBAMAX010001627.1, forward strand.
CTGAGAGAAATTTTAGAAACATTTTATGAAGATAAAAAATAGAGTTAATAATTATTAGGAAATTCTTTTGAAATTTGCTGAAATCACGATCTAAATTAATCAAAATACTTTTTTTTTTTTTAATTTAGATTATTTGAGAAACAGAAATAAATAGTATTATAATTATATATTTAATTTTTAACGTTTTATGAAGGTAAAAAATAGAGCTTAATTTTCAAGAAATTCTTTCGAAATTTGATTAAATCACGCTCTAAATTATTCAAGATACTTCTTTTAAATATAGATTATTTGAGAAACAGAAATATATACCATTATAATTATTTATTTATTTTTTAACATTTTATGAATATAAAAAATAGAGTTCATAATTTTCAAGAAATTCTTTTGAAATTTGATTAAAACACGATCTAAATTATTCAAGATACTTTTTTTAAATTTAGATTATTTGAGAAACAGAAATATAAAGTACTATAATTATATATTATTATTTTTTTTTAATATGAAATATCAAGCCATTTCCAAAAAGGCCTCAAATATTTAATGTAATGTTTTTATAAGATTTGGAATGAATTCTAAATTAGAAATATATCTGAACTCTGTTATAATGAACAGGATGTATCTTTGAAAAATTATTCCGGGACTTTACTTATTGCAAGCGATTCTATGTTCAAGAAAAAAAGCACACAAATTTGTTTAAAAGATTTTAAAAATTATTCATTAAAATTTTAAAAAATTATTCATCCAATCGTTTACTTTAAAAATTTATGAATTTCTATCCAACTACAAATTCTACTAAATATAATAATGAACAGTATTAAAACAGTACCATCCTAAAGTTTTCGACACATTTTTGAACCAGACAAAAATAGATTTTTTTTAGATAAAAATTGTAAACCAAAATTCTAAGCTATCTAAGTTTGCATAAAAAACTTAAGCTGTTTCGGAACTTGACAAAAGAATCCTTTTGCTAAGCTGATTTTGGTTAAAAAAATTAAAATTTTGAAATTTTTTTTATTTAAGAAACGTATTGATTTTTGATTTTTTTTTTTAAGAAACATTTTGCTAAATTGATTTGGCTACAAAAATCACATTTTTAATTGGAAAATACTTATTTTGCTTAACTGATTTGGGAAAAAAATTTATAATTATTAATTACACTGTCCTACAGAATTGACAAAAATCAAAGAACTTTTCAAGTGACCTAGTGTACGTTGTAGGTCTTGACGAGTAGATCACGATAGTGTTTTTCAAAATTGTCTAACACCCCCAAAATCAGAAGTTATCCCTTAAAACCCGTTTTTCGGGTACTGCGATCACTCCCACTATCACAACGTCGCCATTTTTCAACCGATTTTCGATTGCTTTACGGCTTTGGAAAGAAGAAAGATTCAAGCTTTAAGATGATATACACTTGTTTATACTTTATACAAAGCAACTACGAGATTTTCTAAAATATATCTAAGATTTACACTTTTTTTATTCGATTTTCCCACTTTGAAGTCATTTTTATATAACATTTTGTTAAATACCTTTACTTTTTTACATTTAATCTTAAAGAAATATTTGTTCCGAGTAAGAAAGGATATGGTTTATTAAAATCGGTCGATAAATGTTTAAGTTACGACGCTTATTGTAAACAAGGAAATTACAATTCCATCGACAAAAAAAAAGGTTTTAGATGGATAATTCGTTTGTTCATGAAGATATCGTAACCAAATTTGGTATAGTGCTTAAGAACAATAAAAAACTTACAAGTGCCAAATTTGGTTTATATATTTTAAAAAACAAACGAAATACAACAAATTTGGTTAAAAAATCGATTTTTGGAAGACAATTACTATGGGAGCTATATGATATAGTCAACCGATTTCGTTGAAATTTGACACATTGCTTAAGTGCTCTAAAAAATTTCAAAACGCCAAATTTGAACAAAATCGGTTAACTATATCATATAGCTCCCATAGTAAATGTCTTCCAAAAAATCGATTTTTTAACCAAATTTGTTGTATTTCGTTTGTTTTAAAATATTGCGACCAAATTTGGCACTTGTAAGTTTTTTATAGTTCTTAAGCATTATACCAAATTTGGTTACGATATCTTCATGAACAAACGAATTATCCATCTAAAACCTTTTTTTTTGTCGATGGAATTGTAATTTCCTTGTTTACAATAAGCGTCGTAACTTAAACATTTATCGACCGATTTTAATAAACCATAACTTTTCTTACTCGGAACAAATATTTCTTTAAGATTAAATGTAAAAGTAAAGGTGTTTTAACAAAATGTTATATAAAAATGACTTCAAAGTGTGAAAATCGAAAAAAAAAAAAAGTGTAAATCTTAGATATCTTTTAGAAAAATCGCGTAGTTGCTTTGTATGAAGTATAAACAAATGTATATCATCTTAAAGCTTGAATCTTCTTCTTTCCAAAACCGTAAAAGCAATCGAAAATCGGTTGAAAAATGGCGACGTTGTGATAGTGGGATATCGCAGTACCCGAAAAACGGTTTTTAAGCGATAACTTCCGATTTTGGGGGTGTTAGACAATTTTGAAAAACACTATCGTGATCTACTTGTCAAGACCTACAACGTACACTAGGTCACTTGAAAAGTTCTTTTTCACTGTTGGACAGTGTTATTTTAATTTCACTTTTAAAATTTACTTTTTTCATATTAAAATTTTCCATTTTTAATTTATTTTAATAATGAATTTTATTTTTTGTAAAATCTATTAGATTGTAAATGTAAAAATTCTAAATGTTTTTTCAAAATATTCATCAGATAAAAATATTTTATTCTAGCCAAAGTTTTAGAACTTTAGATTCCAACTGTGGCTTTATTGAAAATAAAAATCGTTTATATGCAAGAATGCATCGTCTTTAGCAATTGTAAATACACTAAAAACAACCTGCTTGACATATCGCAAATAAAAAATAATTCGTATAAATCAAAATTCAAACGTCTAATTGTGGCTTATTTTTTCAATATAATCGCTTATACGCAAAAAAGCTTAACTTCAGTTTACGCTAAAGGTTCAATAATTCTCTACAATGCATCTTATAATCAGACTGCTTGACCTAATTCAAATAAAAACAAATTTCATGTTAACCAAAGTTCTAAAGTCAAATTGCGACTTAATTTGAAAATAATTGCTTATATGCAAAAAAGCTTTAAAACAGTATTGGATCAATAATTCTCTACAATGCATCGTCTAAAGCAAATGCAAACACTCTATAAACAGGCTGCTTGACTTAATTCAAATAAAAATCAAAAAAATGCATGCTAATTAAAGTTCTAAAGTCTAACTGTGGCTTATTTTTTAAAATAGTCGCTTATATGCAAAAAGGATCAACTACAGTTCCCGCTTTACGTGTTTAAAATTCTCAAAATGTATCGTTTAACGCAATTGTAAACACTTTATAAGAAGACTGCTAGACATAATTCAAATAAAAATTAAAATATAATTCATGTTTACCAAAGTTCTACAGTCCAACAGTAGCTTTTCAAAATAATCGCTTGCATGCAAAAAAACTTAAATACAGTTCATGCTAAAGATTCAATAATTCCCTACAATGCATCGTCTTATCAACTTGACATAATTCAAATAAAAAATAATTCATGGTAATCAATGTTCTCAAGTTCAACTGTAGCTTTATTTTTCAAAATAATCGCTTATATGCAAAAAAGCTTAAATACAGTATAGTTTCAATAATTCTCTACAATGCCTCGTCAAACGCAATTGCAAACCCTCTATAAACAGCCAGCTTGACCTAATTCACGCACAAAATTCTTGATTAGGGTGTAATTTTTTTAAGTGTACTGCAATTTAGGTTTGGATTTATAATTTGCAAATTAATTTGCAAGCATGCAATTGTCATTGAGCTCATTCAACAGCTAACAATTTATGCCTATTGCTGTAATTGACTTTGAACTCTTTTATATCAATTTTTTTTTAAATTTTTTATATATTTAAAAAATATTTTAAATTTTGTATATTTTTTATATATTTTACAGACTGCAGTCATAGCACAAGCGGATGATAATGTTGCCGAAGTGGCTTTCCAATATGGACGTAATATTGGCCTGGCCTTTCAGCTGGTCGACGATATGCTGGACTTTGTCTCCTCCGCCGAGACTATGGGCAAGCCAACGGCAGCGGATCTAAAACTGGGACTGGCCACAGCGCCCGTGCTCTTTGCATGCGAAAAGGTGATTATTAGATGATGATAACTTCCTTATTGTTAAGCAAACAAAAATAATACTATAAAAACTAATTTGCTTTAGTTATTGGATGCAGGCAGTGTGATGATGATGATATCATTAGAGCAGCCGTCTAATGCAATTGCACACAGTGTGTACAAGTGCGTCATTAAATGCGTTTATAAATCGCTTTTATCGAATTAAGACACACTTGCAGCAATTTATTATGCACCACGATTGCTAGGCGCGTGCCGCGCGTTTTAAACAGCACGCAAAACGCCAGCGGCACGGCAAATGCAATGCGCGTTTGTTTGTTGCCAATACATGCCATTGTAGTAGCTAAAAGCCAATAGTTTCAGTCAGTTATAACCACAGCCAAAAGCTAACTATGGCAGTTAATTTTGATGACTTGGGTGAGTGCGTACCACGCCCCCTTTAACTCCCCGGTCTTTAGCGCGTTGCTTTGAATGACAGATGGCGCTCGAGTGTGCGCAGTGTTGTCAGATTTGTGACAGTGTTGTATTTGGCATGCCAGGCGTAAATTGCTTGCATAATTCACGCAACTCTCCCAGTCAGTTACAGTTTAAGCTACAAATATTTTCGTAAATTTGTAAATGCCAAAGATTTCACTTTAATTTTTGTTGTATTTAAATATAACAGTTACTTATGCAGTAAAAGCGTTGAGAAAAAAAAACTCTTCACACTGTGAAAGAAATATAAAGAATTTTGCGCGTAAAATAAGAATTTGGGGTGTGTGGAGAACGTAAGGGGCGAATTTTCTATAGTTGAGAGTAAAATTAAAAAATTATAATTATTAAATTCTAAATGAAAATGAAGCGGTAATAAAAGCATTTTAAGAATGTTTTGTCTCAGGGCGGATCTAGAATTTGGTGATGAGTAGGATTTTCACTTCAAAGTCTCAAAAAACTGGCAACTTGTTCTTCCAAATTTTAGGGGGAGTCCGGACCCACCGGTTTGTCTTTAATCTGAGATTGAGAGTGTTTTAAATATAATTTAATAATAATTTTTTTTTTTTTCGTAAAAGGGTTCCGCACAGAGAGGTGGGGCACTGCGACCAAAAGGTCTTTTCTACCATACCCTTAAGTTAATGCAAAAGACTTTCTGCATGAATAGCAGTAGGGCTTTTGTTGGTATTGAACTAAGATGGAAGGGACTAATTCGTTCCATGTGGCAGGCTCTGTCCCATACCAGCGCTGGGCTGTCACAGAGAATATGTCTGGTGGTTTCATCGTTTTCTAGAAAGAGCCTGCACTATGAAGAGTCCGATGGGCCAATTTTCTGAAGATGGTATCTAACAGTATGGGACCAGATATGTATGCTACCAGGAGTTTTAAGACCGCTCTGGCAAGACTATTTGCCTTGATAATTCCAGAGGTTTGACAAGCACTTTTGCTTGACGCAACCCCGGTAAGGAGAACCAGTATCTCCTATGTTTTCCTGCAGCCCATTTGTTTGTGGACCAACCAATACCACAGGAGATGTAGTCAGGGTGGACGCACCCTGTCGTGCTAGATCGTCATCGATCGTGTTACCATCCACTCCTGAGTGTCCAGGTACCCAACCATTCACGAATTTGTTTCTGGAAGGACATGGTTTGGAGGTAATTATGGCATTCTTTAACCATCCTGGAGGAGATGCTCCAAGATGATAATGCCCTAAAGAAGCTTGGCTATCTGAGTAAATATAGATGTTTGCTCCTCTAGTTGCCTTGTGAAGGACACGAGGGTCGCAGATCTCTATAGCATGAATCTCTGCTCGGCAAGATCTCTATTGCAGTAGGGTTTCTGGTGTTAGATCCAACGACACCAACACGTACAAAAAAAACTTTATTTTTAGGCAGAAATTTTCTATTTCGAGAATTTTAGTATAATTCTAAGAGCTAGTATCCTCTATGTAAGCATAAGCTTCCAAAATAAGTCTTTACCCATTAAATTTGTTTTTTGACGGCAAAATAGAACAGAAATATTTTTGCTGGAGCCATCTAGTACACGCAAATGGCGCCATTTTCAAAGATACATAAAATTTCAAGGAGATATTTAAAATAAATAAAACGAGTTTTAATGTTATTCTTCCCAGGTCTCTGGATCTTGGTTTAGCTGGACTTTCATAAATTATTGCGATTTAAAATAAGAATAAAAATCAAATTTAGTTGATTATTTTTTTTTTTTTATTATACCTCCATCAACTAAATTTTATAAAAAATTGTGAAGCGGTTGGAACATCCTTGTCAGTAGCAAAGTTCCTAACGTATATTTTTTTCATGGCAAAATTTACAAGGCTAAGATTTTGATTTTGAAAGTTGAGAAAAATTATTTTGAAAATTATATTTATACCATTCATAGCTAAAAATTCTGAACAGCTTTATTGACCGACAATAACCCGAGAGCAAAATGTAGTAATCGCAATTTTTATTTTGTAAACTGTAAACCCTTTAAATATTAATGAATTAAATGATTTAAAAAATCATGAAATGAAATAAAAAATAAAAATTTAATTAACTATACACCTGTTTACTTAATTTCGTTACGTGACGATTTTTCAATAATTTTGATCTACCTAAAAGCCTTGTTTAGTTCGTTCTGAAATCTAGCTAAAAAAGCATCTATATATCTATCTATTCTATATTCTAATTTCCTTTTGCAATTTTAAGATTTTTTAGAAATAATAAATTCTTATTTTTGTATTCTACTCAAAACTTTTAATCTGTTGCATTTCTATAAATACAATCGTGGTCCTGAATATTTATTTATGTATAGAATAGTAAAAATTATTTGGAAAACTTGAAACTAATATATCTATGTATGTGCACGCAGGATAAAAAATGTATTTTGAACCGAATTTTTCTTGCGAATATCAGGACAACCGTGTCAGAAAAAAAATTAATTCCAGGACAAACAAATGAATAAATTAATCGATATTTGATTTTTACTAGTGAAATTAAAAACCGGAACAGCTCTGTAAATTTTTTTGCGAAAATTGGATTTTCAAAATTTTAGTTTGTAAAAAAATCAGTCTTTCAAATATTATTTATAATTTATTTATCTGTAAGAGTTAATATAAGAGATACAGAGATCTACTCATATAATATCGAAATCTATCACATCAGATTTTTTTGCTCCATAATTTATAGCAATTTATATAATTCTTATTATTATTATTTTTTCTATTGTAGAATGATATGATTTCATAAATCAAGAAATAAAATAAAATATTCACTTCACATCTGATTAGCTAATTTTTTACGTGATGATTTTTCTATAATTTTAATCTACAATATCTTCGATCGAAAATCTAGCAAAAATAAAGGCATCTTGCATATTTTTAATTTTTTTTTTTTTTTAATTATTATATGTATTTTTTAAAAATAAATCAGTTTTATAATTATTTTTGTATGTACTCAAAACTACATATTTATCTCTTTGAATACTAAATTTTCAATGTGTAAAGTGTCCGATTCTATCTTATTCTAGTGTCACAATGTTAGTTACCATACTGTCCCGAAACGGCTGGACCGATTCTCATAAAATTTTGTATTCCTATTGGCCAACATCTATTTTTCATACCCCTAAATGATAAGGGTTGTCCACCCCTAACATTTTTTTAAAATTTTTATCATACTCCTCCGAAACGGTAGGACCGATTCTCATGAAATTTTGTTTGCCTATTGGGTAGATCTGAGAATCGGCCAACATCTATTTTTCATACCCCTAAGAGATAAGGGCTGCCCACCCCTAACAATTTTTTTTTTCATTTTTACTATACTCCTCCTAAACGGCTGGACCGATTCTAATGAAACTTTGTGTGCCGATTGGGTAGGTCTAAGAATCGGCCAACATATATTTTTCACACAACTAAGTGATAATTTTTACCATACTCCTCCGAAACGGTTGGACCGATTTTCATGAAATTTTGTGTGCCTCTTGGGTAGGTCTAAGAATCGGCCAACATCTATTTTTCATGCCCCTAAGTCATAAGGGGTGTTCTCAAGAAATTTTGTGTGCCTCTTGTCCTTAGGAGCTTATTATTTTTAGTCAAAAATCTACTCGATTTCGTTTAGAGAACTACTTCTCAAGTTATATCGCAATCTATCGCATCCTGTTATTTAGTTTCGTAATTTTTAGCAATTGACATAATTGTTATTATTTTTTTTCTAGTATCCCGAACTAAATCCAATGGTTATGCGCCGCTTCAGTGAGCCCGGAGATGTGGAGCGCGCTTTTGATTTGGTACACAAGTCACATGGCTTGGAGCAGACACGATTCTTGGCCAAGAAGCACTGCAATGAGGCGATACGCTTGGCGCAGGAGCTAACAGATTCGCCTTATCAGAAGGGTCTGCAGGTGGTGGCAGATTTAGTCATCAATCGCATGAAGTAGAGCTTAAGCTTAAGTTCATAAACAAAAGATTTAAAAAAAACAACAAATTAACATAAAATAAAATATATTTTTAACCTAAGCTAAAGACAGGCAACAATTTTGTGTTAAGTCAAGCTAAACAGGACTGTATCGGAGTTCGATATTGTTATCGATATCGAAAATCGGAACCGTCCTGCTTATAAATTTAGTAACGGGTAAAAACAGTTTTATTATTTAGTTTTTAAGCATTGTTGTTGACATTGTAAATAATTGCATTAAAATGGAAAAAGTTAAAGGCATACATTATTGTATATAAAGAAAAATTATTTGTAAATTGGAAAAAATTTTATATGCAGTTTTTTGAATTTTTATAAAAATTGTTAAGAGGGGTTAAATGCAAGACAGTTATAAAGAATTTTTACAAACTGTTGTACAAACATTTAGTTTAGTGAATTGTACAAAAATAAAACAACAATTAAATAATTAAAAACAAATTTAAAAAATTTAAAAAAAAATTAGTGCTAAGTTTTCGAGAAACACAAAACAAAGATTCAGCTCAATTTTATGGCAATAAATTTTAGCTGCTTTCGTGCAATCTTTTTCAAACTTATTTAAACCATTTTTTTAATACTAACAAAACATTTTAAAATTGAGCTGAATCTGCTAAAAACTAAAAAAAAAACACACAATTCTAAATGTTCATAAATTACTAAACAACTAAAATTGTTATTAGTCAATGCAACAAAGAAAAAAAAACAAACGATATTTATAAAAAGCAGCATCTTTAATGTTATACAATTTAATGAAATATTTTTATTTTTTATATAATTTGTTTAAGCTCATTTCATGCCTAAATGGTTCAATCAATCAATCATCAATCATTCGCCAGTTGCACTTTGACACTTGAGACAGCACAAATTATTTAACTAACCAAACTACAAAAACACAAATTATTTAATTTATACAAAATTAAATTTAATTTTGAACCATTCGCGCATGAAATGTTAAACATTTATTATTTTAACGTTAAGTTAAAAAAAAAAAACAATACAACGAGACGTACATTTTAGAAAAACACAGCAGACCAGTCTTAATTTTAAAAATACAAAACAAAATAATTTTTTTTTTGCGCTTAAACAAAAAAAAATTAAAATAATTATGATTTAATTGTTAAAAAATTAACTTGTGGATTTTTGGTGTAGTCTTAATGCAATGATATGTAGTAGTACGTTATATGGCACCTTTACAGCCCTTTATGCCAAAAACCACAGAACTCAATTCGAAAAAATTCCGATAATTTTGAATTGTGATTAAGAACAATCGATAATTTCGTGCGAAAATCAAGGCAGCACTTATATGATAAAAAAAAACCCACAGATGATTAAAAATTTATGTAAAAAAAATATGTTGATGACTCTGTTGATGATAATTAATAATATTATGTAAAAAGAAAAACAAAAAAAATTAATGACATTGTTGATGATAATTATGCTACGATATTTGTATATTTAAAATGAAAAATAAAATGCGATTTTGTAAAAAATAAATATTAATTGTTTGGGTGAATGAAAGCGGGGAAATAAAGAAATATTAAAATAATTTATCATAAATATGGTCATGTCTATTTTAGCGTGACGTTATATCTGTGGAAAGTATAATTTAAAAAAATATGGAGTACGTTACAGTTGGGCGCAGACGACCTTGAGACAGTATTGAGTTTAAATTTCAAATGTTGCATAATGCTACGAAAAAATTTTAATTGTCAAGTTGGTTATGGTATCTTCATAAACAAAAGAAAAGCAAACGAATTTTGCACACAAAAACGTTTTTTGTGACCGATTCGTCCTATGGAGGGTATTTGGTACAGTCAACCGATTTTGTTTAAAAACTTTGAAAACTTTTCCGATGGCCAGATTTGGTTGCGATATCTTTGAAAACAAACAAATTATGCCCAAAAAAGTTTTTTGAAGGATCAGCAAATATACGTTTAGCGTGACGTTACGAAAAATACAGGAGTCCTAATTTGGATAACAATAAAGAAAATTTGTGCGATTTGGACAACCAAAATGCTCATCCCCTTTTTCGCCTTCTTATCTGGCGTGACGTTACATGGCGCAATGTTACTTACAATGTTTTACACTCAAATAATCTTCAAAATGAATTTTTTTTATTGTTTTGGTTTCAGTATTAATAAAAAATAAATTAAAAGAAAAATATATTATGTGTTATAAAGAGAATATGCTCTTAGAATATAAACTTTTGCCTGTGAAGTTAAATTTCTCTAACGGGTGATTCATTAAGAACTTTTTTTTTAATGATTTGGCAAATCCAAATTTTAAAGGAATGATGGGATCTTTATTTATGATTTCGAAAGGATATTTTATGTAATTTATTTTTTAAAAATAATCTAGTTGAAATGTTGTCCGCAACTGCGTTTTAAATGGTCCATCCTGAAGGTCCAATTTTCCATGACTCGTTCAAGCATTTCCACTGGTATTTGGCCAATAGCACGAGTAATGTTGGCTTCCAAGGCCTCAATCGTTGCAGGTTTGTCCACGTAAACTGTTGACTTTACGTAACCCCAAAGAAAAGAGTCGAGCGGTGTGATATCGCACGATCTTGGCGGCCAAGGTACGGGTTCCGTACGTGAAATTCATCTCTCACCAAATTGACCTCGCAATAGAGCCATTGTTTCATTGGCAATTTGAACCGGAGCGTCATCCTGTTGGAACCAAATGTCGTCGAGATCACGGGCAACAATTTCAGACAGCAAAAAGTCCGTTAACATGGTCCGATAACGTGCGCCATTGATGGTAACGTTCGCACCTTGCTCATTTTTAAAAAAATTCGGACAATCATTGGCCACCAGCCCACAGACCGCACCAAACCGTTGTTTTTCTTGGATATAAGGGCAGCTGGTGAACCTCTTCGGGTTGATCTTCTCCCTAAATACAGCGATTTTGCTTATTCACGAAACCGTGGAGTCAAAAGTGGGCCTCATCACTGAACAAAATTTTGGTCGAAAACAACGGATTTTCATCGATCTTACCAAGAGCCCATTCACTAAAACGGCAACGTGCAAGAAGATCATTCGGCTTTCCATGATGATTTGCCAATGAATACTGAACAACTATGCCTTTGACAGCTGTCATGGATCACGCGTGATCCACACGAAAATCCCTATTGAAAAAAAAGGTCTTAATGAATCACCCTTTACATCTTACAACCTTAGTAATAGATGGAGATGTACTTTACTGTCTCTTAATAATATAATGTGGGTTTAAATTTCATATTTAGAATCGATCTCTGCGGTTTGAATGATGCTTTCAAATTCTCCAAAGATCCTTGGTAATTTTTAACTAGATAATTTTTATTTTTTTAATAAATAAAAAAAATTAAAAAGTATTATTTAAATACTATTACAAAGACTATTTACAAAGTTTTTTACTTAAAGCACCAATCACGATGGGTACTTAATCATTTTTATATAATATTTGCATTTTTTAAATTAACAATATAATAAAATTATAATGACGACATGCAATCCCATAGTATAAGAAAAGAATAAGATTGCAATGAAAAAAATTATAAAAAAAATATTATATTAAATATGTATGTCAGTTATTTATGAAATGAGGTGTGGAAAAAAAATATATCAGCAAAAATAAGTGAAGCAGGCCATTTTTCCTGACCTTCTCCGATCTTGATTTTTTTTTCATATTAAGTAGAGATACCAATCAAATATTATTGCAAAATTCCGATTATTAATAGAGTAATCGGTAACTAAAACTTGGGCTTGAAATTTTTTCAATTTTTTAGTTGTAAATTTTGAAGGATATTTAAGGTCAAAGGTCACAAAAATCGATTTTTGCAAATAAAATTTTACTTGTGCTTAAAAATGTTTCCCAATGTTCTAAAAAATTGTAAGCCGCTTAAGACTCTAAATAATAATGTACAGCCCTTTTTTTTATAATTCTTATTTTATTCTCAGAACTCCAAGTAAGAACTTCAGTTTTTTTGCCTGTATTGTGTATTCAGACACAATACAACCTCGCAGATTTTTTTTTTGGTTTTTTAATTTTTTATAATTTTTAGTTTTCAAAAGTTACAAAAATCAGACATTTGCAAATAAATAAAAAAAAAATTTGCTAGTGCTTTAAAATGTTTCCCAATGATCTAAAAAATTATAAACCATAAAGACCCTTAACAAATATCTACAACTAATTTTTTTTTTAATTCCCTATTTTTTCCTCAGACTTCCAAGCAAGAACTTCCGCTTCTTTTTCTGCCTTTTCTGAATATTCTATAAAAAATCGCATTTCCTTAACACTGTAACTTGTTTTCACTCAACTGACCTATCAAACAAAAGCTTTAACAATACCTTCCCCAAAGTAGCTGCTAGGCAACATACTTTGCCCAAATTGGCAAACTTCCCTTCTAAAGGATAACAATGCGACCCAGTGAAATAGTTTTGGACACAGCTAAAGTGCTTCATGTTGCGTTGGGCCTGACTGCTTCCGATATCGGAATGGGGCCAAATAAATAACTCTCTGTTTGTTTGTGTATGTGAGTATAGCAACGGCAGCTCCGATATCCTTAACAGCTGTTTGTTTGCCCTGCAGCTCCGTTTCAAGCCAAGCACGCGCACGACGAACTGCCGCCACGGTGCGTATGAGTAATGTTTGTGCCACTGGGAGGACTACATTTGTTTAAGTGAATTTCAGCTTAAGTGAAAAGCCCTTAAAGGAGCTTCGAGCTGTCTAGTGAGAACATCAACAAGTCCCACAGAGGTGTGTTTACTTTGTCTTAGGCCTACTCAATACCTCAATTGGGTTAACACGCAATGCTGCAGCGTTCTGGCCGGATAAGGGTTAACTTCGACAACTTTCCATTTTTATGGACAAAAATTGCGCACATTATGTCTAGTTTGAAACACGTCGATATATACTTATTATTCGAGGATCTTGGAATACCCTTTCTGAATAAAGTAAATTAGAAATTCTCTAATGCAATTTTGTATGCATTCTAAATGAACGTTGGTCAAAAGTTTTTAACGATTTTTAAAGAAAAGTCAATTACCAGGAATAAATCAGACGGTGCTTAATTTGATAAATAAGGAGCTGGCAGGACAATATTTTGGCACATTGAGAGGTTTTGAAACCAACTGAGATTTGAGTCTGCTAAACTTTGTTTTTACACAGCTGGAAAGATCCAAATTAAATGTGTAGATTCTCTTAGAGTCAAAAAACGCCTTTGAATCGTTGAAGCTTTGATCATAGGTCAAGGAGTGGGTGGTCGCTTCGGATGTAGATGAAATTTATAGCCATCATGACCTTTTTAAAATATTGAGCATCAGAAACTCCCCTCCGGAATCAAAATTTGACAATTATATTGATCACTCAACACGAAGAGAAATGCAGAAGTGCCCGACTAACCAGGCTAAGAAATTAAAAAAAAATCTAAACAATATCAAAAATATCAAAAATATCAAAAATATCAAAAATATCAAAAATATCAAAAATATCAAAAATATCAAAAATATCAAAAATATCAAAAATATCAAAAATATCAAAAATATCAAAAATATCAAAATATCAAAAATATCAAAAATATCAAAAATATCAAAAATAACAAAAATATCAAAAATATCAAAAATATCAAAAATATCAAAAATATCAAAAATATCAAAAATATCAAAAATATCCAAAATATCAAAAATATCAAAAATATCAAAAATATCAAAAATATCAAAAATATCAAAAATATCAAAAATATCAAAAATATCAAAAATATCAAAAATATCAAAAATATCAAAAATATCAAAAATATCAAAAATATCAAAAATATCAAAAATATCAAAAATATCAAAAATATCAAAAATATCAAAAAATATCAAAAATATCAAAAATATCAAAAATATCAAAAATATCAAAAATATCAAAAATATCAAAAATATCAAAAATATCAAAAATATCAAAAATATCAAAAATATCAAAAATATCAAAAATATCAAAAATATCAAAAATATCAAAAAATATCAAAAATATCAAAAATATCAAAAATATCAAAAATATCAAAAATATCAAAAATATCAAAAATATCAAAAATATCAAAATATCAAAAATATCAAAAATATCAAAAATATCAAAAATATCAAAAATATCAAAAATATCAAAAATATCAAAAATATTAAAAATATTAAAAATATCAAAAATATCAAAAATATCAAAAATATCAAAAATATCAAAAATATCAAAAATATCAAAAATATCAAAAATATCAAAAATATCAAAAATATCAAAAATATCAAAAATATCAAAAATATCAAAAATATCAAAAATATCAAAAATATCAAAAATATCAAAAATATCAAAAATATCAAAAATATCAAAAATATCAAAAATATCAAAAATATCAAAAATATCAAAAATATCAAAAATATCAAAAATATCAAAAATATCAAAAATATCAAAAATATCAAAAATATCAAAAATATCAAAAATATCAAAAATATCAAAAATATCAAAAATATCAAAAATATCAAAAATATCAAAAATATCAAAAATATCAAAAATATCAAAAATATCAAAAATATCAAAAATATCAAAAATATCAAAAATATCAAAAATATCAAAAATATCAAAAATATCAAAAATATCAAAAATATCAAAAATATCAAAAATATCAAAAATATCAAAATTATCAAAATTATCAAAATTATCAAAAATATCAAAAATATCAAAAATATCAAAAATATCAAAAATATCAAAAATATCAAAAATATTAAAAATATTAAAAATATCAAAAATATCAAAAATATCAAAAATATCAAAAATATCAAAAATATCAAAAATATCAAAAATATCAAAAATATCAAAAATATCAAAAATATCAAAAATATCAAAAATATCAAAAATATCAAAAATATCAAAAATATCAAAAATATCAAAAATATCAAAAATATCAAAAATATCAAAAATATCAAAAATATCAAAAATATCAAAAATATCAAAAATATCAAAAATATCAAAAATATCAAAAATATCAAAAATATCAAAAATATCAAAAATATCAAAAATATCAAAAATATCAAAAATATCAAAAATATCAAAAATATCAAAAATATCAAAAATATCAAAATTATCAAAATTATCAAAATTATCAAAATTATCAAAAATATCAAAAATATCAAAAATATCAAAAATATCAAAAATATCAAAAATATCAAAAATATCAAAAATATCAAAAATATCAAAAATATCAAAAATATCAAAAATATCAAAAATATCAAAAATATCAAAAATATCAAAAATATCAAAAATATCAAAAATATCAAAAATATCAAAAATATCAAAAATATCAAAAATATCAAAAATATCAAAAATATCAAAAATATCAAAAATATCAAAAATATCAAAAATATCAAAAATATCAAAAATATCAAAAATATCAAAAATATCAAAAATATCAAAAATATCAAAAATATCAAAAATATCAAAAATATCAAAAATATCAAAAATATCAAAAATATCAAAAATATCAAAAATATCAAAAATATCAAAAATATCAAAAATATCAAAAATATCAAAAATATCAAAAATATCAAAAATATCAAAAATATCAAAAATATCAAAAATATCAAAAATATCAAAAATATCAAAAATATCAAAAATATCAAAAATATCAAAAATATCAAAAATATCAAAAATATCAAAAATATCAAAAATATCAAAAATATCAAAAATATCAAAAATATCAAAAATATCAAAAATATCAAAAATATTAAAAATATCAAAAATATGAAAAATTTAATAAATAGACAAATTAGAATAAATAAAAAAATATTATTATTAAAAACGAACAAAATACTTAAAAAAAAATATATATGTATAAAAAATCCAACCAAAAAAATTTATTCGGATTTGGTTTTGCGTGCTCTGGGAAATGAAGACTTTGGGGATTGGGAGCACCAAAGTTTCAGCTTTAAAACGAATCCGAATAAAATATTCGGAATTATTTTCTGCATCACAGCCGAACTTTTGAAATATCTGTTATTTTTTGGTCACTTCTGCAATTTTAAAATTCTGCATTTCTGATTGACAAAGTGAAGACGAGAACAAACCGTTCAGTTTATATATAAAATATTTTTTGTATTTTTGTACTACCTTTCCCAAATAATTTTATTGCAATTAATATACTCTCTTATTTATTTATTTTAGGGGTACAAAAAATCCCGCAAATAAGGTCAAACAAAACGTGGCACAATTTTGCCAGCCAAACTGACATAGTAAAATACTTTTAGTTGGTATATATTTATTTTATTTTGGTATATATTTATTTTATGTCCAAGCTGCGTTGTATTAGTAAACAAACAAAAGCGGCCAAAATCGTTTAAGCCAACAAACTGCTAAACGGGTTAGTAGATAAACACGGCCAAACGCCAAACTGGCAAAATATTTAAATAGCCTTCTAAACGCTGAAACGAGCGTTACGCAAATGTAATGCAATCCTGGCCTAACTTAACAAACAACTTCAAGGACAGACGACGGCTCCGACTCACGTGAGCGCAGTCATGCGCGCGCCTTAACCTAGGCTATGTGTTAGACCTAGTACCTATAAATAGCAGAGACCCTCACTCCACCGAGGCCTACACCTGACCAGGCTGCCTAGACAACAACCAACAAGCAAAGTGGTAAAAAAAAAGTTGCAACAGCTTTGGTACCAGGCACCGATCCCCAGGCAGCCAGTCGACGGTTTGGGTTGTGCACGAGACTCGTTCAGTTACGTGGCATTAGTTGAACGTGGCGCTACTTCCGCTTTCCAGAAGCGCAACTTAGTTGCCCCGAGATGACGACCAGCGATGAGATGGGCACCTTTTGCCACGACCACATACAACATCCACTGATGTGGTGTGATGAGAAGAAGCGTCTGGTGGAACGCAAGAATGCCGAAGAGAGTTTGCGAATGTGGAGACGTCGCAAGGCCGAGGAAGTGGCGCGCAAGGAGAAGGACAAACAAGATGTAAGTAGAACATAGAGGATACCGTGCGTATGCGTAATATGTGGGGAAGCTTAATGAAGTGCAAAATAGTTACTTTGATAGCACTACAAAGGATAAAAAATGACTTAGATCTAACCTTTTTGAATATTACAATATTGAGTACTGTTAAAACGTATCCATAAGATAAGGGGAATTTTTAAAACGATTAAACGTTACATTTATCCGTACGAAGACCTATTAGGGACCATAGTAGCTACGGTTTATATAATATGTACATATATTTTAAAATGTGAGTAGTATTTAGGTAAAGTGGTTCCTACAGGAGAATAGTAAAGTAGTATGATTCCTAATTTTTAAGATCGGTAACATATTTTGATGGATACAGGATATAAATGTGATCAATCTGAGGCACTCTCCCAAAGTACCTCAACAATATCTTTCTTGACCTCTCAGATAAGCCCATATTAATTATATTAGTCACGATTTATGGCATGATTATTAAATAAATTGTTTACATAGTTTTAGATGGATTTTTATGTTGGGAAAATAAGGAAAAAAATTGGAATTGAAAAAAAATCTTTTTGAATTCGATAGATATTTATCGAAACTTCTAAGAACTATTGTATATAATAAATTTATTTTACGTGGATATGTGACGTAAGTGATAATTCATAACATAGATCTATTTTTTCTACTAAATTATACAATACCGATTTCTTATTATAAAATGGCGGTGCAACATGTGACGTCACAATTGATCTAATATACCATAGCATAATAATACATACATCAATATTTAGTGATTTTCCTTTAAACATATTTTTTTATAAAAAGTGACAAATTTTAAACATCTACGAATTATAGGGTCTTTCAATCCTGTAGTTTATGTTTATAAGATTTTAGTAATTATGTGAATTCCTATTTAAAAAAATTCTTATTCCCTTTCATTCTACTCATAATTTTGACATAGAATTGAACACTATTCGAAAGTTTAAATACACGTCAAAAGAGCCATATTTTCAAATTAATTGAATTCGGAAGCAATAAAAAGATGCCTTGAGGGTGGGCCCATATTAATTCCAACAATTCTGGGCAGGGATGTTTCCAAGAAGTTTTGGGCAGATGTTTTAAAGCATTAGATCTACTTCTGTAAAAAATAATGTCACCCAAATGGCTGGCTCAACAGGAACGCTTGCGCATATCGAAATTTTCAATGACTTTGGCTGTTCTTCCTTCTATTAATTGATCATGATCTGTGGCATTGAAGCCTCACAGATCTTGAAGCATGTCAGAATGTAAATGCAGATCCGCATGCAATGAAAATGGTTTCCGGAGACTCGTCGACACTGCCGTCCACTACTTTTTTTCCAAAGAACGATGATCTGCGATTGTTCAACAATCCATGACCAAAATCAAAAAGTTTTTAAGTCGACATATAGCAGTCGAAGAGCATCCGGGTGTGTTTCGAAACAAGTAAAGCGGGCAACTTTTTAAGTCAATTCTTTCAATTTAGATGCTCTTTACATAAGGGATAGAGGTGGTTAGGTTAGGTTGTATAGGCAGCTATAGATAGAAGGGGCTCAAAGGAATTGACGTAAGGGAGGGATTATGGAAAAGCATCAAAAACAGTAGGACTTCCATATTCGCCTAAGTCTCTCATGTTGCAGAACCATTTTGAGGATTCGACAAAAGTAGCCAGATCCGCTGGAAAGGGAGGTATTAGCCAATATTTATATCGTACATTTGTTTTTCCAAAGTAACTATTATTTATTAAGGTATGACAGTTTAGTATTTAAGTAGAGTTCTTATTGACATTTGATCAATTTATATTGATTTTTATATATTTGAAACAAAAATGCCTCAACATTTTTGTGGGGAATTTATTTTTAAAGAATTCTTAAAATATTTTCTTGTTAAGTGGTTAGCAGAATTCAAATTAAACGACCAATTCGAAATAAATATTTTTAGTTACAGACCAGTGAACATTTTTTTATGTGCATTGTATCTTTAAATTATAATTGTTTCGTTATTTATTTTAATTGTTAATTTAACAACAGAAGTCCCTACTGGCACAATTGGAGAGATTTTAATGTATTCATTAACTAGCGTTTATCTCAGTTTTATGTTATATAAAAACATTTTTATTAAATTGATTTTCATCATACCCAATATTCTGTTGATAGCTGAATAACATTTTATCCAATATATATTTTTAAACACTCTGTCAGTTTTAAAACTTACTTGGTAAATTTTTAATAAAGTGCCTTAGCGCGTTTTATTCCGCAGTGCCAAACATTTCCTAAGATTTTTTTTCTATACAATATTTAACAAAAAACTACGGAAATAAAATACTTTTTTAAGCTACTTACATTGGCAATCCAAAAATATATCAAATAAATTTTACAATTTTTTTAAAGGATTTTTGTTGCTTGGGTTGCTTTAAAATCAGTTGAAAGGGATATTTGACACGACATAGAAAGTGCCTGCTTTAAAAAAAAACTGTAGCATACTTTTTGTTGCACATGAAAATGACTCTTGAAAAGTAAAGATAAAACAGTAGCATACTTTGGATACAAACCTTAATTTTGGGAATTCTGATAGTTTTGAACTATGTATAAAAGAACCAAAAATATTTGTAAACAATCTTGAATTTCATTTATTTATTATAATAAATATTATTATTATATTATCTTATCTGGCAATTTGTTGCAGTTTCTTGTGCTTACAGGGAGTAACGATTCATCAAAATTTTAGTTTTTCATATATTTATATTTTATGGGCAATCAACCGATACGAAAATATAATAATCCAATATTGGGTACAATGAATTAATCGCTTCATATAATTTTGAGTGTGGTAGGGTAAGATTCATAAAAAAAAGGTATTGAAGCTTGTTTTAAATATGAAGCAAAGATTACGATTATCTTAAAGTGTACCAACAGCAGAGGCCTTTGGAAGAAACATATAAAAAATGGGATTTTGAAACATTTTTGCAAGGTTTTCACATTGGTCTATTACTCCTCAACATGGTTTTGTTGTTGGAAACTTAAGGGTCATTTCCGTAATAATTTGCTGCGTTGGGGTCAGAATTGGCCCATCACGTTAAGATTTTGAGATACCCAAATATATCTTGCAACTTGAACATAACCTCAAAAGTAATCGCTTTCAGACTCTACGCAGCAAATTACTTCAGAAATAACCATTAGCTTTACAACATTGTAGACCTGCTTAATTAAGAAAGTACCTGAATATCTGAATAATATTTTCATCCATGCTTCAGTAGGGAAAAACTGAATAGTGTTGATCATATAGTGTATAGCTTAAAAAACACAAAAAATAATCGGGACTCCATATCGAAAAACAGAGTTTATTGATGAACATACACCAAAAATTGTGGCACAGTGTTATCTACCCAGTACTTCTGGTCTTTGCGAACGCTAATTGAGAAAGAGCACACATGGATAAAAAGATATTCTTTTACGCCCTGAATATTTTGGTGAAATTTAGAGAAAAAATCATTCCACCCCTTTTAATTCGTGGACCCATTCTCTTCAGATAATTTAATCTTTTTAAGCTCCTACACTTTTAAACAATTTCACAATATATGCAATTAAAACAAAGAAGTTCCAGAAACACAAGGCAATTTTCCTCTAAAAGCTTCTAGAAATCAAACGCAATATCCACCACACCCACGCAATCACAAAATAAAGAGTTCAAAGACCCAGCAGGAGCAACATGTAATAAATCCGTTGAGAAATGGTTCAACAAACCCTTTGACAATTTTGACTTTAGTAATCAAATCGAATCAAATGGAAAAGCAGTAAGGAACTTATGTAGCATGCAGCATACTCGGTTGCAAGTTGCGTGACTGTCGGATTCAATGCCCAAAATATGGGTGAAAAAATGAATGTGAAGGAAATAAATCGAAAAGAAGAAGCAGAACAAGGTGCAACTATAACAACAACCTAAAAACAACAAACAAAGCGCAGACAGTGTTGCCACACTCCCGGGGTACTTGGGGCAGGGTGCGAACTGTGTGCAACTCCGTGCCATTTCTGGATTGCCAATTTCCGTAAACAAGCAGCTTGCAACCAAACAGACAGTGACACACAAAATTATATAAACGCACTGAGGGACGCCTAAAAATAGGCTGCAAGTAAATCGATAAACCATAAGACATGTTATTCTCTAGATGATTGGTATATATAGTGACAGACTGACATGTTGCACCCACTTAACCATGGCTTGTCTTTTGCAGTACTATGACCTGTTCCTGCAGCACTGCCCCTGGGGTCGTCCGGGTGGCGGTGCACCCAATGTGGATGTGCGCCGCAAAGACATCACCGCCGTGGGTTTGCACTCCACCCCAACAGTGGTGAGTCCATGTCTTTGCAGTTGCAGCTTAAGCCTTAATATCATCATCATTTGACATCCAGACCACTGCACATCGCATCAACTCGTTGCAGCCCTGTCGCTACAACGACTACTTTTCCACACAGAAGAAGTGTCACAACAATCCACTGGCTGCCTATCATCATCATCTGCACCATCATGCGCCTGCACCACCGCCGGGCGCCAGACTGCCACATGCACATTCCATACATCATTTGCAGGAGAGCGGACCGCGTAGCAGCACGGTGACCATATGTGAGCGGGATTTGACGCATAAGCCCAGCGTGGGTCTGGCAGCCAAAAATGGTGAGACACTGCACATCACGCTCAAAGAGCATCCCTCAATGTCGTTTCGCAATCAAGGACACGTGGACATTGAGCTGCGCTACAAGCCCTCACCGCCTTGTAAAGGCAAGCCGTTGCTGGACAAGATTGTGGTCAGTGAGACGGACCGTTGCCCGCTGCAAATGGCGAACCAAGAGAAATTGGCCTCACAAAAGAAGAAGCTACAGGCCAAACTGGAAAAGCCGGTGAGCGCAGTTATTACATGTCCATGGACTTGGCCTTACTAATTGGTTGCATAATTTTGTTTTGTATTTTAAAACAGCCCAATAAAGATCCCTGGGGCAAGGCGGGGCCGGGTGGCAAACCTTGGCGTAGTCCCAAGGAAGTGGGCAACACTTTTATGAAATCGCTGGTAAGTACAGGAAGACAATAGGAATAAGTATCGAGTTGGGATTGGAGGTCGTCCGTCAGCTGGTCATTCAACGCCCACTTATTTATGACCTTCCATATCACTTTCCCTCTCACCTTAGGGCTGGACCAACAAGGAAATGCTCAAGGAGCTGGACCAGGACAACCCAGTGACACCCGCAGAAAAGCCCACATTTCGCAAATCCCGTCCCAAACCGCCGAAGCCGCAACGCTGCTGCGAGCTCTGCACCTGCAACTGCCCCGCCATGAACAGCCCACAAAAGCCGCCAAAGAAAATTCCACATTGCGCGCTCAACTCACCGCCCAAGCCGCAGCTGCCACTAAAGCCGCAAGAAGTCAAACACGTTAAAGTGTGTCCACGTATGGCGGCCGGACACTGCGGGGCCATGGCGACCACAGCCAGCACCAATACTGCCACACCTGATGTCAGCACGACGACGGGCGGTGGGGTGGAGCTGGTGCCACTGTTGGCACGACGTCGTGCGCTTCACAGACCCATCAGCCTGTCCAGCACGGATGTGACCAAGCGGACTCCATCGCATGATAGGTACGCAAATAAGCACAAGATTCAGAACTGCAACAGCAACAACAACATCAAGAACAAAAGCAACAACAACAGCAACAACATCAAGAATATCATCAAGAACATCAGCCAAATGAAGAGGCTACCAAAGAATTTGAACTGCAAAATGGCATGTTGCAGTTGCTCCTGTGCTGCCACAGGTTGCTGCCTCAAGCGACTCACCCTGCACATACGCTAGTTCATAAAATTATCATATAGATGTGTTGTGTTTTGTGTGTGTGTGTCAAGTAGCATGAGAGAGTGTATGTGTGTCAGTGGCGTGGGTAGCTTTTGGCGATGGGGGAGTATAAATGAAAGTCTCTAATATGGTGTAAATGCATTGAAAGATTTCAAATAAGAAAGTTTTCTTTCGATTTGGAAAGGTTTAACGTATTTTTTAGAGAATTTAAAACTAACCCCCTTTTTTTCTAAAGCGTATTATTACCTATTGAGTTATCAGTACATGAATATTTTTTATTATACGAGCTGTGTTCAAAAAGTATCGCGAATTTTGTGTTTTTCAAAAAATATTTATTTGTTCATGAATATCTATTTTGTCCCCTTCAAAGTAATCCCCCATGAGATATTATCGTAGCGTAGCGTTGTCCTTTCATGGGCCTCTTTAGTTTAGGGAACAAGAAAAACACAGGCGGCCAGATCTTATATACAAATAGATTTGTTCCAAGTACCGAATTGGGATCGCATTAGTACGATTTTGTGGAGACATTTTTGTTATTTAAATCGAATATTGAATACTTTGATTTTATACGACTTGATAGAACTTTTTTTATTTAAATCAGATGTTGAATATCTTGATTTTGTTACGATTTAACAAATTTTTTTTTTATATTTGTAGTTTTTTTAAATTTTCTAAATTTCATTGCCTAAGAAAAACCTCTGAGATTCAATTTGGCTAAAAAAAATTTTTTATTTTTAACGCTTTAAATGTATTTTTTTTATTTAAATCGAATTTTGGAAGTTTTTTTAATCATTTTCTGAAATTAATTGACTAAAGACAATTAGTACCTCTACGAAGCTTATTTAGCCATAAGGAAACAGAATAATCGAAGAGTGAAGTTTTTTTTTTTAATTAATAAATTTTCATGATTCCAGGAGGATAACTTTTTTTATAATTGGCTGAAAAAGTTTACTTATGAATCTTGACTTGCTGTTTCTGAATCCACAAAAAGAATTGGGACTAAGGATTTAGGTTCTACCCTAACCTCAAAAAACCTACAAAACTTTTTTTTAAAACAGGTTGTCTGGCAACGTTTTTTATAAGTTTTTTGGTTCGCTGAATCCGAATCCAAGGTCAAAAGAATCACAGCACAAGGAACTTCCGATTTGACCTCCAAAACACCTTATTTTAGAGAATTTTTGAAAATAATTTGACGTGCTTTGGTTTTTCTAACCTCAAAAATATATGAACTAGAAAATCGATACGTGACACCCCACAAAATAAGAATACGAAAATATTTTCGATATTATTAATAAGAAATATTTGTAATAACGCGTTTAATCCGAATTCGATATAAAAACCTATGTTCCAAATATCCCTCGTTTTGTGGGGCCTTTTGAGGTTAGTTATTAAATAATGTATGGATCTGTTTTCTTAGGTATAGGCAGGTACGGATTCAGAATTTGGTCTTGGGGAAGTTTCTCACTTCGTAGTCAATATATATCACAGCTCCTTAACAAACTCAACCCATTTTTCTATTTTTTTGGCGGGGTCCGGACCCGAAAACCACTCTCGTGGATCCGTCACTGGGTATAGGATTTGCAATATATTCTGGGAAAAGGTGAAGAATGAGACCATAAGACGCACTTTGTAATAAAATTTCATAGTCCGACCTTTTTTGCTCTTAGAGAAACAAACAATACAGAAAGACTGGATGGAATATTGGGCATATTGACATGCATGAATCCAGGGCAATAGAGAGAAAGTCCGGGCCTGGGGGAAAATGGCTCATCTATTACTCCTTTAGCAAAACTCAAGACAGTACGACAGTAATTACAAAGGGCCCCTGAGAAAACTCCAGGCCCGAAAAAAGTCCCCCCTTTCCCCATCTCAACGGGCCTGGGTAGAGCGATTACTTCTGTCTTCCTTATCATATTAGTATAAAGGTTTTGAGATCCCACTAGTTTTCTTTTAGGTGTAACTCACATTTTGTTGCTCGAAATGGATAAAACCCTTGTAAGAAAAAATTTCGATAGAAGAGCAAATAAATATAGTTTACTTTTCCAAAGCTAGTTGAATCCATTTTAAAGCAAACTGTCTGGCTTAAGAAGTAACCCAGGGTTCTTCAAATCCATTATAAGATTTGTTATATTATCATGGCAGCATCGACCCCCTAGAGCCCAACCCTGCTCCGCCACTGGCTCGTGAGCATGTTTAGCCTTAAGTAAAGCACAATAATTGACATTGTTTCAGTTTCTCATTTGCTTGCTCTGCGAAATTCTCAAAGTCTCATTTCATAATGCTCAGATATTTGAAAAAAAGATCATCCCAAAAAAATAGCAAAAAAAGTTGCACCTTTGTGTATGTAATTTTGTTTTTAATAGTTTCTCTATATACCACTTCTTTTGGCTCATTCTATGCGCATAACAGCAAGAAAATATCCATTGTAATACAAGTGAAAGTATAGCAACCAAAAGAGCAAACCCAATCACCATAAACAAATCAACTTCTCAAAAAAAAAACAAAACTCAACAACAAGCAAATCCAAATCATAATACCAATCTTCTATGTATCCCCGTGCTAAATGAAACAACACAACCAACAAAAATCAACTTTCAAACGTTCCATTTGGCAACGTAATCCCAAATGCAAAAAATACCCACGTAACCTAAAAACCAACGACTAATCAAAATCAACCAAACAACGCTAAATGCCGACAACGCTCTATTCCTGCGTCACGCCTCTCTACGCCCACTTCTCTGCAGGATACAAACGGCCGCCGATATGCGTTATCTGCACGACTTGAATGTGCAAATTTCCCAGAAACGTCGCTCGGTTAGTGTCTCCAAACAGCTGGACCGTGACCTCTGCAACCAGCACTTTAATACATTCGAAGCATTTTGGGGACGTCCCGGACACGGCGCCCCAACCGGCTACAACAGCAACAACAAATTAAAATTGGACAATTTGCTTTACGGAGCGCCCGAGCAGAGCGCGTAAAGCGAATCAAGTGCCATAAGTTATGATGACCCTGTTTGCAGTGCATCCTCCTCATGGTTTGTCTGCCACAAATATTTTGCTTTGAAATGCAACCTGCTGCCCGTTGATTGCAACAAAATTTTGCCAACTTGTCGCTGTTTTGTAAGTTGCACAAAGTTTCAGTTAGTCAGTCAGTCAGTCAGTTAGTTGGATTTAAATACTACCAAAACTTTGTTAGTTTTTTTTGTGTCAGCTACATTTAGTTAGCTTGTAAAATATCATCTTTAAATATGCATATGTATAAAGTGTTAACATTTAGTTAAAAATTCTAATAAATTGTATAAATATTAAGTGTAAATAAATCAAATTGTGCAACAAAACTGTGTAAATATTATACAACACAAACTGGGCGCTGGCAGCTGCGCAGTGCTCAACAAACTGTGCTGGAAATTATAGCAACAGCGAACAGTGCAACTAAAACTGTGTCAACAGCTGTTACCCTCAAACTACAAGTTTTGAAATTGGGCTATGAGATGGGGATGCAAGACTGTCGTAGGTTTAATTTTTAACGATGGTTTTTTGTCTTGTTTTTTAATTTGAAGGTGCTTTTCAAAATTTTTGGATTGTTAAGTTATTTTTATAGGAATTTAAATCAGTTTGCCAAAAAGACGTTTAGTCTCATCAACGTTCAAACAAACATATAAAAGAATATGAAATTTTAAGTTTTATATTTTTTGATTTTCATTTATGTTAAGTTTAATAATTTCCTTTATTTTTATAAAATTTTTATTTAATTTTGCAACATTTTCAAAAAATTTTAGATAAATATATTTTTATGTTTAGCAGTTTTTTCATTTTGAAATCTCCTATTCAGCTTGTTGGGGTCGATATATCTTAGATGAATTTATGCAGTGTTGCCTTCGGAAAACATTGTTAAATATCAACTTTTATAATAATCTAAAATAGATTTTGATTTTATGTTATTATTTAATCGAAATATTTTTACGAGGCCGACTTTATTATGACATACGCCTTGACAATACTGATTATATTTTCTTTTGAAAAGTTTGACATCTTTTTAACATAAACATAATCGAAGCATTGTTAATATTTTTGAAAAGTATAAAGCTTTCTCCAAATCTTACTCTTATTGACGAGGTTGGCATTTAAAATTGAAGTGACAAAAAATTATGACATATAAAGCCCTTGTAATTCATTTTTATCAAAAAACGAAATGTGTTAACAGGTTTTTTATTAAATTCTCTGTCAGTCTTCCTAATGAATTTAAGCTTTACTTCATTAACTATGTCATCTCTATTTTTGTGAGATTCTTCATGAAACTCATATACACCATCTGCTAAATGGTTCATAGGATAGATATTTCTTTCTTATTTTTACCTTAGTTTAGTATTTTCTTAAAGTGTATTCCTGGTGAACAAAAATTTCATAGCTAAAATAAAAATAATGTGATGACAACCCTAAACTTTTACTCTGATTAATAAATAAACAGTTGTTTCGAACGCAAAAAAGGCCTTTAAAATTTTCGTATACGCAATTTAGCCTCATATGTAGATGGTGACTATCTAGATAGGACAAAAATTGTTTGCATATAGTATATTATTCATTATTCTTACTAAAGTTAGTTAGTTTGTTTTATTTTTTTAACTTTTTTTTTTTAATCTAGCCATTATAATTTACAGAGTTAGATAACTAATCTTTTCAACTGGAACATAGTATGATATAATATGAATATTTATTCTCAGTGTATTATCGTTATATAGCCGAAAAAAAAATACAAAAATATAGAAATAAATAACTTTACTGACCACTATTTATTTATTACCAAATCTACCGAATTTCAGTTCCCGATTCCTTATGTATATTTCTGAATAAACCAGGTACAAGAATGATTCTAGGCGAAGCTGACCAGCCAGAATAAATTATATTTAGGGCATTTTTAACAAAAAATTTTGTAGCATTCTTATACTACAATAATGAACGCATAGAGAGTCTGCTAAGGTATCTCCCTAAAGCAATTCTTTTGAATTTTATAAACAAATTGAGAGCAGTTCTTTTTCCAAAAGGTTTTTCAAACTTTTTTACAATAGTCTTTAAACCTTTGCACAGTTGTGTACTAAGAATCACTTAGTATTTGTCAATTCTCTTAAAACTGTATAAGGTTCCAAACTTTGTTTAAGTTTCATGCCATAAGTTCCTTTGAATATAACCACAACTCATAATCATGTTTCCTTGAGGTTCGCAATAATAACAGATTTTATGATTATAAAGCAACTTGTGGGTTTCATATGGACAATTAAAGGCTTAGATTCAAATAAAATATCAAGAAAGGGGCGTGTAAAGAATATGACGCCGCACAATGTGTTTCGTCTGAAGCACGATTTGTTCATGTTGGGATTTGTTGGCAAGGATTAGTGCCACAAGACTTGAGGCAAATGCGAGGGTTGCGCTTTGTGTTTCGGAAACACGTTATATGTTTGTAAGGTTTGGTTTTGGGTATTTTTATTTTATGTCTCCAATTGGCCGGCATTTGGAAACATTCTGGCTTATGGAATAAGCACAAAATTATTCACAAAATTTTGGTATATCAATGAAACGTTTTTTTATGTTATTTGAAAACGAATGTTTTGTTGTAAGAGCAATTAAAACGAATTGATAAAATAGATTTTAAAATGCACGAATTTTATGCTGGAATAACGTTCAATTTATGCTAACTTCAAGTTGAATATTTATTGATAACTAGCCGGCCTCCGCTTCGCTCCGGCACGCTCGCTTCGCTCGCTCGTCTAGGTCTTTATCCTACACAGTATATGGTGTATACTAATTTGTTTGTTTCATTTGTGTATTTTTTAATCGTGTATGCATGTCGACCTTCTGACATTTGTTTGAGAGAGTCGCTGATGAAAAAGGAATCGTATTTTTTAAAGCAAGAATATTGAATGTGGTAAACGCAAATAAATAATCATTATTTCATTAAATTTGCTCGAACTGAAAAGAACATCATAATTGAGGTAGCAAATTTTAATGGCATAGTAACTTTTTGATTTAGTTTATTTGATTGTTATTTCTATTGGTTTACTTTCTCGTTGTTCAGATCTAAAATGAATAATATAAGTAATAATATAAGAATAAGTGTGTCGATGCCAGACGAAGAGGATGTGCCATTTGATTATTTTGAGCAGTTGAACATGAAATATCCGACAGCTGAAACGTTCAATTTAAATTGGAAATGCAATCTCTTTCACGAAGATGTTCGTTCTTCACTCATAAACTTTCAAAATGTGAAAAATCTCAATTTGTTTCTGGAAGAAAATTTCAAGCAAATTCCGGCCACGCCACCATTTATGTTTCCAAACCTGCAATCAGCCAGTCAACATGTCTATAGGAAATTTGCCATTACCAATGTCAATGAGTTGTTTAGAGAATATGTTTCCAGATTGGTCATTTTGCAACTCGACACGCATATTCTTGCTTAAATGAAGTACTTTGACATGTTTCCACAAATTGGAGGACTTTAGACATGCATTGGCGTTGATCGTGGAATCACTGGCAATGTTTGACGAAAATCTCCTGCTAATAAAATCATTGCACCACCAAATCGGTTATTATTGCTCCGTAGATCTTTAAAGGTTCTGTCTAAAGCCTCCAAAGATTTTTTATGTGCCATCGTGCATTCATCCCAAACAATCAATTTACATTGCTGCAAAACCTTTGCCATTGCAGAGTTCTTCGAAACGTTGCAGGTTGGAGTTTCATTGCTTTGCATATTTAATGGCAATTTTAATGCTGAATGGGCTGTTCGACCACCTTCAAGCAAAGTTGCTGCGATTCCCGACGAAGCGAGTGCAAGTGCAATTTTATTTTGTGAGCGAATTGTTGCTAATATTAATGAAATCAAAAAAGTTTTTCCTGTACCACCAGGTGCATCTAAGAAGTAAATCCCTCCAGTTTCATCATTTGTTACTTTCATAAGAGTTTCAAATACATACTTCTGTTGTTCATTTAACAGTGGAAGATTTGTTTGAATTAATTCTTTCAAAGCGTTGAGATCATACAGTTTTTCTCGATGCAACTCTTGGTTAAAAGCGTCATGCATTGGACGATTGGGCGCGGTCAGGCCTAATTGAATTAATAGTTTGTTTGACATTATCAAGCACATGTCCTCAATTGAAATCAATGCTTCATTGTAAATTTCTTCACTGATTTGTATATTTGGATTTCCCATTCTATTCCGTATTTGATACAAAATATCATCACACATATAATCTTTGTACTTGATCCACAAATCAATTGGGTTTGATGGGAAGCATGTAGATATGATTATAGAAAACAATGTTCGTATTTGATGAGCGTGTGATGATATTACAGCATCATTGAGAGTTTGATCCCAATGAGCGTCATTTTCAAGCAATTGCAAACGTTGACAGGCTTCTCTGTAGGATCCACACAATTCACCATCAACAGTTCTTAACTGTTGGAATGATGTTGGGCCACGTACATTGACTAATAGCAGTCGTAAATAAAAACATTCATCATTGCTTGGATGTACTGAATAAATCCGGCCAATCGCATCGGTGGAATATACATCTGTATATCCTGGAACTGGTTTTCCTTGTTTCCGTCGTATAAATCTCCTTGAGGATTGATTCCAGGTATAATATTTTGGCATTTCAGAATATAGCAATGTTTGTGCGAAATCATCGTTTTGGCATGTCTCAAAAAAACTGGTTAATGTAGTAGATGGTGGCTGAGCAGCTCTTTGTACTGCGTTCTGTGCTGTAAAATACACTCTTTGTCCATTTTCTAAATGCACAGCTAAGTGAACAACAGAAGGGTGTCTCTCATGAATAGGAAAAGAAAATATTCGCCAAACTGCTTCATTACTACTGACATAGCGGCCCATTTGGTATTGGGTAACTTCATCATTGGAATTCTCTGCACCAATTCCAATCACAGCCATATCACTCCCTTTGGTTACATATTTGCAAATGTATTTAATAGATTTCACTGAATGGCAAGATTCAACGTTGATGTGTGCTTTGAATGTCTTTGATAAAATGGGTGAATATGGAACAATCCAACGATTATCTATTTCAATATCTTGTTGATTTAATTTGACAATTGTTGATTTTCCATTGTCTGCTGTCGATCTGCGACGATACAATGGATAACCGTCATTACCAGTAATTGTTTCCGATATTAATGTCCGTGGACATCGTTTTGAACATTTACCATCCATCATACACGGTGAATTTTGATTAAGAGTTCCACAGGGACCATGTATCATGTTTTTGATAACTACCTCATGCAATCCAGGATCTACTTGTACATTAGGGATTTCAGCTGATATCACTGCATCAACTTCATTTGGCCTTATCTTTTCAACCAACCAAATCAAAATGTGTGCATGTGGCAATCCTCGTTTCTGCCACTCCACAGAATACATCCAGCAGCGTGTCTCACCAAACACATTATGTTTTACGATGAAATCCATTAAAGATTTCAACTTTTGTCTAAAGACTCTGGCTGTAATATCATGACGATCAATGGGTGATTGCCCAGGGAATAACTCCTGCTTGATTTCTATCCATTGCGGATTGCATGTAAATGTGATGAACAAATCTGCTGTACCATAATGACGAACATACGACATGGCATCTTGAGCATATTCGTGCATATGCCGAGGGCTTCCGATGTATGTTGCTGGAAGAATAGTCATCCGACCGACATTCTGTGCATTTCCATCAGTATTAATCGCATCTCGAAGGTGAATATACTCTTCAGATCGGAGTTTGGTTTGATTCAACCTGATGAATGTTAATCTCTCCGTTTCAATTTTAACATACATGTCTACAACATATTTGTGATATAATCGCCGACATTTCAATATGTGATTTTCTTCATTTTCCCGAATCATTAGGCGGTATGAATAATAGTTCATTGAACTGACTTTTTTGTTGGTTTCAGAACCTGTAAATATATTTTGTTTTAATAACATTCAAATATAAAATTAAAATACATAATATAATGACTGAGATATTATCGCCATAGCTAAACTAATATTTTAGTTACCTGTAATGGGATTTATCATTTTTATTGAGAAATCGTAGCCATCTTCACCTTGCCAAAATATAATGGGATATTGCAGTGCATCATATGAGCGGTGTGTTTCCTTTATACGTTGTAATTGATCATTCCGACGATGTAAAACAATATCACGGGATTCCAAGTTTTCTCCAACTACAACGATAGCAACTTCATCAATAGTTGGTGCATTAAAACGTCTTGTATGTTGACCTGCAGGTGTCTTATCAGCTCTGATTACAATTTTGTGATTATCGGATGGCATCAGATCCAGGGCAGTTTTAAACAATATAATCAATTGATTGTGTTGATGAAATAAAGTTTGTAATTGTTCTACAATAGACCTCTTTACTAAATTGTTATGTGCACAACGCAGATCAATTTCTTGTGCTGAATTGCCCATAAAATAAATTTGCAGGAATTTGTTGTCGCTATCTGACACTGGTAACAGTGAACCTGCTCTGTGATATATTTGCCCTTGTATCTGTAAATAATATGAGTAATAATATGTTCGCTAAAATAATTATGAGTAACTGCTATAATACATACCTTGAAAGTTGGCATAAAATTTTCCCGAACTACATTTGTTGCCCCAAATGAAGTCATTTGAAAGCAATTGTTATATTGTTGGATATGTGTCAAAAAGTGTATAGAATCTGTTCCTATTCCTGAAACCAATGAGTACAATGGTTCTGGTGGTGGATCCAATGGTATCAATTTTACTTTACCATTTGCGCAACACAATCCATTGGCTTCGTTTTTGTATTTTAATGCCTTACAGTGTGAGCAAACCGAGTTCATAGAACCAATAACAACACATTGGTAGTTACTGTAGTCAATTGACACATCGTAACTGAAAGCAGCTCGATTCAAACTTGCGCGATTATTAGTAGAATGTCGCGCTTGCGCTTCACGCGTTTGTGATATCCGAATTGTTTCACGTTCATTTCTGTCGTCACGTTCTTGTGCAGTACGATTTGATTGGTAATTAGCTTGGTTTGTAGCATTTCTGGTTCTTCTACCTAAATTGCTTCGTCTTATAGGAGGCATATCAAATATTAATTATTTTTTCACTAATCACGAACTAAACAAACACTAACTAAGTAAACACTCTGCACAAAACACGATATACGAATTTGTTTCGTGTATCAGTTGACAAAAGCAAACTCAAATTAGGTCACAGACAACTTTTTTTTTTTTAAATTTGACATGACTTGAAGTCAAAGTCGTAGTTGACTACGTTTTAGTTACAAATCATTTGTATGGGAAAAAGAAAAGGGCTATTTTTAGGGTTTTTCCAGCAAAATTTCTAATTAAAAAAAAAAAAAAAACGTAAAAACCATCCTTGAACTTCAACGAACATTTTAAAAAAAGATTTGGCCAAATTGGTCGAGGCGTTGTTGAGTTATGCGCTTAGCAACACATTTTGCGATTCATTTTTATATTATAGATTAATTTTAATTACTTTTTTGTCTGACTCAACCCAGAAATTTGATTGCTTTGTGAAAAAAGGATTTTTTCTTGTGTATCAAACATTAAAAAATGGCCGATAAGTGCGACAGGGTTATCGCATTACAGAAAGAAATTTCCTTTTTAACAAAAAAAATGGTAATTATAATAAATACGTTGATTGATTGAACAGTTGTTAACATTTTTAAATTTATTTACAAAGTAAATACCTTTTTCACCATAAAAACAAGTATTTATTTTATAAAATATTGCAAAAATTGTTTATAATTTTTTGGCGAAATAGAAAAAATTTTATAAAGTAAAGAAATAATTTTTATTTATTTTTTTTTTTTATTGTTGCACTAAATCGATTCGATTCATATTCACATTAAGTAAAGGGGGTATAAAATCACGTTGCGAAAAAAAAAATTGACATATTTAAGCCTCCGTTTGGGACATATTCCAATAACCTTTAGTTTGGCACATGGATTTTCCAGTCAGACGCCTATGTATATCCCCAAAAGGTAGTTAATATATTACTTATTTCACTTATTGCCATTTGCACTGGTTTAATTCAGTATCCCGGTAAAAGATTTAAATTTTGGTGGATAATACTTAAAAAACAAATTTCACAATAAAATAAGAAAATGCCTTTTGCATGATGCTCAATTTTTGGTTATAGAGGTAAATTATATAAATAATTATAAGCCGCATTGCGTTGTGGATAAATAATTAAAAATTTGCCATTTGCCATATCGAACTATTTCCTTAGCTTTAAAAAATCTCTGATCACAGTTTCCAGTACCTTATTCCAGCTAAGCCCATGCTAATCATATTTTTTCTAATATTTGTAGGTACATGGGCAGGCTTTCAGGGATCCACATTTGTGGGCTGCTTATCGGGTTTCGGGATCATGGAGATAAAAGCAGTTTTTCAAACACGTGGGAAGTATCCCAGTCTAAAAGAGGTATTAAAAAAAAGTACTATGAATAGTACTTTGGTATTAAATAGCTTTAAAGTTCGATTATCTAGAAGGTTCTCTCCCGGGGATTTTTTGGGTTTAACATTCTGACTTAGCACCACTTATTGTAATATGACAGGACTACAAGGCAGAGCCATTTGAAAAGGTTCTTTTGAAGCTTTACTAATCACTTCACGAGTTTCTTCTTGGAATGGAGTGGCATTTTCTATTGGCCTCTTCCATTTCAAGGAATGCAGGACATGATTTTAGATTTCAATGAAACTGAAATATTTCATTAGATATGTATTTCTTTTTTAGCCGAAAAAAATTGTTTTTTCCAGACTTTTCGCCTATTTTGTTTTAGAGGTAAATGTCGATATTTTACGTCCCTTTTTTTTTTTTAAATGTGCATACACTTTGTCAAAAGTGGCTGGATTTAGACGGTTTGAAATCATTTGAAATGACCGGAATGAATGACGCTTGCAACTATTGTATTAGCAATATTGAAAAAATAATTTATTTTCCAAAAAATCCAAAAATTTTTAAAAGCAAATATCTCAAAACTGCATTTTTTTTTTAAATTTTACATAAAGTAGACCGATTGGACTAACAAATATTAAAATTTCTCTTAGCGAAAACGTTTTATTAATTTATAAAGATGTTAAGCTTTCAATCAAACTCGGATTTAAAAGCTTCAACAGAATTTATAATGTACAACTTTACAACTTTTGAAAAAATGAAAGCATACTTTTAGGCAGCTAATAAATTGAATAATTGTAAAATTTATCTTTGTTGTTTAAAATTTACCTTTAAAGAAATTTCAATATCGAAAATCGTGAAGAATTACATTTACTTGCAAAATACATATAAAGAAATTTGTATACAATATTTCGATCAAATATCGAGTGGTAGTCGGAGGTAGCCTTAAAGCAAAGTAGGCAAATAGTAAAAAACCGAACAAACTCTTTCGAGCTGCTCTTGTACTCCAGTGAGCCAAATCAAAAACAATAAGATGAATAACGATTTTAAATTTGATTTTATTAGTCTAAATGTCTTCAAGTACAATATATGGAACAAATTTCTAAAGACTACAAATGTTATTAACGCATTCTAAATTCTCAGGCTTTTGTTACGAAAAATCTCAGCCAACTCTCGCCGATTGGGTTACGCTATATTGATTACGCTATTGAATAATAGTTTTTTTATTTTAATGCTTTTAAAATTGTACAATCAAAAAACAAAAAAAATAAATTACATTCATTACAAAACATTATGATGGGGTTTGTATGTCCACACCGTTTAATCCAAAAACAACTTTGTTGACAGAATGACGTTAAATAATAACTTAAAATTTTTAATTACTTCTCGCCGTAACCTTTTACTCTTGCTAATATTACTTTTGGGATGTGTTTTAATTGAAAATGCAAAAGTAAGTCTGAAGAATATTTATTTTAAAGAAATATCGTACTAATAGCACTCTCAAAATCAGGCCAGAAAATTTCGAGTTTTTAAGTTTAAGACTTTGAGCTGCAAAATTCACGATCCTGCTTGGGGCGTTTTTGAAAAATGCGCCATTAAGGCTATCAGTCGGGAGAGAAATGAGCTAAACATTGACTTTAATTTATTGCATACCATGACCGGTGGTGTAAATGTATGTAGAACCAATTCTGTACCTCAAAATTCGCATAATTTAATCTTAACTAATTTTAGATAAAGGTTCAATTTGTAAAGAAGACTAATGACTGGCAACTGTTTCTCTACAATTTTGTTATAGACCCGTGCCATTTTTTTTTAAACCGCAAGAAATATAATCTACCTAAAATCGCGTATATGTTTTTTCAGGATTATACAAATATAAATCATACATGTCCTTATGAGGTGAGTTCCAGTAATAACTAAATTGTAATAACTTATGTAACTATTTATAGAAAGGCGAACATCTTGTAATTAAAAATTTGAAATTTGATGTTGAAAAGTTTCTGTTTCTCTTTCCTGTTGATGTTGGAGAGTATGGAACACAAGGCATGTTTTATATGGGAAATAATTTAATGGCGGCGATAAATGTTACGGTAGAGTATACTGACTATTCAAAAAATTAATAGAATGTTTACTTTTTAAACTGTAAAAATAAAATAAGCACCAGCTAATTACTTACGTAACTAAGCAAAAACTTAAGTGTTATTCCATTCGTAAATGTTGCATTCTGCGAAATGGGCCTTTAAGCGTAAAAATACTTTGCGGCCCGTCTTACAGGCACACTGGAGGGAATCTGCGTGATTTAAACGGTCAGCTCTTTATCAGAGATATCCCTGTATTTTTTTTTTAACTTTCCCTCATAGATGCGAAAAAATTTTACAAACTAATTATCAAATATTGTGTGGCAACTCTAAATCTGCCGCTATCAGAAACATAGATGGCAGCCCTCGTAAACTCCCACACACTCACACGTTTTAAAGGCTTCACCTGAGCACAAACTTAAAACTACACACACAAACATAGACACCAACAGACACACACACAAAGGCACAGCTGCCATCAAAAAAAAGATTTTTCTTCTTCGCTAAAAATGACAAGTAAACCAGCAACAACAACAACAAAGGAAGCAACAACAATAAAGAAGCAACTACAACAACAACAAGAGGAGCAGCCAGACAAATGTGTAGTCACGTTTTTGTCATTTATTATTTTAGTTGAATTACCTTTGCAGATATTTTGCATACGTCACAAAAATAATAACAACAAAAAACAAGGACACGTTTTTGTAGGTCCTACGTATGTTTACCTACGCATGTAAAAT
Organism: Chymomyza amoena; assembly: GCA_037043745.1. Lineage (NCBI taxonomy): Eukaryota > Metazoa > Arthropoda > Insecta > Diptera > Drosophilidae > Chymomyza > Chymomyza amoena. The sequence continues at coordinate 48,381 of JBAMAX010001627.1, forward strand.
ACATCCCATCCTATACGTTGGGTACTAAATAGCAGCCATGAGTAAATATGTGTGAAAAGCAGATTGATGCGTTAACATCTAAGGCAGCTCTCTCTCCCTCTAGATAGCTCTTAAAGTTCTATCTAAAATGTTTTTTGATAGATATTTTTTTAAAACGCTTTAAATTTTTAAAATTGCAGCTGAATGACTGTTAAAATATTATTTATGCTTCTTGGAGGTTTGCGCAAACTAAATGACTATGAAATATATTTGTGTTTCTAAAAAGATTGTGCATTGAATATAAATATGGCGAGATTTGAGGAAATGGAAGCTTCTTATGCTTCTATTTGAGTTTCCATTTATTTTTTTTGAAGTCATGGCAGTAATTGCATTGTGTATGTGCTTGTTTCTATGCGGAAATCAGGATAATGGTAAATATTACCTTACGTTAGGAAACAAAATTACAAAAAACAAAAACATCAACTCCAGAGAAACAATTTCAATTGGAAGGTTTCTAACCATGCATGACTAAAAGATTTCCAAGACCAAGGGTAGCACTACAATGTCAGGGCCTCGATTATATCCCAATTTTCCATTTAAGAAATGACTGTTAAAAAAAGGGTAACCAAATGATTTATGTCAACGCCCCAAATAGCGTCACTCATGCTGGAAGTGGTTTTTATTTTGCTTAATGCTGACAAGTTCTTACAAAATTAAAAAGATTTTGGCTTATTTTAAGAAGAAATGCCGAACACATTTATATATTGTATTTCTGTCGAGATACCGACAATGTGCCGACTAGGCGACGTTCTTATGAGGCTACATTGCGTATACGTATTTTTTACTCAGAAATTTTAAAGAAATTTCTCGATTTTAACATAACCCAAACATACAGTCCTGTAACTGTCCCCGAAAAGGATCTATAAAAGAGGAATTTTCGCGAAATCCCGATATATTGATTAAATAAATTAATCATGTCGTTTTGTAAGTTTAAGTATGTCTTCTCACAATAAGCCGAAATAAACACACATTTTATATCAAATTTGTAGATCATTGCACAACAGGCAAAAATTGGCAAAGTTTTAGTAAAAATTAAGCAACACCTTGGACAGGACTAAAAATGATAGCAAAGCATATCACTTGGATACATTATTTTTATCGACTATGTCCCCGACTTGCCCTACTGAGGCAACATTGCGTATACGTAATTTTTTGTATTCATATATTTTGATTGTACACTGGACATTTTGAAAAAAAAATAGTTTTTTCTAACATAACTTAATTTGTATTGCGCTTTATGTGGCCACGCCATTTATTACCGCCCTTAAAAGGCAACAGTGCGTAATCTTGGTTAGGTTCATAATTTTACATTTGGAAATTTGAGGAAAAAAAGGTGTTTTTATTCAAATTAATAATAATTAAACATATTTCCCTTCCGATAGCCAATAGGAATGATGATGGAAGAAGCTCTTGCAGCCAAAAACAAATATCTCAGAAAATTTTACTTACACCACACTCGAAAAAATTCACGTAAAAACACTAAGGAAGATTTGGCCCATACACTTATTATTTCATCGGACCCAGTAATTACGATGTTATCTAAAGGTTTAGTTCCATCTTCCAAAAAAGACGAACTGCAAGATAAAGAAGTTATCAGTCTTATTATGAATAAAGATATGGAGCAAGCATTATCGGATTATTTCTCATCAGATACGAAGTAGAAATGAAAATGCTGAAACTAAAGAAATAAAATGGTTAATAAAAAAAAATATTAATTTTATATTAGTCTTTATTTTAACATTGCTAATGTATAAACTGAATTTATTTAAAAAAAAATGGTATAAATTAAAAATAAATAAATTTCTGCTAAATGAACCATTTCTGTAAAAAGTACATTCATTGGCAAAATGGATTTCAATTGTCTATTTTAATATTTTATACTTGTCTGATGTGTACCAAATTTCGTAAAGATGTGAATTTGCATGACTTAAATTTTTTCAGTTATCAATTAATCGGAGCTAGATTGGCCATTCCTCCCACTGTGTAACACTTAAGTAATTGGCTTGGAATCCATTCTGAATTCCATTTGTTATTGGGCCACAAATTGGACAGGAAGGCGTGACTTGAAAAACTTTTAAAAAACCAACAATTGGGAAATTTTCTTTTAGAAGGACCAAAATTTTGGAATATATTTTAAAATTTTTATTTAATTTATTTATATTATTTAGTAGAAGTTAATTTTAGGTTCTAAGAGACTTGTAGCCAAAACAACGTTGGCCCTCAGACCTGCTGTTTGTTGTTAACATGTTCATCGAAATTTTGGGGTTGCCATCACTTTCCTATACTTTTATTTATGAATCTTGCACAGGTATACGCCTTAAGTAATCATAGCTTAAAGAAATAAATTGACATGTGTAAATATTGTTAAGAAACTTTCCAATTGAGCCCACTGTAGACTGGAGGATAAAAACTCAAAAGATTACGCAAAATATATATATGGACATGACAAAAATTGTTTCCTTTTTTTTTGTCACATTACATCGGAAATTTTCCAGCGTTGTTTAACTTTTTTTAAAATATTTTTAATATTTAGCAAAACATTGAACTCATAAATTTCATTTAATAAGCTGGCATGAACTGTTTCCGTGCAGCAACATATTTTCTTATTAAGTAACTTAATAGTAAATCATTTTAAGAGTCACCCAGTCTTAACCAGTTGACTAGCCATAATGATTGCATCCAACAGATGCGACTGACTGTTGGCCATTGGAGGGCGTCTTTCGGTCTCTTCTTTGAGCCAACAATTTTGCCGCTGTTTCTAATTAAATTAAATGGCTTTGAACTACAAGGCCAGCCTAAGTCCCAGTTTCGTTAAGTATGCTAATAAATAAATTATGCTTTAATTAAGAATTTGGTAAATTGTGCGTCAGCTGCAGGTAGCTTTGGCATAAATTTAAGTGCGGCAAGTGGAAAGCTTGCTTGATAAGTACTTATGAGTGAGTCACCTTGTGGCACACTCTGGCTGCAAGTGGCACAACGAAAAGGCTAATTACACATACGCATATGTATATGTAGGTTTATATATATATGTATACATACTATATATATACAACGCAGTAGCACAGAGCTAATGATGATGACTTTGGATCGCAACGAGTTGGAAAATAGACAAAAGTCAAGTTAAGTCCAAAAAAATGTTAAAGCCAACAAAAGTGTAAACATGAAAAAAGTGAGCGAAGCGAATAAAGTAGGATAATTCGGACTAAAATATACTCTGCGCGTTTGTAAGCTTAAGGAAATTCCATTACTCTTACATTAGTACTTTGTTTTACATAAAAATAAATCTTTCGAAATCTGTTCATCTGTTCCGTCGTAAAGTGAAGTATCTTTGCCAGCATCTTAGTCGTCCTATGGTTATGGAATATGTGACGTCACATTCAATTAAATTTTAAATCATGAGTCAAAATTATTTTTTTTTAAGGACTTTGAATCTGATAAATTTAATCATAATGATTTAGTAAAAAAAAGGTTCTCAATTTATTAACCACACTTTTGAGACCCAGGCTTTGAGGTGGGGGTTTTTTGAAGAAAATGGGCAAATTTGACTGCACTATTAATGCTACCAATATACTTATATAGGTACCTATATTTCAGGCGCAAATCTAGGATTTGGTCTTAAGAGGGAGTTCTTCACTTTGAACAGAATCTATATCTGATCGCGCGAAAGACTTTTAGCCCATTTTCGAGCTTTTGGCATGGATTCGGACCGCCGTGGATCCTCCACTGCTATTCATATCTTATATATAAAAAAAAGTGTATGTCTGTTTGTCCGGGGTTGACGCCAAACCCTTTGTCCGATTTTAATGGGACTTTTTTTAAAATGCTCAGAAGCTTCTTGGGCCGCGAATAGGCTATGTAATATCATTGGAACATTTACAGAAAAATTAGGAAAATTGAAAATACTAAAAGCGACAATTTCATTTTCCAATAAATTTTTTTTTTTAATTTAGGTTGGCATTGTGTACATTGTCAGATTAACTAATATTTTTTAACTACCCTCCTAAAATTTTTCATTGTCAAGTCAACCTTCTTTCAGTGAGCATCAAACGTTTTCAACAAAAAACAAGTGAAACCAGAAAAAAAAATAAAAGTTAAACAATTTAAAGGGAATTAAAGTGAATCCGTGCAAAAGAGTCGTAGCAGACCACGTCGCTTCCTCTTAACTAACTTTCGTATAATATTTCATTATCAAGTCAACCTCAAATAAGTGAGCACCAACAATTTTTCAGCAAATAAAATTTATTTTATTGGTTGGACGCGAAACCCTTTGTCCGATTTTAATGGGACTTTTTTTAAATGTTCAGTAGCTTCCTGGGACGAGAATATTATTGGGTTAGATTTATCTATTCATCTATATAGGTATAAAAAAGAAACTTATGTTTTACGTATTATGGGTGTTCTCATGAACGAGTCGATGAATCTGATTTTTACGTGTGTTAGAGGTCAATGCGGAAGTTTTAAGCCTATTGTGATGAGTTTGTGTGAATTGGTTCGTGGGATTGTGAATATTGGTTTTTGTGTGAACATACTCCTCCGAAACGGCTAGACCGATTCTCATGAAATTTTGTGTGCTTATTGGGCAGGTCTGAGAATCGGCCAACATCTATTTTTCATACCCCAAAGAGATAAGTGTTGCCACTCCTAACATTTTTTTTTTCATTTATCGACTATACCTTCATGGTGTGTTCACGGGCGCAAAGTTAGCCGCGAAGCCTTCCACACTTCTGTTTCGCGGCTTTCGCGGACGGCGCGTTACGCAATATTTTTCATTCTGTGGTTTGTTTTGAGTGAACGTGAAAAAATAAAAAAAGGACATCCTGTCGCCATTATAGGTTAACATTATTATTATCTCCATCGAACATGGTTAAAATGTAAAGATGGCGAGTGGTTGAAAATTTTATGATGAAATTAATCCACTCATCGATCAATCGTACGATGTTTTCCAATCGGAAAGATCCCAGATCTAGACGAGCGAGCGAAGCGACGTGCCGGTGCGCAGCGGAGGCCGGCTAGTATACTTATATAGTGTTTGTTAGGAAAATTACGTTTTTGAAGAGTCGTCTTGCAGTCGTTAAAATAAGAGTGGTAAAATAAGTGTTAAAATAAGAGATTAATCGGTCGCTTGGTATTTTTTCTACAAAAGAAAAAACAATTTAAATTTTAGATAAAATACAGTAATAGTTTTCTACAAGAAACTTCTCTATAACGAATTTCTCCTCATTACTTTTTTTTAAGATCACTGCCTTTCGCTCATGGTATTTCCTTATAAAAATTCTATAGAAAAATTTTAGATACAAAAAATAAAACACTACAATGAATTTCCCTCTATAAAGAATTTCTTTTTCCAAGAAGATTTCCTTAGAAAGATTTTATACAAAAGCTTTAGATAAAATACAGTGAAACTTCCCTAACGAATTTCTTTTTCAAAAAATACTTTTATTTCAAGGATATTTCCTTAGAAAGATTTTATAGACAAAGTTTAGATAAAATACAGCAAAACTTACTTAAAAAAAAACTTCACTACAAAAAAACTTCTCTATAACGAATTTCTTTTCAAAAACTCTACTTTTCTTTCAACTACTTCCTTAAAAAGATTTTATAAACAAAGCTTAAATAAAATATAGTAAATCTTCCCTATAAAAAACTTCACCACAACGAATTTCTCTATATATCGAATTTATTTTTCAAAAACTCTAAGCTTCGTTCAAGGATATCTTCTTATAAGAATTTCACAGACAATATTAAGCAAATCAGAAACTTAGACTCACCTATGTGCTGTTCTTAGTGTAAGTCTTTATTGAAAAATGGACCAGTTGAAGTAAGAATGTAGTTCAAACTTTTCAATAAAAAACAATGTCCTCGATTTATCGGAACATCAAGGTAACCGATAGAAAAATTCTTTTCTAGAAGACTATGAAGAAGTTATTGGGATCGTGTGGCGAAATCTCGTTTCTGTTTGAAGAAGAAGGAGCAACAATTTTTTTAGAAAAAGCTATATTTCTGCTACCAAACCAAAGATGTCCAAACGTGTTGGGAGTAATGGGCTCTTCATAATAAAACAATTAACAATTTTAACCCTTGAAAGACAATGTGCTTCTGCGGGTTGTAGAAATTTCAATTTTTTTAAACTCTTCTAAAGGATTTTAACAACAATCGTTCAAAATTTCTCTCAAAAAGGTCTTTTATAGATGTAAAAATAATCGTCCAGACGTATCGTTATTTTTTAACGACACAAAAATAACTTAGCTTTTCAGTATGGAAAGAGGAAATCTGGTGGAACGTAATTCTTCCTCTATGCCAAATCTTATGTCCTTCATTCTAAAAAGATGGCGTAGGTTAACTAGCTTGCAATAAAATCAGGTATATTGCTTGAAAACGATCGTTCCTATGGGAGCTATATGAAATAGTCAACCGATTTTGAAAAAATTTGGTAAAGTGCTTGGGAACTTTAAAAAATTAGTGTCAATGGTGTTTTATGGGAGCTATATAATGTAACTCCGATATCAAAAAAGCAAAATAAGCTTGTCTCCTATGGAATAATAAGAGATCTAATGTGAAAAATTAATTACTTTAGCTGTTACCATGTGTGAGATCTAGGCGTTCATACGAACAGATAGACAGACGAATATGCGCATATCGACTTCTCTAGTCACCCTGATCATACTTTAGGAAACTTTGTGGGGTCTCCTTCAAGATACATTTTCAGCTTGCACAATCTTAATATACCCTTTATAACATAAGGCACAGGGTATAAAAATCCAGAAGGAAACACATTTCTTAAGTTCACTTAAATTTTTGAAAAAACTATTATTTTTCCACAGTTGATTTTGTAATGAAGGGAATTTTTTGCACCAGAAAGTAACATTATATTCTTTACGATAGTTAAATATACTCTTTATCCTTAGTGCATAGAGTATAATAAGAAAATATTTGCCTAGTAGAGTTTGTATGTCGTACATTCGTGCATGTGTTTGTATATGCCAGTCCAGGACTTCATTATTGTGTGTGTGTGAGTGTGTGCATACATGTATTATATAAGTGTGCGTACATGCGTAAAACACAAAACATTTAGCCAAAAACAAAATAAAACAAATAAACAAACAGCCAAAAAAACGCGGGCACTTTGATGTTTCCTGGCAAGCGGGTGTTAAAGATAACCTCGAACAAGCCGCAGAACCATTAAATTTTTATGAGTTTCCACATGTGGCAACCAACTTAAAGTGCAATAAATCGACAAATCCATGAAACGTTCAAAAAAGGATAAGAGAGTTGCCAGATAAAAAAAACTTGGAGCGCGCACGACTTAACTCTAAAGCGTTTAACTTCGGAAAACGAAAATGAACAACTTTATTCCGATTCCGATTTGATAGCACAGCTTTACACCTTTGAGGGAAATTATTCATTTAAAAAGGATGAAGAATAACTTTACACGGGAAATTTTTTTACTAAGACATGAACCGTTTATGTAAGATGTGAACATTTTTGTATGCCAGATAAAAATTCGGTTGTGCTCTTTTTCGGTGGATTCAGAAAAAAAAAATTGTAATATATAAGTGAACTACTACTACGAATTCTGAACTCCTAAGTGGAGCTTCCCTCTCGGATTGCCACCTTGTCGTGGTGGGAAGGCTCAATAGAGGCGATGAATCCAAGAGCGATGCAGCGGTAGCTTAGCTATCGGTAGACCCACCCAAGCCAGTAAGGTCGAGGAAGAGTCCTGCAGCTAAGAGCAGTCCACAATAAACCCTGCCCCTATCAGGGGCGGCTTCTAACTGATGAATCTTTGAGTGATGGCACTCAATGATTCTCATAAAAGATGTCAGAATAACATGGAAGAAAACAATAATGGAAACATGTCTCCGAGGGGTACCCAACAATTATTGGTCAATCCCCCTGCTACGGCAGCCAGCACAGAGGATTTGGAGGTGCTAATTTCACGTTATAACCCACTGAACTATTTGACGTTAAATCTGATAGCATCAAAAAATATTAAAAAAAAAATGTATTTAGTTTGAATTGCGTGAACTTTAAAAGGTATTATGCCAATTGGTTTTAATTTTATATTTCCCGAACACTTCCGATTAATAAAATTTATTGTTATGAGCATGGCTCGAAATGTCTGGTTCGAAATATTATTGGCAATAAAAAATATACAAAATAAAACTGAAATCAAAGCCATTTTTGACCATTTGGATTATTTTATATAATTTTTATTTAATCACTATTTAAGTATTAGCGTTTATGAGATATTAACAGAATTTTACGTGGAGAACATTAGCAGGCATGGACGTAGAGAGAAAATCCGGGCACAGGGTGAAAAAGCCTTTCTATTTCAGCTTCACAGCTTAATTCACAATTAATTACACCGAAGCCCTGAGCGAACTTCGGGTCCATGGGAAAATCCCTCCTAATCCAAGGAACTGGGAACTTGTGTCAAATTTATACAAATCATAAAAATTTAAGCTGTCGATTTCTGCTATTAATATTTTTAAATTAAGTAAATTTTTTATTTTTATATAACATTTAGCTGCTGGTTCTCTGTGAAGCTTCATATACGCAGTTTTTAATTTAACAGCATTTTTTTCTCCAGTTGCCTGACATATTTTTTAAATTTTACAAAAAAATTATAAATCAAATATTAATGTGGAGTTTTCGGGGATTAATTTATGAATTAACGCAAATGTGGGGAGTCACGTCCGGCTAGATAAAATTGTAAAATCTTTAATAGTTTAAAGCTCGTGGGCTACAGATTATCAAAACTAAAAAGTTAATTGTTGTCATTTAATGCTCATTAATGTAATGTAAACAGCTTTCATATAATAATAATAAAGGGTCCGTGATTAATGATGAAATTATGTAATTTTATTTTATTATTATTTTTGCTTTAGTCACTGCCAGTTCGTTATGATCATTATAAAACTTGTCTTACTTTGTCTTCTGCTTGATAATGTCAAAGTAAGTACAATCAATTGTAAAAAATAAATTTGAAAATTAACAATTTTTGTTATTTAATTGTATAAAATAAATTAAAAATTTTTATTAAACAAGGCTGGAAAATTTCGAACCTGTAAATTCACCAATGTAAAATGTAAAACATACAATCCAGATTGGGCTCAATTCGAAACATGTAACATCAAGGCTAAAAATCGACAAGTCAATATGGCCAATATAGATATATTGTTAAATCGAGGATTTGCAAATTGTTCCGTAAGTAGTATCGTATGTGATAATAATAATAAAAAATCTAATTTTTTACGGTTTAACAGGTACAAATTCATACCTTCAAAAAGGCGAGTGGTTGGCGTCCCTATTTGTATAACTTTGCCGTAGACTGCTGCGATTTTTTCAAAAATCCCAAACGATTTGTCTTGTTTAAAGCTATCTTCCAGTTTGTTCAACCATACTCCAATATGAACCACACTTGTCCATATATGGTAAGTTTTTGAAAATCAGCTAATTTATATAATGACTCCTTTACTTGCAGGCAGGAGAACATTGGACGATAAATTCGTTGATACCGGATATAGATAAATTTTTGGAATTTCTGCCCATTGATGTTGGTCAGTATCAAGTGTGCTCTTTTTGGTATTTTAATGGAAATTTAGTTACATCAATTAATGTTACCGTTTCCTATGAGGATTACTCGAAAAATTAGGCTATGTGCGTTAAAATTTAAAAGGTAATATGCGGTAAATGGTACTCGGTATTTAAAAAAGTACATCGTGCTTATGTTTTGTTTTCACTACTGTAACAATAAAATCTGATATATTCTTTACTTTTGTACTATTAAGCAATTTGCCGTCTCACAACATTGTTCCATATTTGCCAATAGGGCAATAATAAACTGCTTGGACTGCTTGGTAAAAGTAGTGGTGTAAGAGAGAGTAGGCGCTCTCACCAATACAAACTAAAGTATAACGGCCGTTAGGCTTGGCGCACTAATTATTGTTTTGTTTTAGTGAATAGGTGTAAATGTAGAGTAGCCCTGAAGGAATTCGGTGTCCGCCTCAACTAGTCTGAAAGTAACTAGTTATAAAATGGTTAAAAAAGAACAGCAGCGGATTGGGAAAAAACGGACTATGAGAAGCTCATGTTAAAAAGACTAGTAAGGCAGTATTCAATTGGAATAGGTTTGGGACACACAGTTTCACCGTGGGTGTGGTTGGGAACCAGTTCACAACTGCATTTTTTTCCTGCAAGATAGTGCTAGTTACGGCAGACTCTTGCTTTCCTATTAGAATAGTTAAGAAAATAAACAGAGCGCCGATTAGGATTAATAAGTATAGGATTGGATGGGAATTTCAGAATTTAAGGTCGATCGAGGTAATATAAGGAGGATCTGCAACCAAATCGAAACAGTCTGAGAGATGTTCAGTGAGTGAGTGTAACAGCAAAGGTGTCAAGTGAGAAAAATATTAAAGTCAGTGCCGAAGATTTCAAGGCTTTACGGATAACAAAATGTAGAACTGTAGCAAAAGACGGATATAAGGAAATATTTAATTTAAATAGTCGGAGTCACGCCAAGTATTGCCACCTTCAGAATTAAATCTAGGTAAGCGTATCAACGTAAGAGGGCAGATGTTATCGTAGAATTTGTTGAAGTAGTTGGCTCCACTACTTTACTTTATTTTCTCAAAATATTTTTTGCTATAATTATTATCTGCTGTCATATAGAAAACGTGCGGGATCGACTGTGATAATAGATCGCATAAAGACGGATAATATATTTTTAAAACTTAAAGTAAGTTGTGCTTGGTTTAAAATATTAAAAGTTTCAGAAAATATTAATTTTGCTGTGACATTTACCCTGGGCATAGCTGAGCTATCCCAGCCGATGTTGCGGACAAAAACGGAGGTCGTTACTATCTTCAAAAAGTAAACTTATTTAAAACTGAAGACTATAAGGATCTACGGATCTAGTTTATTAAACAAACTGGTATATTCAATTGGGGTTAAAGTTATATATTCTGTAATATAATATAATATATATATTCTATATATTTCGACCGATTGACTTTTATTATATGGATGTCAGCCGTAAAATTCCTAAAGATTAAAAAATTTATTGGTGCATTCTAAATTCTCAGTTTTTGTACCGAAATATCTCGGCAAACTCTCGGCGGTTGGTTCAGTCTATTGATTACCCGGAATAGTTGTTTTTTTTTAATGCTTTTAAAATTGTTCAATTAAAAGCAAATTCATAATATTTAGTCAATAAATACTTTATTGTGGGGTTTATAGGTCCACAACGTGTTATTCAAAAAGCAACATTGTTGACAGAATGATGTCAAATATTAACTTAAAATTTTTAATTACTTCTCGCCGTAACCATTTACCGCTGTTAATATTATTTTTGGTCTGTGTTTTAATTGGAAATGCAAAAGTAAGTCTGAAAAATATTTGTTCTAAAGAAATATCGTACCAATAGTACTTCCAAAAACAGGCCAGAAATTTTCGAATTTTTAAGTTTAAAACTGCGAGCTGCAAAATTTACGATCCTGTTTGGGGAGTTTTTGAGGTATGCGCCATTAAGGCTATCAGTAGGGAGAGAAATGAACTAAACATTGACTTCAATTTATTGCGTACCATGACCAGTGGCTTATATGTAAGTTGAACCAAATCTGTACTTCAAAATTTGCATCATTTAATCTTAACTAATATTTTTAGATAAAGGTGCAATTTGTAAAAAGGACTAATGGCTGGCATCCATTTCTCCACAATTTTGTTGTAGATCCGTGCCTTTTTTTCGAAAACCGCAAGAAATATAATCTAGGTAGATTTATTTATATGTTTTTTCAGGACTATACAAATTTAAATCATACATGTCCTTATGAGGTGAGTTCCAGTAATAACTAAATTGCAATAACTTATTTAACTATTTATAGGCAGGCGAACATCTTGTAATTAAAAATTTGAAATTAGATGTAGACAAATTTCTGACTCTCCTTCCTCTTGATGTAGGAGAGTATGGAATACAAGGCATTTTTTATATGGGAAAAAATTTAACCGCGGCGGTCAATGCTACGGTTGAGTATACTGACTACTCAAAAAATTAACAGAATGTAAAGCACCAAATTTTACACCAACTAATTACTTACTTAATTAAGCAAAAACTAATTACTATCATTTACCTATCATTATTCAAAAATAAAGTAATTTGTTCATGTTCTTTGTATTGTTAGTTTATTTTTGTTCTAGGCTTGCAATGTTAAGCTTATGTTACTAACATTTTGTATACTTTATGTTAACATTTTAGTGTGATTGCTTAAGAGAATATTCTATGTTAATTTACATGTGCATTTTTGAGTATTTATGTTAAGTTTAGTATAAATGTTTAACAGACTTAGATTTATATGCTATGTTTGCATTGTTTTAGCTTAAATTATATTGTATTTAGTTATATGGCTCCAACAGTATGTAAATATTTTATTTTTGTACAACATTAAGCCGGAAACTTACACACTATCACAAATAAAAAGTTAATTGCCGTAATTTAATACTTACTCATTATGATTTACATATATACTATATATAAAATATATATGGCTGTGATTTACATTTTTGATATTATTTGTGTTTTTGATTAAGTCACTGTAAGTTCGTTATGATCCTCATGAAACTTGCCTTACTTTGTCTTCTGCTTGACAATGTTAGAGTAAGTACAAATTAATTATATAAAAAAATTCAAGATTACAAATTGATATTAAATAAGGCTGGGAAATTTCGAACCTGTAAATTTACCAATGTAAAGTGTAAAACATACAAACCCGATTGGGCTCAATTCGAGACATGTGAGATCAAGGCTATGAATCGAAAAGTCAATATGGTTAATATTGATATGTTGTTAAACCAAGGATTTACAAATTGTTCCGTAAGTAGAATCTTGAGTGATAATACTAATAAAAAACTACATTTCAACGGTTTAACAGGTACAAATTCATACCTTCAAAAAGGCGAGTGGTTGGCGTCCCTATTTGTATAACTTTGCCGTAGACTGCTGTGATTTTTTCAAAAATCCCAAACGATATGCCGTTTTTAAAACTTTCATCTTTCAGTTTATCGAACCTTTTACCAATGTAAACCACACTTGTCCATATATGGTAGGTTTTTAATCGTCAACGAATAGATGTAATTCTTCATTTATTTGCAGGCAGGAGAACATTGGACGATAAATCCGATGCTACCGGATATAGATCGATTTCTGCTACTTTTCCCCATTGATGTTGGACAGTATCAACTGCGATCTTATTTTTATTACGATGGCAATTTAGTTATTTCAGTTAATATTACAGTTTCCTACGACGACTACTCGAAATATTAAATAAAATTTTAAATATTTTTGCACATGATTACCTTATTCGTTAAGCTTTCATTTACATGTCAAATTTTTAAAATAAAAGTATAAACAAAATATAAATACCGCATTTGAAGTATATTTTAGGGTATCGAAATGTTACTAAAATGCCATTTAAGAAATTGCTTTATAATACACTCTAGCTAACTTTTAAAAGCATAATAAGTTTGAGGCAATATTTGTAATGGTAAAAAAATAAGACTCATAGACGAAAAGTTCTCTTTAAGATCCAATATGCCTCTTATTCGTATCTCTACGATAAAGAGAGCGAGCGCAGTTTACATTTTTATATGATAGCTATGTGAAAGGCCGGAGGCGATGAGCTGGTCGGGTGCATGCACCGGCTCATTTGTAGAATATGGCTGGAGGAAGCTATGCCCAGCGATTGGAACCTCAGTGCCCTCTGTCCTGTCTTGTAAAGGGAGACCCCACTATCTGCGCCAACTACAGGGGTATAAGCCTTCTCCCTATCGCATATAAGGTCCTTACGAGCGTACTGTGTGAAAGACTGAAGCCACTCGCCAAGGCACTGATTGGAACTTATCAGTGTGGCTTCAGACCTGGCAAGTCCACCGTCGACCAGATATTCACACTGCGCCAAATCCTGGAAAAGACCCACGAACATCAAGTCGACACTCACCACCTGTTCATCGACTACAAAGCAGCTTTCGATAGCCCAATAAGGGATCGCGTATATGCCGCAATGTCTGAGCTCGGTATTCCTGCTAAGCTGATAAGGCTTTGCAGCTCCGTCAAGGTAGAAAGGGACCTCTCCGAGCCTTTTGATACCTTGCGAGGTTTCAGACAAGGCGACCCCTTATCATGCGACCTTTTTAACTTCGTCATGGAGAGCGTTCTGCGGAAGGCCGGCGTACATCTCACTGGCACTAACTTCTACAAGAGTGTCCAGCTCCTTGCGTACGCCGACGACATCGACATCATTGGGCGTACCAAGCGAGATGTCACCGCGGCCTTCAGTGCTATCGAACGGGAGTCTGCGAAAATGGGTCTGGCGGTAAATGAGGGCAAAACAAAGTATATGCTGTCGACAAGTAGGGACGTGCGGCGGCTTGGGTCCCAGATTACGGCCGACAGCTATACTTTCGATGTTGTCAAGGAATTTATCTACCTTGGCACCGCCGTTACCACCGACAACGATGTCAGCCTGGAGTTCAAGCGCAGAATAACTCTTGCCAACAGGGTGCTATTTCGGTCTCAATAGGCAATTGAGTGGTAGAGACCTCTCTCGCGACACAAAACTTTCACTCTACAAGGCACTCATCCTTCCAGTGCTTCTTTACGGCGCGGAAGCCTGGACCGTGTCGCTAACTGATGCAGCTGCCTTGGGAGTTTTCGAGAGGAAAGTACTGCGCAAGATCTTTGGTCCTATTCGAGTTGGCGATGACTACCGCATCCGCACCAACCAGGAGCTGTATGAGCTCTTCAACGACATGGACGTTGCTCAGCGTATCAACATCCAGCGGCTTCGCTGGCTCGGACATGTCGTTGGGATGGACGAGGATGCTCCAGCTAAACGTGTGTTCGATGCGATAGTCAGCGGCCGTCGGCGGAGAGGACGACCGTGTCTACGTTGGAAGGGGCCCTGTCTTCGCTCGGTGTGACCAACTGGAGAAGGCGCGCGCAATGCAGAGGTGCCTGGAGAGACCTTTTAAGGCAGGCCGTAACCCGGTAATCGGGTTGGTATGGCCACATAAGAAGAAGCTATGTGAAATATGTGAAATGAACCAACTTTAAAAAACTGCACAAAAATGTGTATTTAAAATATATGGAATTTTAATTGTATAGTAAAATAGTGGAAAATTTTGATACATTTCTATAGCTGTAGTTTGTCAATAGTATATGACAAATTAATTGCAACAATTTAATTCTCATTATGTGTTTCAAGTATTTAGCTTTCCTATAAAATTTAAATTATACATCATTGAATGTAAAACAGCATTTTAATATTTTTTGTTAGTCAGTAAAAGTTCGGCATGATCATCATTAAAATAACCTTACTATGTTTTTTGCTTGACAATGTCAACGTACGTATATTTATATATAATAAAATAAATTTAAAAACTATTAATTTATTTTACATATTGGCTAAGAAATTTCGAACCTGCAAATTTACCAACGTAGAGTGTAAAATATACAGTTCTGATTGGGGACAATTTGACTCATGTAATATCAAGGCTCTGAATCGCCAGACCAATATGATCAACATTGACTATAAGTTAAAACGCACATTTACCGAGTGCTCCGTAAGTAGATCTGTCTTTCATAAAAAAAAACGATCTTTCAGCATTTCGATAGTTACATGTGCAAGCCTTTAAAAAAGCAAGTGGTTGGCGTCCTTTCTTTTTTGATTTCGTCATCGACCCTTGCGAATTTTTGAAAAATCGCAAAAAATTTCCGGCTGCCAAGGCAGCATTTAGTTTTGTCGAATCCTTTTCCAGCATAAATCACAGTTGTCCATATAAGGTAAGTTTAAAATCGAGTATGTTTAGGAGTTTGAACTATTCTACTACTTACAGGCAGGGGATCATGTTATGGTAAAATCGTTGATACCGGACTTGGATAGGTTCTTGGTTCTTTTTCCCATTGATGTTGGAGAATATCAATTGCGAACTTATTGGTATACTAAGAATATGTCGATATCATCAGTAATTTTAACGGGCTCCTACACGGACTACTCGAAGAATTAGTTTTAGTTAGTTCTAATTCGGTAAACGGTATTTTTATTAAAATATATTTGATAGGCATCTTTGTCATAATTTATTTTTATTTTAAGTGTGGCCGGCAGATGGCGCATGCCAGTTGTAGCTATGACATGTAAATCCTCACACGGAAGAACAGATAAGCTTAATCGCTACCCCAGTTTACGATATGCATTTTGGTTCAAAGGACTTCGACTTAAATTTGAATGTTCGAAATTTTCCAACCTTTATTGAGAATAAATTTTATAATAATTTGATCATAAAGAACTTTCTGTAACTAAACCAAAAATAATAAAATTATTTATTATACCTATTTAATAACAGACATTTTTAATTATATAGGAAACTTGTACTTGTACTTGTACTTGTACATTTATTTATATTTAATAATGGGCATTAAATGATTGTGAGTAATTACTTTTTATATTTTTTTGATCTGTTGCTCAAGACTTAATTTAAAAAGATAGTTATTATCATATATTTCGCATTCGAATTCAAAAAAATATTAATTTTTAAGTGCTCCGAAATTCAAATTTATAATTATCGATATCGTACATTTCCCCAGCGTATACTCTAATATTTCTCATACTCATTGTTGGCGCTGGTCTGAAAGGGAAATTTTTTTATGCAAGACGCGAACCATCTTTTATGCAAGACATGCACCATGTTTGTGCATATGAATGTGTGACGAAAATTCTGGTGTTTTTTTGGGAAAAATATTATATATTATCCTGGGCAGATGTCAAGAAGGTTAAGGCTATAGTTAAGATCTGCCCAGAAAGCATGTGGGCGTGATTGTTTTTACTACAAAAGTGATAAAGATTATGCAGAGAACAAGCAGACTTGCCGTGATCACGAAACTAGTCAAGAAATTATTTATTAATTTTTATATCGAATTATTTTGATTTTCCGAAGGCTCTCTTTTACTTAAGAAAATGTAATTTGTTAAGATTTGTAAACATATTGTTAGTTATCACATCGACAAGATTCAAATGATGCAAATCCGTTGATCCATATTTTTCGATAGCAAAAAATCGCCGAGCACGCAAAACACTTATAACCTTTACGCCTCTCACAACCAAACAAAAAATGCAATTCACTTAAAATTTGGTACAGATGTTCGGGAAGAGTGTACCAACACAACAAAACAAATAAAATCGATAATCGAAAATACGTTACCCGCGAAATTTGAAAAGTCACATTATTTTTTGAACACACCTCGTATCTATATCAGGCACAAATGATATTAAGACAATGTATTCGTCTTCCTAAAAACAGATATGACAAATATTAGAATTTCATCTAGAAAACGATTTATAGTTCTAAAAGCTTGTATATGTAGGTTATTCCCAATTTTTTGAAACAAATTTTTTTAAAGCTCAAATTTGAGAAAAAAAGTACCGAGTCCAACACCTCTATCAGAACTTAATCTTATTTTAACAGATCCCACAAAACGTGACATTGTGATGGTTAT
Source organism: Chymomyza amoena (assembly GCA_037043745.1). Taxonomy (NCBI): domain Eukaryota; kingdom Metazoa; phylum Arthropoda; class Insecta; order Diptera; family Drosophilidae; genus Chymomyza; species Chymomyza amoena. The sequence goes on from JBAMAX010001627.1 coordinate 65,968, forward strand.
AGAAGAAACTGGGCGTAGCGACGTTTGCGATCGCGGATTCGGAATCAACGAACTCAAAAACTTTTACAACAAAGCATTCTCGAAACATAATATTGTTTTTTAAAAGTTTTACCTAACCCCTTATGTCAAATCTGTTATCGTAATTGGACTTTGCACGCCTACACCTTTTTTTTTCAAAGGTCAGAAATGCATATTCTTCTTTGTTTCTGGTTCAGAAATTTATTTCTCTAATATCTTGAGTACAATATCTATGAATTTTAATATTTAAAACTTGAGGTATAATAGTATGTTCACTTTTTAAATTTTGCGAAATTTATTGTTGTGTTTTAACTAATTTTGAAAATTTTAATCGAATTTGTATTTGGTTTGTAAAAGACTCACCCATTTATGTATTTACCACATACGGACATGTGTGATTGGCATTTGTTTATTGCATAATAAGAGTATCGAGCACACGAACCAAAGGATAACGATGTCGATTTTTAAAATAATCGCAGGGACTTATCGAAAACTTGTATAGAAAATGATGCGAACTGCTGACTTTTTTATGCAGCTGCACATGAAACTATAAAATATTTCTTAAAAATATTACAATTCACAAAAACTCTGTCCACGACGACCCAAATTTGCTACAGAGGGTCATAACTGGTGACGAATCGTGGGTTTATGGTTATGACGTGGAAACCAAAGCTCAATCATCTCAACGGAAGCTGCCGCACAGACCAAGACCGAAAAAAGCGCGTCAAGTTCGGTCGAATGTGAAAGTTTTGCTTTCAGTTTTCTGCGATTGCAGGGGCGTGGTGCATCATGAGTTCTTGCCACAGGGTAGAACGTTAAGCTGAAGAGGCCATGAAAGGACGACGCTAGCCTACAATTGACGAGATAAATACGGCATCGAAAGAGGAGCTGAACAAGATAAGAAAAAATGATTTTAAAAAGGGGTGAAATATAGGGTGAAAAGCGAAATAATAATAATAATTAAACAAACACAATTTTGGAGCCCCCACTCCTCGGAGACCAACCTTAGAATACGCGAAATTAATTTGGGGTCTCTTAATCCGAAATCGAGGTTAAAGAAAGGCTCCAACAGTTTGTTGAGATGACTTTTAAAATACTGTGTTCCTTGGATCAATTCCGGCTCGGGTTCGTGTTCATCGCGTCGTAATGTATAAGAAAACATATTCCTGAATCACACGTGACACGTTTCTTTTTTGTGGATGTGTTATTTTTTTTAGCTGAAGTTAATTTACATTTTATGCCACTGAATTAGATTTAATGGTACAATTTATTATTTTTATTTATTCACACGCTCTATGTATCGTTGTCAAAACGTAAAAAAAAATTATAACACTTACTAACCCGTTTTTAAGCACCAGAAACCAGAACACATTACTTTATTTTTGAATAATGAGAGTTAAATGACAATAATTAGTTTTTGCTTAGTTAAGTAAGTAATTAGTTGGCGTAAATTTCGGTGCCTTTGGTATTTTTAGTATTTTGTGCAATTTTAAGAGCGTAAAATGGAAACATTCTATTAATTTTTTGAGTAGTCAGTATACTCCACCGTAACATTGATCGACCCTGTTAAATTTTTTCCGAAATACCAAAGACTTTGCAATCCATACTCTCCAACATCTATAGGAAAGAGATTCAAAAATTTGTCTACATCAAATTTTAAATTTTTAATTAGCGAGATGTTCGCCTATCTATAAATAGTTAAAAATAGTTATTTAATTTTAGATTATAACTCGAACTTACCTCATAAGGACATGTGTGATTTACATTTGTATAGTCCTGAAAAAACATATACACGATTTTAGGTAGATTATATGTCTTACGGTTCGAAAAAAAAAGGCACGGGTCTACAACAAAATTGTAGAGATATGGATGCCAGCCATTACCCTTTTGTACATATTGAACGTGTATCTAAAAAATAAAAAATGTTAAGATTAAATGATGAGAATTTTGAAGAACAGATTTGCTTCTACTTACATTTAAACCAGTCGGTCAAGGGACGCAATAATTTTAAGTCAATGGTTAGTTCATTTCTCTCCCGACTGATAGCCTTAATGGCGCATTTTTCAAAAACTCCCCAAGCAGGATTGTAAACTTTACATCTTAAAGTCTTCAACTTAAAAGTTCGAAATTTTCTGGCCTGATTTTGAGAGTGCTAATAGTACGATATTTCTTTAAAATAAATATTCTTCAAACTTACTTTTGCATTTTCAATTAAAACACATCCCAAAAATAATATTAGCAACAGTAAAAGGTTACGGCGAGAAGTAAATAAAAATTTTAAGTTAATATTTGACATCATTCTGTCAATAATGTTGCTTTTTGAATAAAACATTGGGGACATGTGAACCCCATAATAAAGTATTGTAGTTAAATATTATGAATTTGCTTTTAATTGAACAATTTTAAAAGCATTTCAAAAAAAAAAAAAAATACTATTCTGGGTAATTAATGGCGGGAACCAACTCCCGAGAGTTCTCCGGGATATTTCGTAACAAAGCTTGACAATTATGAATGCACCAATAACTTTTTTAATCTTTAGGAATTTGTTCAATATATTGCACTTGTGTGGCCGTCGGTGACGTAAGTGGTAGCATACTCGCCTATAAAGCCTAAGGTCGCTGAGGTGCTGAACGCGATCAGAAGACTGAGTATTACAGCCAACAGAATGCGGTCTATAATACGATTCCTCGGGTTAACATCGTGGGAACCGAAACTGATGCAGATAAGCATATCATGGGTGCACATGGCGTTGGTGTACGCAACGACAACGGTTAATCGATCTCGCAGACTCGTGACCGGTGGCATTCTGTACCAACCCAAACCATGCCACAAAATCACATGGGTGTCTACGGACAGGCGCGCCTCTGCAAACCAAATCGACAACATAGCGATCAGTCGGTGATTCAGAAAATATCTTCACGATATGTACAACAAACGTCATGCTGACTGTGGGTTCGCTTGAGATCACTATTAAAAATGTCGCGAAAATCTGCCTCTGCACAGCGGTTATTCGGTCACGTAAAGCACGCTCGTGGCCGAAATTTCAACATTGCAAGGCTGAAGGACCCCTTCACCTTACGGTAAAGAACAGTTTCCGTGCCCACCTGCGCGAACTTGCAACTGCTGAACTTTGGGATACACTGAAGAACGTGTTTACTAGCGTATAAGGGTAAAAAACCTTAGATGAGCGAATAGATGTGGGAACAAATAAGCGAGCGTAAAGTAATGAGGAGCAATCTTGTTGCTAATGCTGATATGCGGGCTGAAACTTTGTACCGAAGGAAGCCGAATGAAGTACAGTGATCTATCAGATGTGACTAGAGAAAGATCATCCATGATCCTAGGCACACAAGCAGAAGACGCCGCTAGAAATGATGATGCTGACTCAACCACACTGTATAAGATCAGTAAGAAGCTGGTGGATAAAACCATCACTATCGAACACCCAGTACTAGATGGCAACGACAATTTGCTCAATTCTGACGATGAGCACCTTCACCGATGGGAAGAGCACTCCTCAACCGTACTGAACTGCATCATATCCTCCGATCAAGAATGCAGCAATAACGATGACATACCAATAAGAACAGATCATCCCAACCTATGCGAAATAACTGCGGAGCGGTATAGAGCGGATTTTATTATTTATTATATTTAATCACTGTGTCAAATTTTATTGATATTGGTTACCTACATCATATAGCTCCCGTAGGAACGGTCGGTCAAAAAAAGTGTCTTGCTTAAAAATTCTTCTGTTTTTGGTTTTTTGTGAAGGAACTGGAATTTATTGCAAGCTAGTGGTACCGGGTACCCCAAAGTCGTCCGCGCCCGACTTTACGTACGCCATTTTTATGTAATAAAACGTGAAATAAAATATAAAATAAAAAATTCATAAAACTTACTTCGCTTTAAGCACCAGAACAAAAATAAAATAAATTGAAAATATATTAACACATTACTTTAATTATGAATAATGAGAGTTTAGCGACAGTTATTAGTTTTTGCTTAGCTAAATAAGTAATTAGTTGGCGTACATATCGGTGCTTATGTTTTATTTTTTTATATTTTAAGGGCTTAATACGTAATCATTCTATTTATTTTTTGAGTAGTCAGTATACTCCACCGAAACATTGACCGACCATGTTAAATCCTTTTCCAAATACCAAAGACTTTGCAATCCATACTCCCCAACATCAATAGGAAAGAGAATCAGAAACTTTTCTACATCAAATTTCAAGTTTTTTATGAGAAGATGTTCGCCTCTCTATAAATATTTAAGAAAGTTATTTAAATTAATTTATTACTGGAACTCACCTCATAAGGACATGTATGATTTAAATTTGTATAGTCCTGAAAGAACATATACACGATTTTTGGTAGATTATATGTTTTACGGTTTGATAAAAAAAGGCACGGGTCTACAACAAAATTGTAGAGAAACGGTTGCCAGTCATTAGTCTTCTTTACAAATTGAACCTTTATCTACAAAAAAAAAATTTTTAAGATTAAATGATGCGAATTTTGAAGTACAGAATTAGTTCTACTTACATTTAAACCACCGGTCATGGTATGCAATAAATTGAAGTCGATGTTTAGCTCATTTATCTCCCGACTTATAGCCTTAATGCCGCATTTATCAAAAGCACCCCAAACTGGATTGTAAACTTTACAGCTCGCAGTTTTAAACTTAAAAATTCGAAATTTCCTGGCCTGTTTTAAAAGAGGTAATAGTACGATATTACTTTAAAATAAATATTCTTCAGACTTACTTTAGCATATCCAATTAAAATACAACCCAAAAGTAATATCAAGAGTAGTAAAAATTGTAAGTTAATATTTAACGCCATTCTGTCAACAATGTTGCTTATTGAATTAATGTGGAATTATAAACTCCACAATAAAGTATTTTAGTTGAATATTATAAAATCGATTTTTAATTGAACAATTTTAAATGCATTTAAAAAAAAAACAACTATTCCGGGTAATCAATAGCGTGACCCACACGCGAGATTTGGCGAAGATTTTTCCCAACAAAGCCTGAGAATTTAGATTACACTAATAACTTTTTTAATCATTAGCCAGACTTCTCCCTGAAGAATGTCAAAATTTTCCGCCTTTTTTGTTTCACTCATAAAATTTGCTGATTGTCATCAGACATATTCTAAATAGAAAGACTGCTGAGTCGCTAAATGGCAATATTTCGCCACCTTGGTATAAAAACTGCAGGTAGAGTAATGCTGCCGGCGTTGTTCACCAAATTTTAATGGGAGCAAGAAAAATACAGAGAGACAGACCGCATACCCAGCAGGAAAAATCCAGCTTACTTTAGCGCTTCCAAAGCGCTTACTTTGAAGTCGTTAGCGCTTCTCGCTATATAGGACTCTGGCTTACATCGTCGCTTACTTTTATATGGGCATGGCCGCCAAAGTGGAGTTGTCGGGCCACTATTCGCATTACCAAGTAAACAGAATTGTAACCGCTTACATTGCTGTTAACTTATTTTAAAAAGTAATGCATATTGTAAGCGCTTACATTAGCTCCCAATTTTCCTAAAAGGTTGCAAGCGCTTACATTGCTACAAATTATTGTATAAAAAGTAAGGCGGCTTGTAAGCGCTTACCTAGTTATCCACTTTTTCAATAAAGTAAGTTACTTTGTAATCAATAAAAATAGTCATAGTTTATTAGATACAAAAAAATTATTTATTTAATTAAACAATATTATACTTTTATTCTTTTCTAAACTCTGATTTAATACATAAAGCTAGCTTTAAGCATTGTTCTTGTTTTATTAACAAATAAAGCAAATTGTAAGTTACAATTATTTTTAATCTTTAGGATCTTCATTTGGCTGTTTTGTTTTGCATTTCAATATTCCTTTTTTCATCATATTTCGATTTGAGACATCGATTTTTGCGAGTCCGTAAAACCCCTCGAATTTCTCTGACAAACTCTGTCTCCGTGTGGCCATTTTGTTTACCATTGTCTGCAAAAACACAAATAAAATAAATATAGTAAAATACATCCACACTATTTATTACTAACTCTCCAAAAAATACTTGTTATAGATTTTTTGCTCAAGTTCTTTTGTGCTGTTGATTGGGAAGCATAGTTCTTTGGTGGTTTCTTTACTTATCAGCTAATTTAAAATAGCCAATGTCTTGTACTGATTGTTTTCGATGTTTTCTAATATTTTCTTTATATCTTCAAGCTAGCATTGCATCTCCGTAGCTGCCGCCTCTTTGAACTAAGTTGTATGATGGTAATGTTTTCTTTTCAAAAATTATATAATATTGGAATGAAAACATTTGTATTTTTGAAAGGTAAACACACAAACTTATAAAGTATTTTATTATTACGTCGATTGTGAATGTATTTGTGGTGTTTTGACTATATATACATATATATCCTTAGAAAAAATTTTCTCTTCAAAAAATGAGTCTGTGTGAGTATAAAAAGACTCTGTTTTGGAAAAGTGCGCTGTTCGAAATTCTTTTTAGACCCATAGTTTCTTGGAAAAAATTGCATAGAATGACCCAAAAGCTCGAAATCTAATCCGATTATGGTTTACTTAATTCTGCTCCCGATTGATAGCCTTTGTATACCATTCATCGACCTGACCCCATTTCGAATCATGGACTTTGCAATCCACATTTGTAAATTTACATGTAGCTCTGATACAATGAGCTAGATTTAAGTCGTCTAATATATGTAAGCAAGATTTCAAAATTTGTCGTCAAATCCTCAAATCAGATAAGCTCATTCATCATCACGACACCTTTTTTTTTGGTGTGGCTGTGTTTTATTAGCTGGAGTTAATTTATATTTGAGATCTAAATTTTTTAATTAAGCACTTAACTGGTTATGTCACACAGTTACTATTATTATTTATTCACACGCTCTATATTTATGTATAAAAAAATAAAATGTAAAAAAATGCATAATTTACTTCGCCGTTTTTAAGAACCAGACCAGACCAAAGCTAAACTAAAAAAATGGCGGACGTAAAGTCGGGCGCGGACGACTTTAGGATACCCTGTACCACTAGCTTGTAATAAAGTCCGATTTCTTCACAAAAAACCAAAAACAGAAGAATTTTTTAGGAAACAATTTTTTTTTTGACCAATCGTTCCTATGGGAGCTATATGATATAGTCAACCGATTTCAATAAAATTTGACACAGTGCTTAAATACTTAAAAAAAGATCTGAATGCCAAATTTATTTTAAATATCTTTACAAACAAACAAAACACATCGAATTTTGTATAAAAAACGTGTGTTTTGGACCGATTGGTCCTATGGGAGCTATATGATCTAGTCAAACGATTTGGATTAAATTTAGTACAGTGCTTAGGAACTATAAAATACTCACGAATGTCAAATTTGGTCCCAATATCTTAACAAACAAACGAAACACAACAAATTTTGTTAAAAAATCGATTTTTTGGAAGATCGGACCTATGGGAGCTATATGATATAGTCAACCTATTTTGTTCAAATTTGGCACATTGCTTAAGTGGTCTACAAAATTTCCAAACACCAAATCTGGTTACGATATCTTAATTAAAAAACGAAATATAGCGAATTTTTCTTTAAAAAAGTTATTTTGGCCGATCGGTCCTATGGGAGCTATATGATATAGTCAACCGATTTCGATCAAATTTGGTACAGTGATTGGGAACTATAAAAAACTTTCGAATACCAAATTTGGTTACGATATCTTATAAACAAACGAATTATTCATCTAAAACGCTTTTTTTTTTGTCGAGGTCGTCTCAAACACCCCTATGGGAGCTATATAATTTAACCCCGATATCAAAAAAAATAAAATAAACTTGCCTCCTATGGAATAATATGGGAAAGACGGACGGACGGACAGACGGACAGACGGACAGACGGACATGGGTATATCGACTTCTCTATTCACCCTGATCATATTTTAGGTAACTTTGGGATGTCTCCGACGTCTCCTTCTATATGTTACATACATTTTCGGCTTGCACAAACTTAATATACCCTTGGACCATACGGTACAGGGTATAAATAGAAAAAAATATGAAAACATTACTTTATTTTTGAATAATGAGATTTAAATGACAGTAATTAGTATATGCTTAGTTAAGTAAGTAATTTGTTGGCGTAAATTTTTATTTTTTTAGAGCTGAAACGTAAACACTCTATTTATTTTTTGAGTAGTCAGAATACTCCACCGTAACATTGATCGACCCTGCAAACTCATTTTCCAAATACCAAAGACTTTGCAATCCATACTCCCCAACATCAATAGGAAAGAGAAACAGAAACTTTTCTACATCAAGTTTTAAATTTTTAATGAGAAGATGCTCGCCTCTCTATAAATAGTTAAGAAAGTTATTTAAATTTAGTATTTACTGGAACTCACCTTATAAGGACATGTATGATTTACATTTGTATATTCCTGAAAAAACATATAAACGATTTTAGGTAGATTATATGTCTTACTGTTTGAAAAATAAAGGCAGGGGTCTACAACATAATTGTAGAGAAACGGTTTCCAGTCATTAGTCTTCTTTACAAATTGAACCTTTATCTACAAAAAAAAAAGTTAGTTAAGATTAAATGATGCCAGTTTTGAAGTACAGAATTAGTTCTACTTACATTTAAACCACCGGTCAGGGTACGCAATACATTAAAGTCAATGTTTAGTTCATTTCTCTCCCGACTGATAGCCTTAATAGCGCATTTATCAAAAACGCCCCAAGCAGGATCGTGAATTTTGCAGCTCAAAGTTTTAAACTTAAAAATTCGAAATTTTCTGGCCTGTTTTTGAAAGTGTTAATAGAATGATATTACTTTGAAATAAATATTTTTTAGACTTACTTTTACATTTCCAATTGAAACACAAACTAAAAGTAATATAAGGCAACTGCGGGAAGTTATTAAAAAGTTTAAATTATTATTTAACGTCATTCTGTCAACAATGTTGCTTATTGATTTAATGTAGAATTATAAAGCCCACAATAAAGTATTTTAGTTGAATATTATTAAAATTGATTTTTAATTGAACAATTTTAAATGCATTTTTGCAAAAAAAAAAACTGTTCCGGGTAATCAATAGCGTGACCCACGCGCGAGATTCGCGAAGATTTTTCGCAACGAAGTCTGAGAATTTAGATTATACCATTAACTTATTTAATCATTAGCCAGATTTCGGCAATCTGGCTCCACGCGCCGACTGTTCCAACAATTCCTACTGGGTTGCTTGTCAGTAGGACTTCCAGTAACGGATCTTATGCACTGTGTGTTTGTCACGCTCGCACCTGCACGAAATGCGTCTTGGGCCAACCCCATGCTGGACTTTAGCAGCTACTGCAATAGTTTCTGCAGTCAAGCGTGTTATTCGACTTTGTCAGTTAGTGAGAGAACTTGATTGAGTGCGTAGTCAAGACCGTATAAATAGCAAAATGTAATATGAAATACCACTTAATACTTTTTTTTGACCGATATATAATACATATAGTAAAATAATTGCATTGGAATTAATAGACAATAGATATATAAAGGTTAAAAACAATATTGACAAACTTCTAAATTATAGCTTAAGTTCGAATAAGTAATCTTAATTTTTAGAGTAGTCAGTGTATGCCAGCGTAACATTGATCGACGCTATTAAATTTTCTTTTTTCCAAGTCCAAACAGTTTGCATTCCATACTCTCCAACATCAAGAGGAAAGAAACTTAGAAATTTGTCTACATCGAATTTCAAATTTTTAAGTAGAAGATGTTCGCCTGCCTATAAATAGTTAAATAAGTTATTTAAATTTAGTTATTACTGGAACTCACCTCATAAGGACATGTATGATTTACATTTGTATAGTCCTGATAAAATATATAAATAAGTCGAGCTAGAGGATTTTTCTTGCGGTTTAAAAAATAAAGGCACGGGTCTACATCAAAATTGTAGAGAAATGGATGCCAGCCATTAGCCTTCTGTACATATTGAACGTGTATCTAAAAATAAAAAAAAAATAAAATGTTAAGATTAAATGATGCGAATTTTGATGAACAGATTTGGTTCTACTTACATTTACACCAGTAATCAAGGCCTTCAATAATTTGAAGTCAATGTTTAGTTCATTTCTCTCCCGATTGACAGCCTTAATGGCGCATACCTCAAAAACTCCGCATTGAGGATCGAATACTTTGCAGTTAATAGTTTTAAACTTAAAAATTCGAATATTTTTGGTCTGTTTCTGGAAGTGCTAATTGTATGATATTACTTTAAAATAAATATTTTACAGACTTACTTTTGCGTTTCCAATTAAAATACAATCCAAAAGTAATATTAAAAGCAGTATAAGGCAACTGCGAGAAGTAATTATACATTTTAAGTTATTTTTTAACGTCATGCTGTCTACAATGTTGCTTTTTGATTAATGTGGAATTGTAAACGCGACAAAAAAGTAAGTAGTAGTAGTAGTAAAATATTATGAAATTAGATTTTAATTGAACAATTTAAATGCATAATCAGTAAACTGAACCATTTTTATCTTTATCCAGTCCTCCATTTTTTGTTTCACTCATAAAATTCACTGATTGCTCATCAGACAGATTGCAAATAGAAATATTCGCGCCGACTGTTCCAATAATTCCTACTGGGTGACTTGTCAGCAGCACTTCCAGTAACGGATCTAATGTACTGTGTGTTTGTCTCACTCGCACTTGCACGAAATGCGGCTTGAGCCTGCCATATGCTGGGCTTTAGCAGCTACTGCAATAGCTTAAGCAGTCAACCAGGTGACCGGTTCAAACCAGTTAGTGAGAGAACTTGATTGAGTGCAGACAATACCGCATAAATAGCTAAATTTAATATAACATAATAAAAAAGCAGCAAGTACATTACTAAAAAAAAACTTATTTATTTATAAATATTACTTCAGAAAAGAAAATTGAGCTTAAAAACTTTTTGGTTTTTAATATATTCGAGTATTTACAAAGGTTTTGCTAGTTTTTTTATTATTATTTTCCTACTTTGCTTTAACCATCGACTATTACTTCGACATTTGATCGAAAAAAAATGTTGTTTAATCTTTATATATTTTACAAAAAAATTTAATTGAATTTAAATTATTTAATCTTGCATTTAATAATCTTAATTAGTAAATCTTTTGCTCTCTGTAGTTAAACTTTTTTTAAGAGCTCCTTAGGTAGTCTCCTATTTTAGCACCAAACTTTAATCACACTTATTTTATAAAAATGAGCCAGCGTAAAGTATTTTATTTTTTATTATTTTCTTTATCTTTTTTTTAAATATGTATATTTTAGGGTAGCCATTTTTGTAACATCTCACGATTTTAGTTACATGACCTTAAAATTTTACTTTTTATTGGCATATAGCGCCTTTAAAATTTAAGTATAATATAAAAGATATATAAAGGCTAAAAACAATATTGACAAATTTCCAAAGTAGGACTTTCCTTTGCGATATTAATTTTTAGAGTAGTCTGTGTATGCCAACGATCCATTGATCGACGCCTTTAAATCCTTTCCCAAATACCAATGACTTTGCAATCCATACTCCCCAACATCAAGCGGAAAGAGATGCAGAAATTTGTCCACATCTGGATTGAAATTTTTAATTACAATATGTTCGCCTGCCTATAAAAAGTTAAATAATGACTACCATATTTATTTTTAGTTATTCTTGGTACTCACCATAAAAGGACATGTATGATTTATATTTGTAAATTGCTGGCTAAACATAAAAATGAGTCGAGCTAGAGGATATTTCTTGGGGTTTTTAAAAAAACGCACGGCTTCTACAACAAACTTATAAAGAAATGGATGCCAGCCATTAGCCTTCTTTTATAAATTGTACCTTTATCTAAAAAAGTTATTTAAAATTATGTATTATGGTTATATACAAAGTTCTATATACTTACAGAGCTCTTCGTTTAGTGTGCGCATTAATGTAAAATCAATGCTCAGTTGATTGCTCTCCCGACCTTTAGCCATGATGTCGCATTGATTAAATACTCCATAAAGAGGATCGTAAATCTCACAGTTCAGAGTTTTAAACTTAACTACTCGAGTATTTCGGGCCTTTTAATAGTTCTTATAAAACAATTTCTCTTTGAAGTGAATGTGTTTCAGACTTACGTTTCCATTTTCTAGCAGAAGTATTACCAATAACAATTTTAGCAACATGACAAATTCGTATTTTTCCGTTTGGCGTAATTATATTATATTTAGCTTGATTCCGTCAACAACGTTGCGTTTAAATTAACTTTGACAGAGTTAGAAGCTTTATATTAAAATTATTGATTTATATTTAATATTGAATAATAATTGTACAAAGCAAATTAATATAAATAACGCGCAGTAATGCGAGGTTTGCTCGAAACTTTTGGTGATGTACTAGATTTCTTTTTGATGTTGCAGCCAATTAATTTTCAAGATTCAAGGTCCTCCAGCGTGAGGTATTGGTGGAGACTTGAAAATTAAAAACTGAAAATCGTTTTATATGATTTTCAAATAATCTGCAAATATCCTAAAACAGACAGAACTTTTTGGAAATTTTAACCGTATATTTTGTTAAAATTATCTACAAAATGAGTCCTCCATCACTTTTCTACGATTAATAGTTTTCCAGCAATCGAACAAATAAATCGCTCGCATACGCCAAGTTTTAAGCGTAAAGCAGTGGACAAAGCCGAGAACTGCTTGCTTTGCTGACTGCTTTAGGCAGCTTAGTACAAAAGTGGCGCTTATTATCAACTTTTTTGTTCAGTTGCTCGAAATCTGTTTATCGTAGGAAAGTAATCTACTACTCATTTAGTAGATAATTCCAATTACTTTAAAAAAATGTGCATATGGGTAAAATTTCCGAATAAAACATCCCGGTTTTGAGATATTTTGCAAATTTAAAAAAAAAAAACAACAATTACGATTTCCAGCTTTTACCTTTGAGCAGGTATTGTGAATAAACCAATTAATCTATAAACTTAAATTAGGTCTAGTTTAATCGATAATTTAATGGCTACAATTTAGACCTTTTCCATGACTTTAAACCACCAACGCACAAATACGAAAGCTCGATTATAGACTTAGAACAAAATCCCTAACGATCCTAGAATGTTGACTCCATTAAGTATTTTTTCAAATTAACTTTTTTTTTTAGCCTTACTGTACTAATAATATTTCCAAGTCATCTTCGCTCGTTGCTGTTATTAGTGCAACACAATTCCAAAAATGTATTAGATATCTATTGTAGATTTGGGGTTTTCCATCGTATACAAGGTATGTTCAAAAAGTATCGCGAATTTTGGGTTTTCTCAAAAATTGTTTATTAATTCATGAATATCAACTTTGTCCCATTCATTGTAATCCCCATGAGATATTATACACTTGTGCCGACGGTTTCCAATCTTCGAAGCACTTCAAAAAATCATTTTTTTTTATCTTGTTCAGCTTCTCCTTCGATGCCGTCTTTATCCCATCAATCGTAGCGTAGCGTTGTCCTTTTATGGGCCTCGTCAGTTTAGGGAACAATAAAAAGTCACAGGGGGCCAGATCTAGGGAATACGGTGGCTGTGGCATCATTACTGTGTTGTTTTTGGACAAAAAGTCGCGCACAAGCAACGATGTGTGAGCAGGGGCGTTATCGTGGTGCAAAAGCCAATTTTTGTTCTTCCGCAAATCCTGACGTTTCTGGCGGACTGCTTCGCGCAAATTGCGCATAACTTGCAGGTAATATTCCTTATTGACCGTTCTACCCTGTGGCAAGAACTCATGATGCACCACGCCTCTGCAATCCAAGAAAACTGTAAGCAAAACTTTCACATTCGACCGAGCTTGGCGCGCTTTTTTGGGTCGTGGCTCGTGCGGCAGATTCCATTGAGATGATTCAGCTTTCGTTTCCACGTCATAACCATAAGCCCACGATTCGTCACCAGTTATGACTCTCTGGAGCGAATTTGGGTCGTCGCGGACAGAGTCCAACTGTGCTGTTTTTGGTCGAAATTGGGCAATTTTGGTACGAATTTCGCGGCGACCCGTCTCATGCCCAAATCATTGATAAAATTCGAATGGCACGAGCCAATCGATATGTCTAGGTCCTCAGCAACTTCTCTAGCGGTGATTCGATGATTGCCCAATACCATTTTCTTTACTTCATCAATTTTTTCGTCTGTTGTTGAAGGCACGCTCTTCGTCGTTCACATCTTCTCGGCCTTCTGAGAACATTTTGTAGCACCGATAAACGTTGCTTCGGTTTAAGGTAGCTTCTCCGTATGCCACAGACAAAATATGCATCCGCGCACTAAATTTCTTTTTCACACAAAATTTGATACAGGTTCTTTGATCCATTTTTTTGAATAGGTAAAAATCGAAGACGAGCCAAAACACATGCAAGCAACGCAGCTGTCAACAATTAAGTGAACATTCAAAATGGCCGAGCTTGTCGGCATAAGTGAGAGACATGAATACCAACATAACGCCACAAAAAAATCAAAATTCGAATATACGTAACCCGCGAAAATTCAGAATTCGTGATACTTTTTGAGCACACCTCGTATCTACAATGTTATACAAGAAAGGGGCTAGACAGCTGCTCATTATGCTAACCAAAGAGATCCTAAGTATGTTTATGAATCGTAGCTTTAAAATAATTGATCACCAATCCATCCCGATTAACTGGAATTATCATAAAAGGCAGTACGTCTAATAGAAACGAAAATTTTAGAGATTAAAAAAAAAACGTAGCATACCTTTAGGGGCTGTCAAACAAAAGTGCTTAATATCAAAATTAATAGCGCAGATGCGATGGAGCTATGTAGACTTACCTATATTAAAGCCAGTTAAAGAATATGGCTTAAAAGACGATGTATCCTTGTTACTTTTACCAAAAGATAGCCTGTTCCTTTAAAGCCACCAAATAATTCCCAAATTAAATAACAACTTCAAACATAGTTAATCGCAAATATACAACCTCTAATAATACCCAATAAGCGCTGTCCAAACTTGTACCAAATTGCAGCTTGTTTGAACTAAGCACAATATGCCAGTCAGCAATCCCTACAAGCTGACCAAGTTCTCGTGTTCCCACACATCGTATTTTGGGATTGTAATTTACCAAAGAAATTATATCATTAGCTGTAGCAGTCAGACACTGTAATGTGGTATCAAAATACTAATGCCTAACCAGGGAATACCAGGAGGAGGACCTAGAGCCACATTAGCCAATACACACGTGCTTGTAATTGCCGTCGCCGTGCTGCTGGCTCGGATTAAACCAAAATTAGCGTGCTCTTAGGCCAACTCGATAAACTACCCACAACTATAGTTAGTAACAGTTGTTAATTTTTGCAGTGCCCCAAGGTATCCATCCATACTAAATATTTAGAGTACAGCAAATAAATTCACAAAATGACAAAATATCTGGCAAAAAATGCCGCAGGCAATTTGTACGTTTAGGGTTGTCCCAGCAACTGAGTCGCCCGAATGAGTCACTGGGAATGTTGCACAATTTTCTTTTGTTAAGCATCGTGTCGCCTGGGATCTGGCATCATTGTTTTTGGAGCTGGCCGTGTAGCTGCTATCTCCTTTGTTTGCTGCTGTGCGTCCAAGCAATTTGTCTCCGGCAAATATTTTGTGCACATTTTTCTTGGGACCGAAATGTTCCAAATGACTGCTATGGGTGTTTCCTGGCGTTGTTGTTGACATAGGTCAACGGGGCCCGGTTGTTGTCAGCTATTTGGAAGCTATGTTAGTTTTGGCTACAAATATTTTACAAACTTTGGGCATTTTGATGGCTAATGGGCAAATTATGTGGCCGTGTTTGGGAGAGAAATTCATAGATGGTATTTTTTGTACAAGCCGGCTGGATAATTGTGCAGTGATTAAAGAAAGTCAAGCTTCAATGCTTGTTTTTGAGTCTGAAGAATTTGGCAAAGGAAATTTTGTTTTGATACAGAATAGTATAGAAGATAGTAAATTGAAACTGCCTAGGATGGCTTATAGATTTGGTGAGCCTGTTCAGAAATTTGCTACGTTCTGAAAAGATACAGTCAACATCTATGCAAACTGCGTTTTGTCAGCTCAACACACAAATTGTTTTGTTTTTTTCCTGAATGGAATAAATGCTGCAGAAGCGTTAAAAATGTTGAAGACGGCTTACAACGACCGAGCTGTACCAAAATCAATAACACATGATTGGTATAAATTGTTCAAAGAAGGAAGAGAACGCTTTAAAGACGAAGAGCGCCCTGGTCGACCATCGACCTCAACTGACGATGCTCACATCCAAAAAGTAAAAGAATTAGTGCTTAAAAACCGTCGATTGACTATACCAAAAAGTATCAATTAATACCATTTTGAATGATGTTTTGGGCCTTAAACGTGTCAAGTCTCGATTGGTACCAAAAATTCAGAATTTTCTCGAAAAACAGCACTAATTCTTCGTGCCTTTTCGCCACAAATGCAACCAATATCGTTCCGCAACCACCTTATTCACTTGATTTGGCTCCGTGTGACCAAAACTCAAAATACCACTCCGAAGAAACCGTTTTGAGACGATTGAAGACATTAAACGTAAAACGGCGCGCGCTCTGAAGGCTATACCGGAAGAAGACGATTTGGACATGCTCTCGACGGACCTGGATACACGACATTTGTTTGTTGGGGACGTATATATTTGGCTTCTGGAAGTTACTCACTGGGCCCAGACCAGCCCTTGATTGACTGGTTCCAGAATTCTTATTGCATAGTCCGCCAGAGCTAACAGCTCTTCATCCTCTACGCGGGATATCCACAGCTCTTACTCTTCACTCTAGACCTATGCACTAATATTTACTATTACTCAAACACAGATCCTTCAATATTATGAAACGCTCATACGATACTCACACTAAGCAGTACCAGCAGTAATAATGGGAGTAAACCGCGCTTCCACAGCTACACCTCCGAAGCAGTACAAGCAGCATTTTTTAAAGTAAGCCGCGCTTATACCGCTACACTGACCAAACAGTGCATGCAGTTTTATAAAACACTGTCGGTGTGATGTGCAGTAACAGTTTATCCTATTGATTCTCCTTTGGAACAATATTGGGATTTTTTTAAGAAAGTGACCTACAACTATTTCTTATCACACTGCTGTAATCCTGACCTTTTGGTGTTCAATTTGTGATTAAAACACCCGGTTTGTTTCTATTTATTTTATAATCTCAAATTAGTTTGTCCCAGCAAATCTTATAAGGCGATTCAAACTTTAGTTTCTAAAATACGTGGCAAATAAAATATGTAGGTATATAAATTTAATCTGATTGCACATGAATTCATCTAACACCAATAATCTTACTGATCTAAGCATCTATAGTATATGGGCAGGGACATGTATTTATCAATTTAATTTGATCACTTTCTCTACTTTAATAAGCCCCTTACCTTTAAGGTGCATATTACAAAAATAGGCCAACCTCTTTGTAAACCATTTCGTCAAGGGTCTCCAAAATCAGATTATCAATTGGAATTTGAAATGACATCCACAGTAACCATTTGTCCGTAGCAAATCGCATAATTCGTTGGAAAAATAAAGATAGGGTATGCTACATTCGGCTTGTTTTAGCTGAAATCGTTCCATTTGTTTATCTTTTGTTTTTGTCTTGTCTCGCCTTCCGGTAGCATTGCTCGAAAACGATAACGCTTCAGCTTGTCTACCATTAACGCCACAGAAAAACTCAGCCCATATAAATTTGTATCTGTATTTGTATGCCGTGTATATGAATATCTGTGTGTGAGTGCATGAGTGTATGTGTGTGAGAGAATAAATAAAGCTGCCGTGCATTCGCTCTACGGCAGCTGGCAGCCATTTTGCCTGCCTTTTCACTGTAGCATAACCGTTTCCTCTTATAAGCTTTTCAATAAAACGTAGCATACTTTTAGGATTTATATATGTCGTCATTGTCGCAAGCAAAGAGAATTGCACGGGATTTATGGGAATTTCAATATGTCAGCCAAAAAAAACACAACACAACAAAATGCAAAAATTAAATAAAATAAAGCAAAAATGCAAATGTCAAAAGTAACAACAACAAAAATTGTTAACAGGTGTGACCGACTTTCAAATACTTTTTAGTAGAGGCGATGTTTGGCAATGGGATATGTTGCTCTGGTTTTGCTTATACATTTTATTGGAATACATGTAGAGTGATTCAATACTGAAACGAGAAAAATTTATTTTTTTTAGATTCAGCAGATCTAAAATAGTTGTCCAAACCGAGATTGACTATTTTTTGTAATCTTTTGGAAACTTTGGAACTTATGTTGAATTTTACTTCTCGAAGATGAAACTAAGCTAAACACTTTTTCCAGATTATATAAACGCTAGGATTATTGAAAATATGTGCATCCTGTCAAGAGCGAGATCACCAATCCGAGGTTGAATATTTTTTGTAATCTTTTGGAAACTTTGGAAGTTATGTTGAATTTTACTTCTCGAAGGTATGGCACTTTTTCCAGATTATATAGACACTAATATTATTGAAAATACATCCTTTTTCCTGTGACAAGCCTCACCATGCGCCTAACATACGCTTTAACTATTTTTTTACGTAATATGTTAACAAAAAATTACGTAAACGATAACAAAACGAAAATCGAATATATTGAAATGCTGAAGATACAGGAACTAAAATTGTTTAAGGTTGTCTGTTTCCTGCCCGTGTTGAGTGTGTGTCAAGTGTGTTTGCATCTGTGTGTATTTGTGTGTGTGTGCCTGTGTGAATGACAGTGTATTGAATATGGTGATTTGTAGGATTGTTTTCTGTCAGTGCACTTGCTCCCTTTAACGCTGCTATATAATTTGCAAGGCAATTTTTAACAAGAGAGCAAACAATGCCTGTTATACATGTGAACAGGAATATGTTTGTTTGTGTGTGTTTGCATTGTTTATTGAATTACTATCAATGGCGTATCACACACACATTGCTCAGGGTGTAAATGTGTCTGTGTGTGCAGATCATATCAAATCAATACATTTATTCATATATGAAACACAATGCAGGCAGGCAGGCATTTGTTGTGGCTCATTTTCAGTAAATTGGTTTTGGCAACATTTTTGGGCGCCATTTTGTTGTGCTGTCTGCGGGGCGTGTTATGCTTACTGGATAAACAATAGATGACATGAACTGCACAAATCCATTTAGAACATAAATATTTGTACAAGATTTATAAATTAAAACAAGGCCTATAAAAACAAATAGAATTTAAAAAGATAGTATTAATATAACCCCAGGACTTAGGATTATATATTACAAAATATTTTATAATAGATATGATCTGTGGAGTAGTTTCCATAATATTTAGCTGGGTATAAGACGATTCTGATACCGTATGATGCTACGACCTATCGTCACATATGCAGCCCTTGTGTGGTGGCCCAAGACGCAGCCAACTGTGGCCATCAATAAATGCAGCAAGCTTCAAAGACTAGTATGGATATCTCTCTCGGGAGCGATGCGTATCTGTCCGACAGCTGTCATGGAGTCAGTCCTTGGACTCATACCACTGCATATTTTCATCAAAAAGTCAGCCATGCAGAGTCTACTACGTATCCAGATCACATCTGGACTCTTAGCAAGTGACACGCACTTATTTATTCCCTTCCTGATGTATCGATCTGCTCTAGATCAACAGGAAATTTAGATCTCTTCTTCCTAGTCGGGAGACTTGGGATGATGGCAGCCCCTGTGGAAACCTCCGATAGCAACAATGGTTCATGGATGGCTCCAAAACTGAGCAGGGTGTAGGTGTTGGAGTCGTTGGACCCAACACCAGAATCTCTACCGCAATGGGCATCTGGCCCATTTCAAGCGGAGATTCATACCATAGAGATCTGCGTCCTTAATATCCTTCTCAAGGAAACTAGGGGCGCAAACATATGCATTTTTTCAGATAGCCAAGCTGCCATTAGGGCATTATCTTCCTGGAGCATCTCCTCCCGGATGGTTAAAGAATGCCTTAACTACCTCCAAACCCAGTCCGCCCGGAGCAAAGTCGTGCTATGTTGGGTGCCTGGACACTCGGGAGTGGATGGTAACGCGATCGCTGACGATCTAGCACGACAGGGTGCCTCCACCCTAATTACATTTCCTGCGCCGTTTTGTGGTATTAGTTGGTTCACAATCAAAACCATGATAAACAAATGGGCAGCAGGAGAACATAGGAGATAATGGTTCTCTCTTCCGCGGCTTCGTCAAGCAAAAGTGATTGTTAAACCTCTGGACAAAGGATCTGGGCAGAGCGTACCGAAAGCACCTGATAGCTTACCTATCTGTCCATTACACTGTTAGATACCATTTACAGAAAATTGGCCTATCGGACTCCTCAGAGTACAGGCTCTGTCTAGAAGACGATGAAACTACCAGACATATTCTCTGTAACTGCCCAGCGCTGGTATGGGACAGAGCCTGTCACATGGGAAAGGATCGGATTATTCACTTCCATCTCAGGTCAACACCAACAAAAGACCAACTTTTATTCATGAGGAAAGCGGGAAGTCTTTTGCCTTAACTTAAGGGTATGGTACAAAAGACCTTTGGTCGCAGTGCTTCACCTCTCTGTGAGTAACCCTCTTAACGGAAAAAAAAATCTAGAAATGATTTGAAGATTCATCCAGAGATAAGCTGAACGAAGTTATTATAAGACACTAGCTTATAATTTGAAACAAAAAGTTGATCAGCTTGATACAACACGTATTTGAAAGCGTTATTTGTCAATAGATGGCGCCACCACTTACTGGTTGGCTAATCCTAGCTTAGAAATATGGAAAACAAGATAATCTGGCATAGTTACTGGTTATTTGGTTTTGCTACAAATCCTAGTTTTGTGTCAATTAATCGTAATTGTCGAGAAGTATTTATTTTCTTTTTTAATGCATGCTTCGGGAATGACTCAGTTTCCTTGGAATGTTGAGCGTTGTGTTCTTCGCCAGCAAAAAAGGACGAGTTTTCTTCAACGCATCATATAAACTAAAGTCCTACATAGCATTACTAAAAAAGATCGATAGAGTCGTCCTAGAACAAGAAACAGGACATCGTCGAGTAAATAGGTGAAATATTTAATTTTAACTTTGACAATTTCTAACTTAGTAAGCTGCTTTAAAATTTTGTTCCATAACCAAATTAACAATCTAGTTACCTTGTAAACTTACTTTAAGGTTCATTTACAAAATTATTTTCAGTCTTAAAACAGTTTGGAAACAGTTTGGTTGAGTTCAATTTTATTATTTTTTTTTTTTTTGGAGAAATTGTTGCAAGAAAATTTTACAGTCAAGAACATTTACTACGGTAAAAAAAAAACACCCTTTCAAATTTATTTAAAGTTTGACTTTTAAAACGTCTCCGGGGCTCAAAGTCTTAACATCGCCAATTATATAATCGTTTGCTTTACTTTTGCAATTTTTAAGATAATGGTAAGAATAATAATGGTACAAGGGAACGGTTACCTAACGTTCCTGAGGGAGTACCTCGCAGTAAATCGCGGACCAGACATTCATAAAGATATTAAAGAGTCAACGCGTATATGGAACAATTTGAGTAGGCTAGAACAATTTTATTATAAAGATTTGCAAGGTCGACGACCCAAAGCTGCTGCTGGATAATTTATAAAAATATTTTAGGTAAGTGCATAGACCTTCAAAGTGAATTTTTTTAATTTTTTATGTTCTCAAAATAGGATGTCTATGTTTGGAATTGTCGAGACCAGCCGTGCTGAAAAGAATATATATTTAGATCTGCCACTTTTCAAAGACCAAGAGCTGTTAATCTGCTAAAACAAAATTCATGTGCATAAGTAAAAACTTTTATTTATTAAATTCCATCGAAAATTTTATGTGATTATAATATGAAAAATGTTCTTGTAATTTAATAATATATAATAATTAAATCGTTTAATAATCATAAAAAAATGGTCTGCTAAAGGGTGCTTCAACGGGTGTGCTTAGAATTCAAATTTAAATAAACAAATAGTTTGAAATATCTTTAAAAATTTATAGTTGATTCCCGTGACTGTTTTATTGCATAGTTCAAATGACATTTTCGCGTAATTCCTCGTATCCTTGAGCTCTTGAATTGTCTTCGGAGCATTTGTAGAGACGAGCGACTTAATAGGTGTATCCCAAAAACTGGAATGATCATTTGGGACCTCCACAACGTTGTGAGGTGATCCATCCTGCTTGTACATTATTTAGGTGCTCCATGGCCTTATTCTCGATTTGGGAACAAAACAAATCGATTAGTTTTATTCGATATCGTTCGTCGTTGACGTTGGGTTCGCAAACGGCCTCAAAAAAAATATAATAATAATGGCTGGGAACTTGACTATGCTTAAAAAATTTGGATTATTTTGACGCGTTATCGGAGCTTCATATTTCCATGGCGAAATGGCAGAATGAAGACGCCAGCCAAATCAAATGTCTTTTTTCGTATAGTTAAGAGAGAAAAGGCGTTGGAATACCTCTCTCTGCTGATAGGATTGTGTGCTCTTTCTAGCAACTCACTTCAATTTGCTTTAGATAATCTTAAAAAAGAATCTTACATGTATGTCTACATTTTAATCCTTCCAAATTTGATAACAATTTTGCGTAGAGTGTATATTATCATTGGAATATCCTGCTGTCTGTAAGCGACGCACTTTTCTCTTAATTTTGCTCCTTTTTCTTAAAGCCTTAACTTATTTGCTTTTTAGAGCTTAGTCTGGCTGCCTGCTCTGGAGAGTCTGAGTCTGTGGAATTCCCAATACAGCTGGTCTGCTATTAAAAAGCCAAATCCCAGATCAAACTCATCAGGCGTAACTTTTGCAACAGACCCGACCAAGGCAATGTAAATAAATTACATTACACCACATTACACACATTTACACTTAGCAACAAAGGATAACAACAACAACAACAACAGTAGTAGGCGGCAACCGACATATGCCAAGTAGTAGGCAACAGGATGCCCTGCCATTTAATTATTTATGCGAATTACTTTACAGCTTGTGGCATGTGGCAAGTGGCAGGTGGTAATTGTGGTTGCCACTTGGCTTTGTATAAATTTGTGCCCTTTTTAGGCAACGTAATTCGCACTTGGTCGCTTTGTGCCTTTTTGCCACAATTCAATTGAGACAACTCTGCGTAGTACATGTATCTATGTATCTAATATATCCTTTTGCAACTTCAATTGTGCGCTCTTAAAGCTCAGCTGTCGCCTTAAAGAGAAGCAATTTCGTGCATGTCCTTTGTTTAAGTCGCCTGCTTTACCTTACTTCATGTTGTAGCTACCAAATGCGCACGCCACAAAATATGCAATGCATTTTATGGTATCTTTTGATGTGTCATTGTACATATGTTTACATGTCCCCAAACTGTTTTCTAACCAAATAATATTGCTCATGCTGAGTTTACGTCAATGACAGCGCCCAGCAGCCAACAGGACGACAGACGGTGGGTCTCATAGAAAGACATTCCTGCCAGCCAGCCAGCACCTTGTTATGTCCTTCGGCGCAGCGCCACGGCCCCGAACAAGCACAATCTCGTACTCACACACTGTTACATACACAAACACATATAAATTTATATATATATATTTGCATGTGTAGACATGCATATACTTACCCAAGGCACGTAACAGGGCAACAGCTCTGTCAGTCAGCCAGTTGCCGGTCTCAAGGTTTTTCTTCTTCTGGCGGGGATCCTGCACTGAAAATTCCAACTTACACTTTGCACGCTGCCTTTGCATACATATGCACCTGCATTTGTGCAAGTGTGCACGAGGGTGGGTTGAGAAGTAAACGCATAAGGCTGTGAAATATGTTGGGAACAACTAAAATTCAGTAAGTTTCTGGAACACTTTTCTAGCCGCATTGCTTAATCCAGCGCTGATGTTGAAGCTAAAACAGTTCACCACCAAATGCTAATTATTTTAATACAGCCAATGTTTTGGCTCCATAACTTTATGCCTTTCACGCACGTCTTACAAAATCAGAAAAGGCGACTTCAGAGACGATAGAAATGGTCTTTCTGGTGTTCTTTCAGTAATTTCTGAGTGGCACATCACTATTCAGAAGAATAAATACTTTCATATCACTGTCATTATCAGATCTGTCCAACAGAGTATCCCAACTACAGCGACATTGGATAGACTTCATTAAGCTTCTGGTACTGTCTACATTGATTTAGTTCAGAGCGTCCCAATTGGGAATCATACCACAATCCAGTCAGTCTGGAAAGAGATCTCCCGTTCGAGCTTGCGTCTTCGTAATGCCAACATTTAAAGCTTTATGAGGTATGTTAACATTCTGAAGAGGCATCAAGCCAAAGATCTCAGCACAATTGTAGCCACTCTTTATTACGTTTGAAGCGTCCCAATTGGGGATCATACCGCAATGCTGTGAGTCTGGAAACAGATTTCCCGGTTGAGCTTCGGCCTTAAAAATCATCTTTTAAAATCAACCTTTAGCTATAGGGCACCTCCCTGAAATCTTGACATTCTGAAGAGCCATCAAGTCGAAGATCTCAACAGAATTATAGCCACTGTTTATTACGTTCGGAACGTCGGAATGCAGTCAGTCTGGGAGATCTCCCGGTTGAGCTTGCATGGAACAGACGACATTCGACTCTAGGGTACCGCCTAAACTTCAAAAACATTCTGAAGTAGCACCAAGCTCAAGATATCTGCACTTGGAGATCATACCACAATCCCGCCAGTCACTCCTTGTACTGCTAAAAAAACAACTTTTAAGATCAATCCAAAAATTCTTAGTAATTCGTAGTCTGGGGCTACATAATTTGGGTAAACACACATTACCAAAGGTATAAACTTTTTCGTGAATGATGGTGCGATGACATTAGGTATGTTACAAAAGTGTTTCGGCAACTATACTCCGAAGGAAACAGTCATTTCCCAGTGGAAAGATCGATTCAGGTCCATGAGATCCTTCAACGCTGATGAACTCAGTGGCAGGCCTTCGCCATCGAAAACCGACGAAAACACAATCAATGAATGAATGATCAATAAACCATTAGAGAGTTGGTCAGTAGAGAGTTTGCAGCACTGATTTTGGATCCGTTCAAGACATTTTGGTTGAAGGTCTGGGCCCGAGACGTGTCGCTGCAAATCTGGTGCCGCAAGAGCCGAAAGATAGGATTTCTAAGTCCATTTGGGTAAAAACGGAATAAGCCTCATCCAACAACGAGTTTCTCTAATTTGGTCGACTCCGTGGAACGTATTACACCACCCGAGATGAGGTCATTGAAAAATCGAAGATGCCTCGGATGGGTAAGTCGGTAGGGATGAACACAATCAAATTAAGTGCAGGGAAAATTGTCTTTTTGTCTCCCAACATACTCGAGCCAAAGAAGCAATTAAAAGATTATTACCGAAATAATAGACAGAAATATTCTTGATCGAAAAAAAGTGATTCCGATTTATTTTCAGCCTGCCCTCGCTCAGTGTATCTGTGTGTTCATCTTGCTTTGTTACTTTCAGATGCATTTGTAAACACAAAATGAAAATTGCGCGCCGCAACTGCCGTTGACATATTGCTCTCTTTTTAGCTTTTTGCGCTCTTTTAAGTCCCTCTCACAGTGGATGATAATACAATAAATTTGTGAAGGAACTTGTAACCCATTAAAGAGTTAAGTGCAAATCCCATAAAGTGTGGTTAGTTAAAATTTTCGCCTGTCTGTGCGGAAATGTCCTCCTTTTGGTGACGCCGCGCTACATAAACCGAATTTTATATTTAGAGTTAAACAAGGTGAAAAGTAGTTAAGCTTTTACAACGAATATCTGAAGATGGTAACAGAAATTTACTAACGCTTTCTGATATTAAATTAAAGATGGTCTAATTCTAGCCTTGAAAATTGAGCTTAAGTATGCTTCAGCAACTTATTAATGTTCTGAAATACTTTTTATACAAAAGGAAAATATTCTCAGGCATCAAGGCTTTCAAAATCAAAATACAACCAAGCAAAAAAAAAATAAAAAAGAAAAATAAGTTTGAACCATATAATATGCAAGTGTAATTGTCACGTCTGTAAATGTAATACATTTTTTTAAATTAATGCAATTTTTATGCTTTAAGATTGTATTTGAGGGTGGTCATAACCCTTGTTAACTGGTCTGCTCTCAACTGCTGCTGCTGCTCTGATCCCTCCAGATCAATTCCTTCTTGTTTTTAGTATCATTTTTTTTTTTTGTGTTATTTTAGTTTTTTTTGAATTGTGTATTAAGGCTAAGATATGAGAAACTTAAAAAAGTCATCCTGCTGGTATATGGTATACACTTACAGACAATTTGGCGATCGGAATTTATCCACCCGCTGGTATACTACAATATACTTCGTTTGCCATGAGGTGATAAAAATCCTTTTCTTCCACAGACATGACACGCCAGCGATTGACTACCTCCTCCATAATAACTGATATATCCTTTTCGGGATGTAATGCGCGAAGAAGTCGCAAAAAGATAAAAAAACCGAATTTACCCATTATCTTGAAGAAAAATACGGTTATACGGGATTATTAAGATTGCTGGGTCTGTTGTTAAGACAACCTTTAAATTAATTATAAAGGTTGCTTATTTAGATGTTTCACTTACCGTTACTGGCTCTTCAAGACTTTTTCTCTTGACGAAGTTTTGTTATTTAATTTAAAAAAAAAATGTACAGACTAAATAGAGTACTGTTTGTACTTTATAGTTTGAGAAATTTTTATGTACTGAAAATAAAATTATACATGTAAGCTATGTGTCAAAACTATGTGTCAAAACAATTTTAAAACAGCTTACTGAGTTAGAAATATTTTACAAATCGAAATAGGGCCATTTTCATGTTTTTTTGTAATGTACTTCAAAGCTGGTTCTGCAAAAGGCTTAGAAGGTGGCAGTGAGCTTTCCTTTCAATATTCCAAACATGGTGCCCTAACTAGGCGTACGTTCTAACCTATGCTCCAACTAGGTGCGATTATATCTTCATTAAGATGTCTGTATACCACATTGACCAAAATATTCCCGAAATTTATTCAAAAAGAATAATTATTCTTCAAAATCGATATTCTCCCCTTCAAAGAATTCCCCATCGACTGCTATGCACTTATGCCAGCTCCAGATACAATCCTCGAAACATGGCCATTAGAGCCATCTTCAATTCTTCCATGACTTCATCTCGGGTGCGTTCAGCGGAGTGGGTTTTTGTGTCAGCCAAATAAGAAAAAACCCGTAGAGAGCAAAAACAGGTGAAATCGGTAGTACCCAAATGGTCTTGGAAATCATGTCGTTTGCGCGGTCCTTTTTTTGCATGAAATTCAAATCTTTAACCAAAATGTGTTGAACAGATTCAAAAGTAAGGCCCAACTCTTCTGCCAACTCCCTGAGGTCAACTGGCGGTTTACGGTCATCCGTTCTTTGATTGTAAAGATGTTTTCGTTGGATTTCGATGTCGATGGCCTGCCACTGCGTTTATTATCGTTGAAGGACTTACGGCCATTTCTGAACCGATCTTGCCACTGGTAAATTACAGTATTTTACAAAATTTAAGAAAAAAAAGAGACATCAAATTGGGTGATGATTCCGGGAACTTTTTGATCAAGGTAGTATATAAATAAAATCTCGATGTATCGCACCATAACTCGTTACAATGATACTGGTAGCATCGCAAAACGTCATGGAGGTGGTCATCAAAAAACTGCAACGTCACGTGAGATGGTTCGAAAAGTGAAGAAGCGACTTGAAAGAAATCCCAGATGAAGTGCCAATCAAATGGCGAAAGAACTGAAAATATCTGACCGTAGCATCCGTCGCGTACTGAAAAATGATCTTAAGGTCAAGCCTTACAAGATCCAAAATGCACATGATCTCACACCGAAGCAGCAACAAGTCAGACTTGAGAGAGCGAAGGAGTTGCTTCGCTTGGCCGAAAGCAGTCGATTGCCGAACATTGTGTTTTCTGACGAGAAAATTTTTACAATTGAGCAATTCGTAAACTCTCAAAACGATAGGGTTTACCTGAGGGACCGTTCATACGAGAATTTGAGTCATCGATTGGCCACCAGGAGGCAGCACCCGCCACAGATAATGGTTTGGGCCGCTGTAACCGCAGATGGGCGCTCTCCAATCGTTTTCATCGAGCCAGGCGTCAAGGATAATGCGCAATATTATCGGGAAAGTATTCTGGAGGTTGCTTTGAAACCGTGGGCACACAAAAATTTCGGTGGCAGACCATGGACGTTTCAACAGGACTCGGCACCGTCTCACAAAGCTCGAGTGAACCAAGAATGGCTGAAAATCAACGTTCTGAAATTCATAACGTCCACACAATGGCTCTCGAATTCACCAGACGCGAATCCGATGGATTATTCTCTTTGGGCCATTTTGGAGAGCAAGGTCCGAACTAAAAGATACAACAGTCTCGAGGCGCTGAAAAAAGCCATTGTCCACGAGTGGGCCA
The DNA here is from genome assembly GCA_037043745.1 of Chymomyza amoena. Taxonomy (NCBI): domain Eukaryota; kingdom Metazoa; phylum Arthropoda; class Insecta; order Diptera; family Drosophilidae; genus Chymomyza; species Chymomyza amoena. The sequence goes on from JBAMAX010001627.1 coordinate 94,446, forward strand.
AAATACCTGCAAGTCACATTCGGGCAGCTTGCGATTTATTTTTGGAATGAATGAATGAATTTATGGCCTTTTTAATTGGTAACACTTCGAGTGCCTAACCGAGGTTAGGTTAGGTTACATCGGTTGACTCCTGGGGGAATCACATATAGACTGCATAGTCTTTAGCGGAACCGGAGGATGGGGCTGGTGTACAATGCACCTTAGTCGCCGAGTATGCGCATATATTTGGCGAAAGCCCATAGCTTTTGAGGTGCCCTTGCAGTCTGCTGCTTCTAGCAGTAAGGTAAGCCTGGGTTTTCCTAGATATTTCGGTCTTGATGCACATAATGCGGGGCAGCGGCAGATGAGGTCCTCAAGAATCTGTTTGGCCTCTGTCTCCCTACACTTCCTGTATTAACCTTTTAGTTCGCAGTTTGAGTCACCACCAATCATTGTTGTTGTAGCAGTAGATGTACAACTCTCCTGGCCTGCTCCAACCAGTACATAGGTGTGACCGCTGGCGATTATTATTCCCTCCGTGCCGTTGTTTCCTTAGAGGACTCCAGCGTGCGGGGGTTTGGTTGCATTTTGTTTTTGGGAACCACCACATAGCATTTTATGCCTGCTGCCAGGCACCTCTGACCATGGCTCCAAAGTAGCAGCACCAGACTTGGATATACGGATACTGCTGCGCTTTTGCCTCAGCTAGACCGTGCACTGGCCCAAAGGTCGATGGAGGAGCTTCGACCAGTACACAATCTATTGCCCAGCCAGCACCCTCTTGGGTTCAGCAAGAGGACTATCGTCAGCTGCTCCTATCTATAATCTACAGAACGTTTAATCATGGCATAAAGTTCGTGTTCTTTAAAAAAAAAATCATACTATCGAAAATTTCGCTTTCGATTTAATTTTGGCTTTCTCTTATTTTTCTCTTACTTTCCACAGTTCTCAAACCCTGGCCATTACCATCCCAGCCATGTCATGCAATACTATTTGAAACATATTTTAAACAACATAACGATAACGCCCCTTTGTGGCTTACAACTTAACGTTGGCGTCAAGTTATCGATTTTTGACGCTCATTTCATTGCATATTTCAGGGCTGCCAACTTTATTCAAACTTTTGGCCTTGTTTACTGCAGTTTAAGCCATTTCTGTGTGTCGTTTCTGACAGCCAACTTGGACTGTAAATTATTAATTAGTTTTCAAAATGAGCCAAGAAATATTTGCACAGTGGGCTGAAAGGCGTTTCTTTCAGAGCGCTTAGAGTTGTCACCAGTTAGGCGAATGTTAATTTGCGTGAGAAAAGAAATAACTTGCACTTCAAGTTAATTTTCTGTTAACAATAGAAAGTTTGTTAGCCAACTCAAGTTGGCCAATTGTTTGCACACGCACCGCAACCGCATAGGCCACGGGCCATGGGCTCTGGACCAGGCCAAGTAAATTTCCAACAAATTTTGTTTGAGTTAATTTGTAGAGCAAGTAAAAACTTTTCGCCGCTTTGTATGAAATTAATTAAAAGCAAATTATTTAGGGAAATGCGAAAATTTCACGATAAGTCAAACAGTGTGCTTTAACTCAATTTTGGCAGCTGGAAAATATGGTAAAGTTTTCTTGCTTAGTTTAGGAGTTCAGAGACCTACAAGCTAAGAATTTTATGATTGACAAGAACTTGTTAATTGGGCCAAACAAAAAAAGAAATGATAAAAAATAGCCGGACCCCAGTATAAATATAACCATTGACAAGTTAATCGGGGTTAAAGGAAAGTAAACAAAGTGGAAAACGCTAAACGAAGAAAAAAAATCTGGAAAAAAAGGGAAAAAGACCAAGGAAAAAATAAAAAACATAAAAAGTCATTTTTATCGCTCGTGAAATTTGTTTTTTCTTTTTGCTCTAAGCAATTGTTTGTTCTTAATTATAATAACAGGAAAGGAATTTAGTTTAAAGCTGGCAGAAAATTTAATACACTTACAAGGTTTGGGGTAGTTGAAGCTAGGAACAATTTTTTCTCAAAAATATTATGGTTTATCAGAAAAAATGGGCTGCAAACTATTTATTTTTGGATACTTTTCTTTTCTGGTGATTTAGTCGGCATTATTAGGAATGCAAATTTTTAATAAAAATTAAGAATATGGAAGGCTGTATCCAACAACATTTAGAAAGTCTCTAGGACGGATTAAATTCAAATTTGAAATATTTCTGATCTCTTTTTATACTACAGTAGAACCTACTTTTAACGAACTGCTTTACAAATAATTTTCTGAGCATTCATAATATTTTTAAAAGCTCGCAGATATTTAATCCTGTAATGAATATCTGTCAAATGATATTGCGACATGTTGGTCCCCTGCATATCTGCTATAGAAAAGTTCGACTATATATAAAAAAAAGTGTTTGTCTGTTTGTATGAGGTTGGACGCCAAACCTTTTGTCCGATTTTAATGGGACTTTTTTTAAAATGTTCAGAAGCTTCCTGGGACGAACACAGTCTATGTAAAAATATAACAAAATTGCGACGAAAATACTAAGAAGGACAATTTGCTTTTCCAATACACTTTTTTTTTTAATTTAGGTTGGCATTGTGTACATTGTCAGATTAACTAATATTTTTTAGTTAATTGTTTTTGTCGAAAGAAAACACAAAGATTTTAAACGTTATAAATTTTATTTTATTGAGGCACACAAAATTTCATGAGAATCGGTACAGCCGTTTCGGAGGAGTCTGGTAACTAATATTTTGAAACTAGAATTTTATATATAAGAAGAAACTTATGTTTTACGTATTATGGGTGTTCTCATAAACGAGTCGATGAATTTTAAATCTGATTTTTGCGTGTGTTAGAGGTCAATGCGGAAGTTTTAAGCCTATTGCGATGAGTTTGTGTGAATTGGTTCGTGAGATATACTCATTTTTGTGAATATTGGTTTTTGTGTGAACATACTCCTCCGAAACGGCTAGACCGATTCTCATGAAATTTTGTGTGCTTATTGGGAAGGTCTGAGAATCGGCCAACATCTATTTTTCATACCCCTAAGAGATAAAGGTTGCCACTCTAACATTTTTTTCATTTATCGACTATACCTTCATGGTGTGTTCACGGGCGCGAACGCCGCGAAGTTAGCCGCGAAGCCTTCCACACTCCTGTTTCGCGACTTTCGCGGACGGCGCGTTACGCAATATTTTTCAATCTGTGGTTTGTCTTGACTGAATGTGAAAAAATAAAAAAAAGACATCCTGTCGCCATTATAGGTTAACATTATTAGTGCACGAAAACATTAATATCAGATACTGCTTACAATGCCGAGAAGAAACTACCAAATCTCCATCAAACATGGTTAAAATGTAAAGATGGCGAGTGGTTGAAAATTTTATGATGAAATTAATCCACTCATCGATCAATCGGACGATGTTTTCCAATCGGAAAGATTCCAGATCTAGACAAGCGAGCGAAGCGAGCGTGCCGGAGCGCACCGGAGGCCGGCTAGTAGTTTATAAAAGTGATCCAAAACCTTGTTTATTAAAAACAATGGCAATTCTTTTATTTTAACGCCGTTTTTTACCATCATTCGTGCATATTTGCTGTAGTTCTATATTGTAAGTGTAGCTCACTTCATTACTGAGGCATTTTTGCCATTATGCTAGACAGCGTGAATACCCCAAATGTAAATAAAAAATGCTAGAAAAAAGTAAAGTAGCGCTTATAATTTTCCACCATTTTAAAGCGTGATTGGGTGTACAACTAACTAAGATAAAAAGGTAAAGAAAAACTAACTGCTCAATATACAACCCTAATAAAGATGGTTATAGCCTTAAAAAAAAAAATAGATCATAAAAGATTCTACTTTTTAGGATTCGAACAGACTTAAGGAAATAATTTTAAATTTGTAAATATATTGGAATTTCTTTGAAAAATTTAGCTACTTTTCTGAAAAATCTTTAAAAAATGTATGGATATCGACCCTTTTACGCGCTTATATACCGAAAATAATTATGGTCACCCTAAAATTGTTTACTTAAAAAATTTAATTTTTTTTTTAAGAAATTAAAAAATTTGTTAATTACAAGCCTGCAACATATAAAAATAAGAAATTTTAAAGCAGATTGACTCTTTTACGCGCTCATTTTCTGAATTTTTATTTTTATTTTTGCTTGTTATAAAGTTGATTAACTGTTAAACTGCTAAAAATCTTTAAAAAAAAGTAAAAACAATTTCAAAAACTGTGGCCGCAAAAAGCCTATTTCATATTTATTATAGCACTTAGGGTGACCAGCCACATCAAAAAAGTAAAGTAGCTTTTAGGGTAGCCAGCCTTGCATTTTTAAAATTGTATTCTGATAACGATTTTTAATCACTTATATCGCTTAATGGATTCTGTAGTATATCATTTTACAACTATCCCCATCTTATGATTGCAAAGCACTTAAAGTGCTCCATTTGTTTATTACTCAATTAATGATGCTTCGTACAGTGTATTCTCGCTTCGATGCATCCGTTCTATTACTCTCAGTGTCCTTTTGTGTCTGTTTTCATTTCATTTAATTTCCATTTGTTTATCTTACGATTAAATGCACAATCATTTCTATAGCACGAATTATGTCAAAGGATAATTTAAAGTAAACATGCAAAAGTCACAATCCTTAAAACGTACAAATATAGTAATCCAAAGGATGTGCCGAAAATCATTTTCAAAAAATTTTCAATTTCCATTTCATTTACATCTAGGAGTGCATAGAAATTTTACATTCCCCACAAATTTTTCATAGTATTGTCTACTCAATTTTTGCGTGATTTCTGGCACACGTTCCTCAATATTTGTTATATCTTAACAGTTAGAGAACAAATAGTTTCATTACTTAGTTCAATGCATTCGCTCGCAAGTGTCAACAATTTATCCTTGCAATTGAGTTTGAGATAACTTGCTCCATGCCATGTGCCATGTGATATATAAATAAGTTCTCCTTAGAGTTAAATGTAAGTCGAGGCAACTTGAGACATCATTTGCATGCACAACTTGAGCCGTCTACAGTAACCTGCAGCTGACGCATGAAACGTGTTCCACAGAACTGCTTTATATTTTCTCTATATATATGAAGGTATACATAACTTTATATAACTATTTTATGCATGTAGACATATGCATATCTATAAGTGTGCCACGTGACATTGCCTGATGAACATATATATGAATGTATATAAATGTAAACCCAGAGGCAACACTTCTTAAGAAGCGTAAATAAAAGAAAAAAAATATGCTTGCAGCAAGAGAAATGTGTGGGTTTGTGGGGGTATGCATAAGTTTGCATTGGACGAATATACGTAAAACTGGGATTCCTTTAAAATTATCTTTTTTTTTGCTATGATTTTCTTGGGAATTCTTAAAATATCGTTCGAGAGATCCATAAAAAAAATAAAATGAGCTGGTGGGTAATTTTTGTGTTCTGATTCTTGAAAGGCTTTCGTCGCCAACCTCTAACAGCTTTTTGACCGGTCAATTGGGAACTTAGTAAATACCTTATGTCTTTTTGTTCAAGAGTTCAGAGCGGATCAAACTTAATTCGTCTTTCAACTCCTCCGTTTAACCAACAGATGCGAATTATGCCTCATCAGATAAAATTGGTCCCGCTTTGAAGTTGAATTAGTAACCTAATTTGATGTAACCACAGTTTTTGGTTCCCCACACCTGAGCAATCGATTTAACCAGTTTTAAATAGTCTTTTGGACTTAACTTTTGATCCACATAAAAATCGGCAAAAACTCTCTCTATATTTTTCTGCTATCCCCAGTGTAACGTAGGGCCTCAAAGGGCTTTAATTGTGGAATTATTTCCATTTCTATTTGAACACGAATTCGGCACCGACAAATCCGATGTGCAAGTTAACGTACTCTCAGTAAAGATACAAAATATAAAGCTCATTCTCAAGCTGCAATCAATGTCGTTGAGCTAGTTTTGAGAATTTATTGATCTTTTATGCATCAAAGCTCGAAGAAGCTTTGAGCTTTAGTTAGAAAGCTTAGATTAGAGTCTCTAGATTATGTTAAGCTAGATTTACCTTTAGTCTTAATCGGATATCACAATGAAAAGAACAAAAAGCAAATAAAAATGTTTTTTATAAAAAAAACAAAAATATGAAATAGAAAAGTTAATTTGCAAGTAGGTAGATTTTTCACATAAATGTGGGTACCACATGGAGACTGATTTCCTATACCGAAAATGTTTGTTTAAAATTTCCGTTTGCAAACAGTTCGAGTAAAATGGAGATTTTCTATAGTTTACAAGCCTAAATAAGATCTGGTAAGCTCCACAATAACAAGATATTCTATAATGAGAGGCTGCCTCTAAGCTGAGGAAGAGAGGCCTTTTGCAGCCGCTCGCTCCGAGACAGACGCTGCAAAACTTCGGGGGAGCCTTAAATCATATATGACGAAATATCTCCCCGAAGCTTCCTCTCCGTATGCGCTGACCGTACCACCCATTCGGGTCGTTCCTCTCATCTTCAGTACAGTTGCTCATGCTACCAACGTGTACCACTTGGAGGGGAGAGTAGGGATGGAGGATTTAGATTGCTGATAACAACCCCCTCAGCTTCACTAAAACCCCCTTTACACCCCTAAAACTGAAAAAAATAAACTTGAAATTTCTCCTACTGCATAATGATAATGAATGCAGGAATATATTTTTTTGGAAAAAGAGTACAAGGGAACATTTCGACTACCTCATGTTTTCTCAATTTCAATTTTTTTTTCTTTTTTACATTATTTCTTTTTTTCTTTTCTGCCCACCGCATGCACATCTCTAACTCACGACCCACTTGTTGCTCGCTTTCTCATCTCTAAGACTCAAACCTATATCGGTTATTTCTTGTTCTCTATGTTTTACTTTGCTCATAAATGATGACGACGACGACGAGGGCAACAATATTTTTTATATACTATTAAAATATTTAAAAAAATTTAGATTTAGGTTAATACAGATTACATAAAAATATTGCTCAGATTCTTACAAAATTGTGGATGGAACTGACATCCCTTAGGAAAAAATATTCACGTTGTCATTATATTAAGTCTGCCCAGACAGAATCGTGATTGATTTCTTTGGAGTGAGGGATAACAAAAAATACTCAAGTTCAAGGGCGGCATACTTAAGTAACCTTGATATTGAGATCGTTCAAATTCCTTGATTAAATTATAAAGTAACCTATAATTATTTGATGCATATTTTGGAGCCGAAAATGACACTTAAGTCTGTTAATAAAGTAATACCATTTAAATAAGCTATATTAAAATAATAAATAACGATGATAAGTCATAGAAACATTAAAAATAGATCGACATTTCGCAATACCAGTACTTCATTATTGCTAAGAAATGTAATACATAGACAGTGAACAGGCAAGTAGGAGTACTGGAAAAGTATATGGACTAAAAAAATATAGCAAATAAGTCAGATATATTTACTTAGAAAAGAAAGTATAGGCTGCCTTACAGTTATGAAACAGATTTAGTATTTAAGCGTACAAAATTAAGGAATTATTTCGAATCTCTAAAAAATTACTCTTGTCATTGAAGTAAACTATTTTCCTAGGAATCAGAATGAAATCAGGTCGGCCATACTTATAATTATAGAAGTCACGATTAGATTCAGTCAGTGTTCTCTCATTAAGATAAAGAGCAATATATTTAATGAAGTCCATAAGAACGCCCAAATCTAAAAAAAAAGACCTTATTGACTCACTAGCCTTTTTGAAGTCAGTATGTACAACATTCGTTTGGAATTTTTTCAAAAACCTTAAAATGCTTGGGATATAAATTAAAGAAACCATGCTGCCTTTGAAATTGTGTTAATCAATTTGGAAAAATTTTACAATGTCACTTTGAATAGAGTCGACGGTCATCGAGTATTATAATAATATTTTACAAAGTAAATTGTGACTAGCCCCTATAGAATTTGTAAAAATGCCAGTTTCTGCAAATTTGACCCCTATGCTTGAGGCACATTCCAAGCTGACTTTTGCGGCACTTGTTTTATTGCTGAATTTGTATTCAAACAGGAAGTGCATTAGTGTACCCATATGAGTCTAAGGGTGTTTGTGAGTGTGTGATGAGTAGGATTGCCTGCAACGGATTTGGTAAATCTATTGACATTACATCTAGACTTTGACTTTGTCTTCTGCAACAGCACACAGAATATAGATAAGACTCCAGTGTTGTGCCACGAATTTGGGAGATCAATCTTGAAGCCAATTGACATAAACAAAAAAAAGTATTATGCTAGAAAATTGGGGATCTTAAAGAGTCAAGCACCGTTGGATCATAAATTAAAATTTATTATTAATTATATTTCCATTGCCTTTTTAAGCCACTTTCAGAGCTTCTTTAGCTTTATTTTAAATTTGTCCTAAAAAAAGAACAAACCTATCAAGATTTTGTATCTATAGGTATATATAAAGAAAGTGGTGTTAGTTACACTATTTATAACTAAAGAACGGATGAACCGATTTGGCTGAAAGTTGGTGGCTTAGAACCAGGAGACGGGCGTAGGATATAATAGGATATTTATCGCGTTCGACCGCGTTTCCGTGAAGTCACTATAAAACGTGGTATTACAAAAACGCAATTGACATGAAATAACAAAACGAAAATGATAGCTATGTCTATGGTTTAGTAAAGAGTTTGATAATATAAATTTTGTAAGAAATATATTATCATCCGTAATTTGTATTCTCTTTAAATGATCATTAACAATGCCGCGACCAAGACGATCCAATCTTTCCCGACAAAGCTGTTATGTAAGAAGGATACGAAACATTGCGAATGAAATCACTGAAGAAGCACAAGGAATTTCCCGTGAAGAATCTGGCGATTTCCGCCAAACAATTCCAAGATCAAAGGTTGCCGACGAAATAAACGCTTGCCCCGACTTATCAAATCTATGGAGCTATGTAAAAAAAACTTCAGCTGACAACAAACATGAGAGTTGCATTGCTTAATGATACATCTGCTGGAGATTTCTCTAAGCAATTGCTGACTATCGGTAATGGTCGAATACCAGTCGACGAATCGAGCGGATTGATTTACTTTATAGTTCTCCTTAAGTTCGGTCTTATATTTATACTGAAACATTTTGCGGAGGCAACTTGGGTACAAACACAGGGTAGGGCAGGACAACGTTTGCCAGGCTTACTATTTTTTCATAAAACAAAAGTTTGATCCACTATTTGCTCTTACCCCATTTCAAACAGGATATAAATCAGAGTTCTCAAAAGACTGTCAACCCAATTTTCCAACTTTTTGAGTTCTGGACCACACGTGGATCTGCCTTAGGTGTCAACATAAACTCAACATAAATCTATGCATGATAAAATGTTAAAAAATATCCTCTTAATATCTTAAAGTACAAATGTGAAACACTGTTTAGGTTAGCCGCAATGTGTGTGCGTCGCAAAATATATCATAAACTTATATTATTTATTTATTTAATATATTTGCAATGATAATAAAGTTATAATTTAGAACTAATTAACATAAACGATAATAGTACAAGCTACTGCGGTTATAAAATTTATATATTTTAGCATAAGACGTAAAATTTCTTTAAAGAGTTTGCCCATCGCAATTATTCTGTTTTAAAAATCTTTATTTTGGCCAAAATAACGCACTAATACTTGAGCAGAAATTGTGAAGAGAAGATGATGAAAGTATTAGTATTGATTAAAAATTATTTTTTTAACATTCAATAGACAATTTTCTTCTAAATGAATAAGTATATTTTCTTTAATTAAAATAGTTTCTCAATGCTTCTTCTTAACAAACTTAAAGTCCGTAATTTAACTGCCTGCCTTATATATCCCAGTCAATTGCCTCCTAGAAAATTATTTATATCAAATTATCTTTAAAGTTAATTTCTACCAAAATACAGCATATTAAAAATTTCAAGCAAAATTATTCATTTAAAGATAATTTAATTTTCAGCTTAAAAAAATTGCAACAAACTAAGCTCGTCGTGGGGCGAATTCAATTTTGGCATTGTGGCCAGCGAGGCGTATACGCGTTATTACTCATGCCGCTGGAACAGCCAGGCACAAAGCATGACAAACGTGGCAAATAACTAAGGCAACTGGCAACTGGTTCTCGTTCTCGTTGGCTCGTTCGTTTTGGACTTGATTGCAGAGGCAGCATGCAGCCAACTGCCAACTCTTGGCTGGCTCCTCTACTAGCCTGGCCAACAAAAGCAGCTTCTAATTTTCGCTACAGCAGTGCAACAATTTTGCAATTTTGCAACAACAAAAGCAAAAACAACAAGTACAAGCATTATAATGGCCATAATGAAAATGCGCGCCAAGTAGCGTCAAAAAAAAAATATATAAAAAAACAAGTAGCCGAACTGTTGGCTGACTGAATGACTGGTTGCATGTTGGCCACGAGCGGAACTTTAATTGGAAGCTGTTTTGTGCAAAATCATAAACATTATTTGGATCAGTGCCAGGCTCACAAAAGCAACAACTATACAGAAATAACAGCAGCCATAAAAAATTATGAATAACCAAAATGACAAAAAAAAAAGAGTAAAATAATGCAGCAGTGGCATACTCTATAATAATTTTCTGGGGAAATATTATTTTAATGCGTTCGGTGGAAGTGTTTAAAATCAACATTTTACTAAGGCTATTATTTTTTATGTGTGTTAAAAAAGTAGCAGAAATTGAATAAATTTTATGGTATTTAATACGATATGTCTCCAAAATTAATACATCCAGATTTTTTGAAGTATTTCAACTTTCTTTAAAACTCGCAGCAAGTACTTTCAGTGCCAGTTTTGAACGCATTTCTTTCATAGCAATGGAAGTCCTTTTGCCCATTGCACAATCCTATAATTCCTTTCTTTCAATGGTATTAGGGTACAATGAAATCACAAGCTAAAATTGGTAATACAAATGGGAAATTGATGTTACCTTTAGGCATACAATTTTTAATCAAGCAGACAGATAGATAGGCACAAACAAGCACTTACAATTGGAACTCTTACCTGTATTATCGGAGACTGCCCCAGACTATCCTTTCGGCAACCAACTGCATATACATCCTCTCAAAGTAACTAATTGGTATGGATTGATATCTACAAAAAAATGTATTGTGTACTTGAAAATTTGAACCTCTTCAATATGCTACAGTCTTTATCCTTAAGCTTAACTTGGCCTGCATTTCAAGCCGCCAGTCTGGCCAGCCATTAGCGACAAATTACATTAACGCTTTCACTCTTTCAGTCATTTTGTTCTTTTTTTTTTCATCTGAATGCTGCACGTTAGCACTTAAGAAGATGGCGGACAAATGGCGACCTGCCCGCCATTTGCATTACTGCGTTCAACGGGTTGCGTGACGTCATAGCATCATGTTACACTTTCTCTTTGACTCTCTGCAATGACCTTCAGTGCATTTGTAAAAATAGAAAAACGAAAAATAATAAACTCACACATACATGCACACAGCAGTGTGAAAGAAAGAGATAAAGATATATACATTCTGCTTCTTGACATTAATAGAGACGACGGAAGATTTTTTTTTCATTTTCTTAGTTGCTTTTTTCACTCATAATTTGTTTGCCTTGACTATTTGCCTTGTTGCGCATTTGGTATGTAAGTGTGTGTGAGTGTCTCTGAGTGTGTGCGTGTGCGTCTCTCTGTGTGCATATGTGTGAGTTTCTGTATTTGTCTCTTTGTGGGCATAACATATGTTTGTCTCTGACAAACTTATTATGAGGGTGCGTCACTAAGCGCCAATGTGAGGGTGTCTCCACACAACATACGCCGCAGCTTAAAAGCTGTTTTTTTTGTGAGTTATAGTAGTTTTTTAGATATGATTGAATTGATCAGTCTAGCGACCTGATTTAAGGTCCTCTGATGTTTCTTTCCGCTTTCTAGGGATTGGGATATCAGTCTTACACATTTTGTATAGAAACAGAACAAGAACGCATCCCTGTGGTACACCAGTTCTTATTAGTTTTTTCATGGAAATGGTTAAATTATCTTCCATTCCACATGGAATGGAAGCACTTTCTTAGATTATTATTATATTATTAGACAGATTATCTGCTTTTGAAAGAATTATAGTTCTGTGATGTTTCATTCCCCTCTCTAGGGATTGGGATATCAGCCTTATATAGATTGCATAAAAACGGAGCAAGGGCGGTTCCCCTTAGCTCATTAGTCTATATGGGATTCAAGAAGATTGAAAACAGTACTGGAAGCAGGATTCAGATGCTCTAAAACACTAGTTGATACCTGCAATATTTGGTTTAAGATTTAATGAAAATACTCGATTGTGCTACCAGCCTTTTCCACCATCACTTAAAGCTTTAGAGAGTGTGGAAATGATACTGATTGGATGGTACGAATCAGGGTTTGTGGGCCATACTAGCTTAGAAAACATTTTATTGGGCAAGGAAGTGCTGTTTTTGTTGGCAGGGATCGCATGATAGCATGACACATAACGTCCTAACCCGGAGCTTAGGAAGAAAATAAATATTTTTTTTTATACGGGCTTTAGTTAATCTCGTCACACTAACATAAGACTTAGATAATGTATGGAAAGTTTTTTTTCTTATATAGTATTTCCTTTAAGATTTACTTATTAGTAAAAATTATTTAAATGATATAAATAGATTTCCAAAAATAAATAAAGGTAAGTACTCCAGCCAATTTAATCTACTGACGTCTAAGGTCTCATGGGTCAAGGCGTCTCAGTCGTCTTCTTGAGGCCACGGGCGCAGACAAATGAATTGCGGAGAAATCTCGAGCGATCCCTCTGATGGTAGCTCAGTTCATCTATTATGTCACCAATAAAGCGTATTCCGAGATATGACAGTCAACATATAGAAATCGTCTTACACTTTCAAATCAAGAACGCAGATAATTCTACAAGGACTAAGGACACATTTTTGGAACAACAACAATTTAGTCGGCTAGTTACATAGATCTTTACCCAGTGACTCTATTGCGAAACCAAAGAAGGCTTCCCTAAAGTGGGCTGAGCAGTAGTACTGGAGGCGTGTCTATGCTCTATTTAATGGTTTGATGTCTACTAACTTGCAGCTGTACCAGATTTTAATGAAATTAATAAATTTTCAAACCCTTAGGCGTTGTACCAACGTCTTGCAACATGCAACACGAATTGTTTATGTACAAGTTTTTCATATGCAATAATTTTACATTTAATTGCTTATTCGCCACAGGCTGTCATTAATTATATTTACTTATGCTTGAGCACAACAACAAACATTTGGAACATTGTTCGGCTGATTTAAATTATATACCTATCGGTTGAACGTGCTTTATCTCTAATTGCTTAACTTGCCCTTCGTGAGACAAATTCTTTTTAGTACAGTAGAAACTCTTTAAAAACAAAATTAAATATATTATATACATATGTTATAAGAAAAAATATGAAAGCGAATTCATAATTATTTAATCTCGATTAGGTGTATAAGGAATCAATTCATTTCAATTATTTCAATTTTTTTGAGGGATATAAAGATTCAATTCATTTGTAATTTAAAAAATACTTCAGGTGAAAAAAAAACACTTTTAATATTTTTTACTAGTAGCGTTCTAATATTTTCCATCCGTATGGTATAGAGCCTCAAAAAATGTATTAGTGTTAAACTGCATACAATTGCCTAAAAATTATTTTTATTATAATGTCTATTTTACAGCATTTTTATTTTTACCGCTTCAATTCATTTTAATAAGAGAAATATATAAACTATTGTTGCCAAAATATTTCAGTGCTCTATAAAGCTTCTCGATAGTTTTTCATTTCGACTGGACAAAACGCTGACGTTAAGCTTTGTCATACCATGTCAGCTATGGAGGCACGATTTTCCTTTTCGCCTTATTTAATCAACTACTGCTCTATCCTCTAGAGCCTCTACGACCCTACGCTTGATTGACCAATTCATCATTTCAAACTCTTAAAACTGAAGGGTTTTTATTGAGTGTTTTCTTCTAAAACACTTCAGTAAAATGGCATCCGAGTACATCATGAGTAAGTTGATTGTTGGCGCCACTTAGGATAGAAAAAATAAATCACGTCATCATCCATTCTTCTAAGCCAAAAAATTATAAACTCTCTCTCTCCCCTCTCTGGAGTGTTCTCTACTTACAAAGAAGAATTTATTAGAAAGTGGCAATAGATACAAAGTAAATTCATCTGGACTTTTAAATCGATAAGAGACCTATATTATTATTCATACACCTAGAACCTTTTCAAAAATAGGTGGAAAGAGCTCCGGACGTTTACTGCATTCTCTTTAGTAGGGGAAAGAGCTTTTTCGCTATTAATGTAGCTGCGTGTTGTGGTAAATCTTTGCAGAATTTCTTGCTAAATTCTGCCTGAGTGATTTTGGATTAGATATTCATTATTTTGAACAGAGCTTACAACCATCTAAAAAAACTCCGAAGAAGTTCATATTGCTCACAAATTAGCCGGAATACTTTTTGCTATGGGATGGCTACTATCACAATCTATCTAATATCACACAAGAAACTAATCCAGTGTACCTTGATAATACAGGCATAAAATCTGGGAAACTTATTCGGTCAACCCGTGTCAGACACTTTTACTTTTCTTCTCAAGAGACTGCTCACTAGTTCGATTCTCCGCCCGTCAAAGCACGTTTGAAATTGAAATTTTTTCTCCCCAAAAATTTGTACTATTCCACCATAGATGGGCAACACAACATGCTCGCAGGATGTAGCGTCCTTCGTGAAAGCGACAAAATTCTACAAGGAAAAGGGGGATATCTTTTCTGCAGTGGGGATTTGCCCCAGCATCTTTCACGCAGAGATTCTTGCCATACAGGTCTGCACCCACAGTATCCTTCACAAGGGAACTTGAGGCGCAGTCATATGTATCTATTCAGATGTCCAAGCCGCTATCAGAGAAGTATCATCATGGAGCATCTTTTAGAGGATGGTTAATAAATGCTGAAATTACATCCAAATCTTGTTCGCCCGTAACAGAGTCGTGCTGTTTTGGATACCAGGACACTCAGGAGTGGAATGAAGCACGATCGCTAACGATTTAGCATGAAAGGGTGCCTCCACCCTGACTACATCTCGTGTGCCTTTCTGTAGTATAGGTTGGTCCACAATCAAGACCATGGTAAGAAAATGGGCTGCAGGAGAACCAAGGTGCTACTCTCTCTTCCTACCGGGGATGTGACAAGCAAAAGCGATCAAGACAAAAGGTCTTTGCAGAACGGACTTAAAACTCCTGTTGGCATACCTATTCGGGCACCACACTGTAAGATACCATCTACTGAAAATGGCCTATCGGAATCTTCACGATGTAGACTCTACCTTGAGGATGATGAAACCACCAGACCTATTCTCTGTGGCTGGTGTTGGACAGAGGCAGACACATGGGTAAGGAACGGATTAGTTCCCTTCTATCATAGGTACATTATAACAAAAGATCTACAGATTGCGGAAAGTATTGACATTGATTAATGGGTACGACACAAAAGATCTTCTGGTCGCCATGCCGCACCTCTTTTTCAGATGAACCCATGCAAGGAAAAAACAAATGGAGGGAGATCTCGTTTCTTACCGGTACAACGCACCCTTCTCTTGGGTATCTTTGTTTATTCATAGAGGCTAGTTTGTCTAGGAAATTTTTAGAATCGTTTTTGTAGATAGCCTTGTTTCCAGAGGTTTTGGCCAATAAAAACTACCCTGATTTGGGCACGTCTAAGCACTGTATAGCTTAAACTTCTCCTTTGTCCCTTTTTTCTCCGGGACCCTCCTGCTATTTACTTTCTTTTGTTTTGTAATGGAAACAAATAATTTATGGCCTAGTAACGAATCTTCAAAAAACCTGTTGCTGCTAGTTTTTTAAATTTTGACCCTACAATCATGCAAAGATCATTCTAATTGTTTAACTTTTAACAAATTATTAAAAATTTAATTCACTCTAAATTGCAGCTAAGCGATGGTATTAAAAACTCTAATTGATTCTCACCTTAGGGAAAAATAATGTTTTCCTGTTAATGTTCAGCAACTTTTATTCTAAAACTTTTTGCTAGCATTATTTTGAATTGAATTAGT
The DNA here is from genome assembly GCA_037043745.1 of Chymomyza amoena. Classification (NCBI taxonomy): domain Eukaryota; kingdom Metazoa; phylum Arthropoda; class Insecta; order Diptera; family Drosophilidae; genus Chymomyza; species Chymomyza amoena. Next base: position 110,528 of record JBAMAX010001627.1, read on the forward strand.
TCTAGCACCTGTTTGAAAAGAGCGAATATTTACTGTACATGCTATGATTTAAATTTTAATTACCGTGCCGAGTTGGGCTTTTATTTGAATTCTTGTACAATTCATTGACTTTTGTGGCAAATTTTTTCGGAAATTTATACTTTTATTCGAAATTGCTTTTTCTCAATTTGCATTTCTTATCAGAAAGCCATTTAAATTGTTACCCATTACTTTAATAAAAGCACGTTTCAGTCGTTGGTGGCAACTTTTGTGCCGTATTTTAAATTATTAATGTCGCCGGAGTCAAGCAGGTCATGTGGGGGTCGCAGCTTTCCGAGTCGCGACGGACGCTTTGCAATGCTCCGGAGACGCAATTATTAACACTTGCCTGAATTTACACCGCTTCAAGTTGCAATCATGGCGGCTACACTCACACAAAGTCACTCACATGTACTCACATATACTCGCATACACTCACATTTACTCAAATACACGCTCTTGCTGAGATTGCCTGACAAACATCAAGTCGTTTGCTGCTCGTTATTCGCGTCTCGATTTTTTGTGTGTGTTTTCGGACTGTTAATTTTGAATATTCTATAAAAAAAATAAAAATTTAAAAAAGAAAACTCTACAGAGAGTTGCCTATTTATTATTTATAGGTTAAGGTGCGTTATATCGAAAGAATTGCAAGAATAGGCAAATATGGTACTTATACTTGATACAAAGTAAAAACATGAAATTCGAAGAATTTCTTGTTAATATTTAAACTTTATTTAATGCACCATTTATGTCATCATTTTATTAAGCCACAATTTTTGGTAAAAAGTTTATCTTTATTCCCTTAAGCTTGAAAATGTGCAAATGGCAATATCTATACACTGTCACAAAAATGTTTTTTTTTCCTTTGCAAAAAATTTAAATAAAAAAAATATTTAAGAATTAAAAGCCAAAATTCATTCGAGGAAGGGAAGTAGGATACCTTTTCAAAAGTTAATAAGGAAATTGAGAAATGGGCACCTCTAAAAACCTTTGGAAACTTATTCGACTTGATTAATTCATTCGGATAACAAATCATTTCTATAAAATATAATTCTATATTGCCTATAATTCTTAGGCAGTTAAATTAATCAACATATCCAAAATTTGATTACTTAGCGAACTTAGAAACATATTTATCATAAATAATTCAATTAAAATCAAGTGGTATCAATGCTTTGGTCTAAAATTTGTTTTTCCCAGTCTGCATGGAATTGCATCATTACTTTTCAAAAATCGCTGGGGGCAGTTTCCAGTACATTATCCAGCTTGACCCTTTTGCTAGAGATTCCTTTTAAGTTGTGATCAATATTTTACAAATTTAAGGGTCATCGAGTGAACTTTCCTAAAAAAAAGTGTTTTTTAGGGTCATTCGTTAATATCTCGTGAACATAATTTTGTATTGACATGATGATTTTACCAATAAGTATTGATGTGCTTTTACAGTAAAATATAATATGTACAGATTACGTTAAAATTATAGAAGTTGCAAGAAACCAAAGTCAAAACACGAATCATTTTCAACTTATGTTAAGCTTTTAAATGAAAGGTAATTTTTTGTGTGAACAGTTCGAGTCTAAGATCTTCGAAATCGGATAGGAAATGTAGATTACAATACAAAATTTTGTTCACGAGATGTTAACGAATAACTGAAACAAGTTTCCAAAAACATGTTTTTCGGAAATATCTCAAAAACGGCGCTTAAGAAAAAAAAAGACTGGCAATTTTGTGTTTCTCCACCCAAAATTGGCCTTAAAATAGTTTTTTAAGAAGGTTAATTTTTCGTGTAAGCTAGTGTAATAAAACAATTTTTAATATTTTTAAAAACTTTACAATTTAAGATTTGTTAAAAAATAAAATTAAGGTAATGCAATTTCTTTTCTAACGATTTCTTCTACAAGCTATTGGATTAGTGTGACCAAAGCTTTAAAAGAACAAAAAAAAAATCAACAAGGTTCACTATTTATATTTTGTGCCCAAATGAATCAGTGGCAAATTTTATGGGAATTGTTAGGATCAAATTCAGAGAAAATATATCGAATGAAATTCGATTTTTTGCTTTTTCTTGTCTTCCGGGGCAATATTATAATTATCATACTATCTTCTGGTATGTACAATTAGCTAACTTTGTTGGAAAGTTTGCAAATTAAATGCTATTAACAAAAAAAGCGAGAGATGGCCCACCCTATGGTTACTTACTATTTGGCAAATAATACATATAATGTAAAGCAGATCGAGTAGAAATACTTTGATTTTTCGGAACTTTGAATTCAAAAACGTTACCTAATACAAGTGCTTAACTTTTATATTAGACTTAACATCAGTCAAGGCCAAAAGGACTTGAAAAAAAGGATGAAAAGAAAAAAGAAAATAAAAATAGTACAAATATTTAAAAAAAAATATATATGTATATATAAAAATTTAGAATTTTAATGAATATTATTGTAATTATTATTTATTCACGTTTTTACTTGCCAAATGCTTCTTATAGATAATGAATTGACTTTCCTTTAGTTAATTTATTTTCTTCATTTAATTTTATGGCATTAATATTTTGTTTTATAAAGGTAAAAAAATATACAGAGTTTAGCATAATTTAGATTTTCATCTGAATGGTTGATCTTTAAAGATATTAAATTAAGTTTACAATAACAATATCGAATTTAGATAAATTTAGAAAAATTGGAAAATACGTTTAAATTGTGAGTTAAGTACAGATCCCTTTTTCACGAATCTTCCTCTTAAACTCTTCTTTAAAAAATCTTTGCTTCAACATCAGAGGGGAATTCTTTTTGATTTCAGCAAGTTGATGCAATCTCTTAATAGATTTGTCGGATTGGGGTAATTTACTGAAAGTTCTTATTGATACGTTGCATTTCTTCCGAATCGGGCTAAAAAAAATTTGATATTGCTACAATATAATTTGCTCTAAATAAAGGATTTATAATGTTTTTACTGTACGCTCGATTGAAAGTCGCCTAGTCTCTAAAAAAAAGGGCAAATTTTGCGGATAAGGGCTGTTTGCAATTTTTTCCGACAAAAACAGTTAAAAAAAGAACACGACTCTCTGGAAAAAGGCTAATTTGGCATCACAATTTAACATTTACAGTCCCTAAACTGATATTTTCTAAAGTATTGCATATATATTCTGGTTTTCCTTTTTAACATCTAAGTATTCATTTTTCCCAGTGCATTCAAACAGCATGTCTGTTATTGATATTGCATTATTTTGCTTGTTTACAGGCCATTAACAACCACAGCGCCGTTTGGCACGTGTCCCATCGCGTATACGCAATGTACACTCCGATGTTATGGCCAAACTATATTACACATTTGGTACAATTAAAAATCATTATCATGGCAAAAGTCAACTCATTTAATTAAAAGCGGAAAACAGTGCATTGAATTTAAAGCAAATAGTAATAAAGTTGATAAAGTGAGTGAAATTACGCTGCGAACTGCACATTAAGTATACGCACGGTAAAACAGCAAATGATATTATACTTTTTTTTGTTTTGTCTTGTACGCCATTTGTTATAGAAGTCTGTGTGCAAGAAAAAAGTAATTCAATTACATCTGGAGAAACTTTTGGGATGTTGCACCAATCAATCAAGCTGGAATTAGCAGCAATGCTTGAAAGAGTAAAAGTAAAGTAGGTGGGCAATGCCAATAGTTGGGCATCAATCAAAGTCACGAAACTAAAAAGCAATTTCTTTCTGCCAGCCATGCGTAAGCCAGCAAAAGGTCTTGGAAAAGGTGAAAAAAATGCGAATAAAGTGTTGAACAGCCGCAGTTTGGTTTAACACAGTTTCCCTTTTTTCCAGCGCCGTCATGTAGACCAAGCTGCGGACACCAATGTCATGCATAAATTACAAATTAAATGCCTGACAAAATGAGTATCAAAAATACGGCCATTTTGTGCATGGGCCGTGCAACGTGGCGTATGCGCAACACAACATTTGCATTAAAACCGAACACATAATGCAGCTGGAATTAAACAAAAGCTCTTTGCTTTTGTTTCGATTCCCCAAATGTTACTAGGTAAGTTACAGGCTACATCCGGAGTAAAACAAACGATTGCTGACCTGGCGCTATCGAGCTGTCCGTCCGTCTCTGCGTCCATCCGTATGTTTGTTAGTCTCTTGCTTGATTTGCTATTTTGGCTCTTTTGCAAATATTTGGCTGAATACCAAAAAAAGCAAATCAGGAAAAGCATTTCTCTGGGTAAGGTAGAAGTTTAGATACTCTAAAGAAAACTGCTTTAGACGGTAACCCACAACCCCTCTCATTTTTAGCGATCAGATAATTTTTGAAAGTGATCTCTTTGGTTGGTTACATTCATCGTATTGTCGTTATAACGTGAAATAAGCACCTCCAAATCCTCTGTGCTGACTGCCGTAGCAGGGGATTGACCAACAATTGTTGGGTACCCCTTGGAGACATGTTTCCATTGTTGTTTTGTTCCATGTTATTCTGACATATTTTATGAGAATCAATGAGTGATGAGTTCAAAGATTCTTTAGTTAGAAGTCGGGGAAACAGACGGTTACCTGATAGCAATTTGGCTGCCAAAAAGGCGTCAAGATTTGTTGGGGACAGCTCTTAGCTTCAGGACTCTTCCTCGACCTTACTGGCTAGGGTAGCCCTACCGATAGCTATGCTACCGCCGGCATTGCTCTTGGATTCATCGCCCCTAACTAGCCCCCCACCACGACAAGGTGGCAATCCCCGAGAGGGTTGTAATCTCTTTCATGTTGAGCAATTCTACTAATTCAATACAGGTCCCAACAAGCTTCTCATCTATAAATATGTATTTTTTAATCGTAAAGATAAACTTTTCCAATCGACTTATAAAGACATCTTAAATGAATGATTGGCAATATTATTTATTCCTTTTTTTTCTTATATCATATCAAAGTACAAAGGTGCTGTCTGTCTATTCCTAGATCACCTAGATCTCAATGATGGTTAGAGGTGATCAACTAAGCTGTCGGCTTGGATCCCTTATTATATCACAAAAAATAAGTTATTTTATTTATTTTATATTTTATTTCCATTTATATTATTTTTATGATTTTATAGCAAGCTAGAAAGATTTTAATTACTTCTTCAATTTATAACACATTTTATCTGGTTTTTATTACTATTACTCGATTATGCTCCGAGCTATGAGTTTTTAGCAACCCAATTACATAACAGATGACCCACCCTACATAAAAAAGCACTGGTCACTAAAGTCCCTTAATGTTTTCGCAGCCCTATAAAGCTTGCAATTCGCAACCGGTTTAAGAAACACATGCCTTAAATTGTGTGCTTTTTGTAATTTTTTTATATCAAGGAATTTATCTTGCGATTCTTTTTATAAATATCTATTATTGTTTAATATTATACATCGTTATATATAATAGGAAATAAGAAAGTTAATCGCTACACAGTATTATGGTACTTTGTTGTCTATGATATACGGGCTTGTGATTTTTTACAAAATACCCGTGGTGAAGTAGATGGGTGATTATCGCTACGTTACCCAACAATTTCGACCATGGCAAATAATTTAAATGTAGATCTGCTGTAAAAGTGGATTTCTCAAAGAAGAACGATCTCGACGTTTTCGGGGGTTACAAAAATTGTTTAACTCTGGGGCTTTGTTGGCTATACCATTTGTACTCCAAAGTATAATTTTTATGTCTTGAGCCATTTTGCACCATCGTTAGGGGCGTCTGCTTTTGCATATCCATGAATTGGTCAAAGCGTCCAAAGGACGTTAAATTTTACTCTCCAGCTGTGGATTGCTGGCCCTGGAGGTGAAGCTGGGTGTTTACATGTTTTCATTGCCTGGATTGAGACTGCCGCTGGCTGCGTAGGACAAGGAAAGTAGTAACTGTCTTTTTCTAATGGACACCAGTTGAATGGGAACTTCATTCGATGTCACCTTAGACCGTTTTGATAGGCACTGGTAGATACCGGCAACCTTTATAATTTGCAGTATGCGGTTGATTACAGTGGACGCATTTAGCGGGTTGGTCAAATGGCTTGATGGAATCAGTGGAGGCATGGTTATCCCCTCATTTCACGCAGCGGAAGGCTCTCCTGCAGTAACGTTACGTTTGTCCATAGTTCTGACAACGATGAAATTGTTGCCCAAATGGGGCTTTTCGACGAATATCTTTTGGTGACAGATAGCTCTTACGCTGAAGATATCTTTGTTATTTGATTTCTGATCCAAATCGACGAAAAATAAGTTTAGGGAAGACCCAACGCGTTTGCTTTTCATGTTATGAATAATGCAGGACTTTGATAATTGAGGAACAATTTTGGGACTCGAATTCATTGAAGTCTTTAAAGAGTGCATTGATATCCGTGCACCCATTTATAAAGATAATAGGATTCCTTTTTGTGGGCGGTTGGATCCCGTATGATTTGCCCATTTCAGCGGCCATATCCTCATCCTCGGGATCACCTACAGCTTTGTGGGATGCTATACCCAAAGCAGCAAAGCGATTGGAACGGTTTGCGGTTCTACTTAGATTGACAGGTAATGGGTCTGACTTCAACAGAGTATCTAATTGTAGCGTATCGCCGCGACCTATTTTTATTTTTTCCCCAATCTTATCTTAGCTGTGGGAGTAGCTAATTATTTTCTTTACAAACTGCTCGATGACTTTATAGTACACTGAACTGCCCAAGGAGCATCCAATACAGGACCCAAAAAAAACTATTTTTTCAATTTGCCGTCCGGTCGCCCCTGAAAGTATACAATGCCGTGCGAATCAGTGAATGCATTTGCTCACCTGGAAATTGCATACCAAACAAAAACAAAGCGTAACGTTGGTCAGCTGTGCCAAAAGTCAGCTTAGTTGGTCGCCACCACACAGCACTGGCCAGCGCCGCCAAACACTGTAAACACCCAACTCGCTTTCCAACACTCTTTTGCCAGCGATTCCACCTTAATGACGTTAAGCTCACTGCTAATGCCGTTGTCGAACCGGCCCGTTGGCACATTTTGCGGTCAAATGACTGCCTCTGGGCAGGGAATGGCGTCCAGCCAGGGTCACTCCTGTGTTTGTGTATTCTTCTTGTATTTTATGCGTTTGTGCGTCCGATGAGCTGCAAATTCGCGTGCTCGACGCCATTTGCATTTTGTATTAAAGAGCGACGCTGGTACTAAGCCCAATGGCTTCAAGTCAAATTGAATTCAATGGGTTCCAAAAATAAAAATAAAAAAAGTTCTATTAACCTTCAGTACATCATTTTTTTTTTTTTAAGATTTCAAGGGATTGACGCTTGTCGGTTTTCCTTTTTGTGCTCTTTTAATTGAATACTCTTGTGGTCTTTTTTTTCACATAAAATGTAAACTAAAGAGCAGGGCATAAAAATAAAGGTTACGTGACTTAAGTACGTAGCAAAACAACAACAAGAGCGCAACAACGAAACGAGGTTAAAACAAGTTAAGGACTAGAGGGCCAAAAATGCGGCCAACATGTTTTTTTATATGCGGTTTCATCTCATTTCATTTTTTTCGCTTTATATATATACATACCTATATATATAGCGGCGAGTGCAAAATATTCACAAGTTTAATGAAACCTGAAGAGGTAAACACAGTTTACGTTTTTATCGAGCTCACTCATACACACAAACGCACAGACCCCATGCAAACACCCTTCAGGAAACTATTCTTGCTCGGAATTCATTCCTAACCACTTTGAGCGTCATGCAGTATGTGGTCCATATTAACTTTGCTTACTAAAGGACGAGCTGCTCTGAACAGGGCTCGGCGAAAAAAATTTATTTGGCAGCTCTGACATAGTTTCGCACTAGTTCGGTGTTTATTATAAGAAATACCAGCTACATGAAACATATTTTTAGACCCTTCTATTTCGCAAACGTGTCTAGCTAAGCGCGTAAAGCGCTTCTGGTATCTTTCATACCAGTATGTAACTAGTAGCGCAAGCGACCATAAGTTAATTACTGAAAAAATTATTCGGATTCGTTATTGCGCCGCCCTCTACTCGTATTTCACTTGGTCATTGACACTTGTCAAGGGAAATTTTCCTTATAATGCTATTCTTATTACAAGGAAAAATTTTTTAAACTACATGAAAATTTTTAATTGCACGACCAAGTCTATAAATAAAAGTTTGGTTTGAGTTGTGCATTCTATTTTTTGGGCTGATTCAGAAAAAAAATAGTAATGAATATTTATCAATAACTATTTAATTTGAATTTCACATAAATAGAAACTAAGTATATGAAAAAATATTTAAAAACTGATTTCCTCTTGCCAAAAAAAAACATTCGGTTTCAAACCACATAACAAAATTAGTTTGCTGAAATTGGGAGCACCACATTCGGTTTCAAAAGGTATCCGAATAAAATCTTCTTCGATTATCTTCTTTTTCTTTAAATTTAACAATTTGATTTTTTTTTAAACTAAGAATGGTTGGCCCAATGTATATAATCGAATACATTAGTTGGGTGAAGTCGGTTATGATGCCATATACCAAAAAAAGTACCCCGCCTTTGCAAACATTTCAACTGGTCAATGATCCTAAATATTGAATAAAAAAGATTTGATCAAAATGAAAGCTGAATTTTCAATTTAAGCTTCCAGGGTTGTTCCATTCGATCAATTTTTTTTTTGTGACTTGGTTAAAGTGTTCGTATTATCTGTACAAAATCTGCATTAATGTTTGAGAATGAATGAATTCTGCGATTTTAACTATGTCTTAATTAATTAAACAAAGAAGTGACATTAAATGTTATTTGCGGAGTAGCATTTAGGCTTTGGGCATTTCATTTGGTTCGATGCAGACGATTTTGAGTGACGAATAGTGCTTAAGAAGACTCCAATCTCGAATGGATCCAAAAACACTCCATTTTCTATCTCATCGTGAGCATTTCGGCAAATATTCAAAAAATATAGTTCGGCAACCTGCTTATTCACCTGATTTGGCTCCGTATGCCTCTGGCTATTCAATATCCAAGAGACCGCTCAGGGGATACCATTTTGGGTCGATTGAGGTAATAAAAGATGAATCGCAGGAGGACTTTTCCAAGTGCTATGTAAACTGGATAATTCGTTGGTATAAAAGTTTTGCTGCGGAAGGGTCCTATATTGAAGGGGATGAAATAGAATAAGATAAATAAATAACGATTTTGAAAATATAACAAATTTCACCATGATTATAGTATTAAGTCTCAGGAGCATACAGGGTAGGATCAATCAATTAAGAAGCGACATCGCAAACCAAGATGATAAAAAAATTTGAGCAACGCTACGCCATTAAACTCTACGTCAAAATCTTAATAACCGCGACTTTAATGACGCTTGCGGGAATGCTCCCATGAGCCGCCCATCATTGTTTGAGTGCATTGGCTAATTAGGGAGAGTCTCATCAAAGAGGACCAGTATGCTGGTCATCCATCAATTTCAATGATTAATGAAAAACAGGCTAAAGTCAAGTCGGTCCTGGACTCAGCTTCACTTTAAGTCTTGTATAATAAGTTAAATAAAATGATTACCGAAGACGAAAGGTGTGCGCCAATCACAGGTTCGACACGTTTTCCCAACAGTCTATATTTGGCACCGCCGGATTTATTTCTGTACAGACAGCTCCTGCCGGAGCTCAAGGGAAAGTAATGAAGCACCGTAGAAAACGTCGAAGGGGCTATTCCACAAAGCTACTTGCTCGATGAAAATTTGCACCAATTCTCTCTCTATCTCTCAATTTCTGACATCCTTAGTTTGACATAGGGCCTCTACAAAACTTTCGATAAGGCTACGATCTTTCGCGATAACATGGACCTCGTGAAAAGATTTCCCTGCAGACCTAACTTGCATTTCAAGTGTCCTCTTTCAAGTGCATCTAGTGCGTCCCTTCTTTCTGCTACCGGATTCCATTCGAGCGCTTGCTTACATAATTTGTACCGATTAGTTCACTAAAAAAATTGTAATCACCTCAATTGTATTACTTTACAATACCACTCTATAATGTGGACGATCTTGAGAAAAATGTAAAGAGGTGCTGAAACATGAGGCAATTATGGAAAAGTACTCAGAAATACGAATTTTTCTATTAGAAAGTTGCCGATATTTGACGATGTCTGCGCCAAGAGGAAAATGAAAAATCATCCAAAATATAACTTATATGAAACTAAATTTAGAAAGGCAGCAAAGCTAAATAATTTAACTGCAATAACAAACTGATTAACAAATTTAAGTTAAAATAATAAAAACATTATTTTTGGAATCTGCATGTAACGCGCTCTCCATAGCCATTTAGTTCCATCCTGCAACTATTCCATTTTTAACCAGTTTAGAACTAGTTCTGTTCAATGTGGTTAAACTGTATACTGGTTAAAAAATTTTCAGCAAAATATAAAAAGGACACATACACATCACAGCATAACCAACACCAATGCAGCCTGACTGATGACCGTGTTGGTTAATTGCATAAAAATCTCAACAGTTTGTTGGTGTGCAGAGTCTCCACTCGATTCTCTCGCCTTGCCACAGGCGTTATACTCTGGGTTGTTGTACGAGTGTATGTAAGCGTTAGAGAGATAGTCACTCTCTTTGTATGTGTGTGTGTGAGTTAACATTATCGGCCGCCATGTTGTTGTCATTGTCATTGAGGTGTTAACAGAGCGCGTCAAAGCGTAATGGCAATGAGTTTTCCGACAACGTTCAGGACCTTCAACTGCCTTGTATAATGAGATTTTCAACATACGAGGTTTGCTCAAAAAAAATGTACTAGCTGTGGGTACGTACTTGAGTTGTTCCAGCCCATCGGATTTGATTTGAGCTGCTGAAGTCAACAGAGAAGTCTACCAAAAATAAGATGTAGGGCAAAGTAATATATATCTCTTAAAAAGAACGTTCTTGCCGTCACTTATTTGAGATTGTAACTTATAAGAAGAATACGATCCGAAAGATCTATTTAGTTTTAAGAAATTACAAAAGTTTTTTGCATTGTAAAAATTGTTTTTGATTTCTTTCGAAATTTAAGTGAAAAGATTCAATTCAATGCACTTTTTCTTCGCTTAATTGCCAAAGCCCAACTACGCTGTATGTTTTGGTCAATAAAATTAAAACAGCCTTAAATGATTATCATATTTTAGAAGACCAAAGCCTTTAAAAAAATGAATTCAACGTAAAAAAAATACTCACTTTCCTAGCCAGAAATAGTTGCAACACATTTCGTTAATTATGCGTGAAATTAAAACTTAATGAGCATTAAACGAACAGCGAACAATTCATTTAATCTTATTTAACTATCTAATTCTAAGCTTAATAAAACTAACATAATTTCGCTATAAAATAAATTTATGCCATCTCCCAAATGTATAATTAGTAAACTTGTAAATTAAACTATTTAATAAAAGGAGTTGCCAACATAAGAAAATTTTGCCTTGGGAATTTGCTTCAGGGGCATAACGACAATAAGAAAGGTACATGAAAATGTAAAAAGAAATATAAAGCAATTTCTTTTTTACGGAAATGCTGCTCCATTTTACATCCCAAAAAGTTGCTGAGAATTTGTTCGACTTAACAAAAAGTTTTTACAACAAAATGTGCACCAACATTTTAAGAAGTGGAAATTTAGTGACCAACTTGCCTGTCGGGACAAACAAAACAAACAAATGTAGGAAAATTCTTTTTTAATACGCATACACTGAGAAAAATTGGAACAGAATTTGGTTACCGGCCTTGAGGCCAACAGGGCGGATGAAACTGTCGTAGTAGGAATATGACTCTATTTATTGACTTTGTAGAATAGTCGTGTAAAATAAAGTAAGTTACCTTAAACTCGAAAAATAAAAAATATAAAATAAAAGAAATTCTAGTTTTTTTTTGACTAAATCCCAAAAACAATTGAAGTTTGCAATATTTTTTCGGCTATCGGAATTCAAGGAAAAATTAGAATATTTGATAATTCGAGATGACAAAGACATTAGAGTTCAAAAAATAAAAAATAATTTTTATAACTTAAAATGTTTTTGGGTCTTTTTTGGTATTTTTTCCGAATTGCTTGGGATGTCCAAACAAAAAAAGGCTTTAATTAATTTTTGTTTCGGAATGTAAAGTTTTAAAATTAACTTTATCCTTTTATTACATTTTTAATTGCGTATTTTTGTTTAATGTAAATTTTAAAAAATACATAATAATAATTTCCATAAAAAATTCTCCCAGTGCACACATTTCCATGCAGCACTTGACTCTGACTGTGTAAGCTGTTATCTGCTGGCTGCTCCATAAATTCTCCTGAGTCTGCTAAGTTAATGCACAAACATAAAAAGCCCCCGCCTCGTGCATTGCACCTACAGAGAATCTCCACACAGGAAATGCCCAACTATAAAGCCCAAAAAACTGACAGTTTTGTAGCCTACTTTTGAGCTGAACTTAAGCCACGTTCTTTCAAATTTGTAGACAATTTCGTTATACGCATCATAAACGCTGCTGCCAAAACGAAGGACTTGTGAAGACTGTGTAAATAAAATTTATATTCGAAAGCCAGACACAGGATAGATAGACACAGGCAAACAGCTGGTAAATACTCTATCTCTCTCTTTCTCTCTCTGTTTATGCCAGCACACTAACACATTGACATAGTCTAAAACACTTACATACAACAATACACACACAGACTCTTACAAAATGGCTGCCAAGCGCAAATGTTGACGCCTTTATTGAGTTTAAAATGTGCGTGGCTTGACTTGGCATGGCTTTCAAGCTTGTCCTAAGTAGTTGACATTGCCAAAAACACGTTTCCCAGCTTTATGGACTTAGACCAGAGAGAGTGTAACATAATGGTCAGGTGGGGCGAGTTGGGGCGCTGGAAGGCTGTTTGTTTACTGTTGTGGATGCCACACCAGTCCACAACACAAAATGCCAATTAGCAGCCGCATGGAGAGCACAACACGGCACTATGAAAAAAATTGAGTATATAAAGTTGGGAGTGGGTGGCTTATTAGGCAAAGCATAACCCGACAATGGGAATACCCTATTTCCAGTAGCATCGCCAACTGGGAAGCAAGTAACTATTGATTTTCTTATATATTTGTGGAGCCATGATATTAGGTTAGGTAAGGTTGAATAGGCAGCTCAGATTTTGTCTGATTGCGTTGCCCAATTAAAAGAAAGGGGAGGAAAGGAATTAAGGAAAGGGAGGGATTGTGGAGGAGGATCAAAAATTGTAGGCCATTTCTAATCGCCTAATTCTCTCATGTTGCAGAACCATTTTGAGGATTCGACGAAAACAACCAGATCCGCTATGGGCACAAAGACTAGACCACCCAGATCCTCCAAGAATGGTTTACCCAGAAACATTCACATAGCAAGTGTTGAATGCTTTCTGCCTCTTCCTCATCTCCGCAGCTGCGGCTGGAATCGTGATGGGGAACGTCCAACCTCTCAGCCATATTGCCTATGGTACAACGCCTACCACCATCCTGGTCCTGTCTTTATGGAACCGAAGGAGTCCTTTTCGCTTTGGATCATATCTCGGCCAGAGTGCTCGGGATATGCGATAACCGGACGCCGGGCCCAATTCTCTTCACGATGCAGCTCTAGCCGTCTCCTTGATTTGCAATACGACGTCCTATAATGGATTTTTCATGTTCGTCACCGGAATGGTAGCTCCAGCGCTTAGCCGTTCCTGGGCACCTAAGTGACCCGGAATCCAGCAGAGGATTATTAAGTGGTGATGGATACGGTTGAGCGCTAGCGTTATGGATCAGTTTACTCTTTATGGTATGCGATGGCAAAGAATTAATTACAGCCTGACTATCGTCAAGAATTACAAAGTTCCTTGGACTTCCGTCCAAGGTGCCAGTAAGTCAATCTTGCTAGACTGCGTATATCTCAGCTTGAAACATGCAATACCAGTCGGAGAAGCGAAATGAAAGCTACGTCAAAAGCTCTTCGGAGAAGATCCTGTGCCCTCATCCATCTTTGAACCATCAGTACAGATCATCGGATCGTTTCCTTTTAAGGGGGTTCTTTACATTCGATCCTCCCTCTTCGGGAAAATTGCGACTTATTCATAAATATTTATTTGAAGCTTGAAACTTTACAAAAACAACCGTTGTCTTTATTGGATAAGTTCAAGAAAATTAAGATCATTAACACCTTAAATTTTTATATGGAATAAGAGTAGTAAATCATATTGATATTGCTATAGTGTGAACAAAGCTAATGGGATTAACGATTTTATCAACTGTTTATATTTGTATCGTCAAGCGAATGTTGTTTTTTTTTTTGGTTGCCTCAATACCATTTATTTTGGTTTCGTCAATACCATCTTTATCATTAAAGAATATGACTAAAAAAAGTCACGACTAAAAATTGGAATCCATAGAAGCGACTCCCACCTTGTTCCGACAGAGTGTACCTTATTAAATTGCTTTTCTTAAACAACCGAAGATCTCTTCTCCCTATTCGGGAGTCTTGGGGTGACGGCAGCCCCTGCGAAAGCCCCCGGTGGCTACAATGTTTCACGGGTGGGTGCAAAACTGAGCAGGGGGTAGGTGTTGGAATTGTTGGATCCAACACCAGAATCTCTACCGCAATGGGCATCTGGCCCAGCGTCTTTCAAGCGGAGATTCATGCCATAGAGATCTGCGTCCTAAGTATCCTTCTCAAGGGAACTAGGGAAGTTAAACATTTGCATTTTTTCAGATAGCCAAGCTGCTATCCGGGCATTGTCATTCTAGAGCATATCCTCCAGGATGGTTAAAGAATGCCATAACTACCTCCAAACTCTGTCCGCCCGGAACAAAGTCGTACTATGTTGGGTGCCTAGACACTCGGAAGTGGATGCGATCAAGTCAATAGGTCTTGGCAGAGCGGACCTAAAGCTCCTGGTAGCTTACCTATCTGGCCACCACACTGTCAGATACAATCTACAGAAAATTGGCCTATCGGACTCTTCAGAGTGCAGGCTCTGTCTAGAAGACGATGAAGTATCTTAAGTCATCTGGACTTGCCTCTTCGAGTTTCCTTCAACAATTATTTCTTCTTTTCTTTATATGCAAATACAATTACGCAGATAGAAAAAATCAGCCAATTCGATTAAACTGGATAAAAGACTGGCTAAAAATTTTAGAGTTTATCAGATTTCCTCTTACATTTCTAATCTTCTAGGAATCGAAAAAAAAACATAAGATAAACTGTAAAACCCTCTTTTTGATTTACCAAACTATACATTGCATGTACAGAGTTTTACGCTGTATTCAAAAAGATTCTAAATGTTTTTGATGATATTTAAGAACTTCGATCGCGAAATCAAACGTTTTGCCGCTAAACATTTAAGGTGTTATTCTAGCGGTATTTCTATTATTGAAAATGTTTCCAAGACATTTTTTAAAAACAATTGTGCTTTCTCGAAACTCGTCCTCCCAAAAGGAGTTCCGTACTCATTATAAGAATTTTTATTTTTAACGCTATAATTGTGAATATTTGCGTCTTAATTTCAGCAATAGAGAATGCAAAATTTTTAAAATTCGAGAGTGAAACAATCTTGTCTTGAGAATATTGGAAGATCGGCTCCTTTTTTCTAAGTGTATGCGCCACAGCAGCAACAGTAGAATATCTGAATTGCCAAATCTTTTAAAACCACTTCCTTGTTGACTACAAAGATTTTCACATGTCGAAGTGTGTCCATATTTTTAATCAATCAACTATAGCTTTTCCCTCTTCCATTGACATCCATGCGGATGCACTCCATATACTCTTTCAACTGATATAACAGCAACAACCAGTCCAACAACAATAACTGCCAAACATTTTTTTGCTTTTATCAAATTTTCTGCTGTGCTGTTCATTTTGTGGTACATTTTTCATTTTTATTCAGTGACCACGAAAAATTTCCATTACTCTCAACGTGGTTGTCATCAACATGGCAGACAGTTAATATCCTTCAGCAAGCCACCATTTTGTGTGTGTGTGTTTATAATTTCGCTGTCGTTTTCAATTCACATTTGTGGATTTTGCACGCAGGCAAATTTTTCAAATGGAATGCTTCCTAGTTTCTGGTTCCACTTTTTTTAATTTGCACTTTACCAAATTTACTGTTTACTCTTTGGCGCCAAACTGTACTTTACACCATTTTGTCCGTCTGGGTGTTGGTGGTGGTGTTGGTGTTGTAAAACGACGTGACAGTTTTGGCGCCATTTTTAAAAACTCATTGACAAGCAGTCAGCAGCTGCTGTTGTTAGTGTGTATATGTGTGTGTTTAGTTTGTTGGCAGTTTGTTGTGCCACTTGACGAGTTGCCACAACAGCAGCTGCCGCGCCCTTGCCATGGCCAATAGTTTGTTAGTTGGCCAGTTGAACTGAGTTGAATACTTGGCTGACAAGGCAGTGATATGTGGCAGTTGGACATTCAATTCCATCGGGTGCAAACTATGTTATATATTTAAGCACATATTTCTTCTCTGTAACAATAAATTGCATTTTAAATTCTGGAATTTTGTTGCAATTTATGGGAAGACGGTATAAAATTTATGTATTTCTTTCAATCACTTTAAATATTTTCATTTGATTGGAATGACTTTTAAAGCAGGTTGATGATGATGATTTATTCACTTTACTCCTGACAAAAGCATTGAGTCTGTGCTGGTAATATTCATGGAGCTGTCATTATGAAATTGAAATTAGCAGATGCAAGTCCTCAGAGCCTGAGACCGATGCAGGGGGATAAGCGGGCTGTTGCAGGGTACTCCTCTGAGAATCATCTCCGTTGTGGTTTGATTCCATGTGACGCTGACATCTTTAGAAATATCAATGATTGATGGGCCCAAGAATCTATATAAGTGCAGGCCGTCTCTAATCTGGAAAACAAGCTTCAAAAAAGGCAAAAGGATTATTCTCATAAAATTCAACATAAAAAAATAGTATAATAATTTTAGCAATCGTCGAACTGTTTGGAAAAAAATATGATTTATAACATGCCTACCGGTTGCAACAAAATTGTAATAAAAATAAATTTTTTTTAAATTTTTAAGATAGTCTAAAATATTTTTTTGTCCACTCGATATTACTGGATTTTTTCTGACTCTTTTTAATATGATAAACAGGAATCTTAATTCATATTTTTTAAATAAAAATTATAAATATTTTTTTTTTCTCCAAATTATTTTTCATTGGAGAATAACCCCAGCTTTTTGAGCTAAAAATAAAGATTATGAATGAATAGTTAACTTTATTATTTTATCCGAATGAAAAATCAAAATATATCCTTTTTTCGGATAGCCTGGTATGGCTTTTATTTTTTAACTTTTTTCGTTGATATTGTTATAGATCCATTATGTGCATGCGACTCTAAAAGCCTATCCATACAAATGTCCACCTCGGACTTCACGCGGCGTTCCCTATTTTAAGCATATAAGGCAATGGCGACCGAGCGTTCAGCGGGATAATTGTTCCATTCCATCTGGTTCTCGGGGGAAATACCTAGCTCCATTAACGTGCTTTTGGCAAGCTCGGAGGTCTGGAGTACATTGACATATAATAATCCTACCTCCAATAATCCTAGGATGCTTCGGTCCAATCAGCCGTCGCGTCTGAAATTCAACTGATTCGAGTATCTGCAAGAATACAAGCCTCGGAATTGAGGCCGAAGTATGGTTGGCTGGGACACACCCTACGTAAGCCTATCGATGAAATGTTACATAGAGCATTGGAATGGAACCCCCAGGGCAGTACATGGCGAAGATCAATAAGGAGAGAGACGATCAAATCTGTCAATGAACTTCGAGAAATAGCGCGAAATAGAAATAATGGGAAAATTTTGTAGATAGACGAATTTCTTTAATTTTTATACTTTAGAACAGGTCATTATTATTATTATAACATATAAAAGCCTTACCCACAACATGGACTTCCTCCATTTTATCCAAGTTGCATCTGGTTAGCAGCTTTAATTTTCTCCAGGTATTAAGGCAGCGAGTGGCGAAGGCCTTGGGACAAATGCCATTAAAGTCAACTCTACGCTACAAGAAATATAAAAATGCTTCTATATCTAACCAAGGAGAATGAGAAGACAAAATTCTATTTCTATTTTACAAATACTTACAATAAGTCATTCTAAGCACTTGGTCCTCTACTATTCTGAACTGACCCTTGTAAATAATGACTATGGCGTCGCAGCTAACCTCACATAATTCACACTTCCTTTTAAGAAACCCTGGCTGAAGTCATTTGAAATTTATGAAGTCCCTTACATGAAGGGACACATCAAAATGAGGAAACTGCTGGGAAGCAATTCATAAGAAAAACCACCAACTTAATAAATTATGACGGCAAAGACCATTCAAGTCACTTCTTTATGCAGATGACAAACATTTTTCCCCGAGCTGTGCTTAACTTTTGCCATTCCAAATTCACTTTTGTTATAATTTTACTCATACTTAGTCCAACCCCAAAACTTAATTCCCAAATTAGTCTAGGTTTCGTTTTGATTTTGTGTCTATTGCATGTTTATATAATTGCAAAATAAACTAACTGGTATATCAATTAAAGTTGCATAATCGCTTCCTGCTAACGGAGCACAGACTAAATACGAAAACTAAACAAACCATTTTAGACATTGAAAATGTACATGAAAAATAAACAAATAAACAAATATGATTGCGCTTAGAGTTTGCACAAGAGCCATAGATACAGTAGCTACCAAAAACAACTCTACACTATAAACGTGGTCCGTCCGCCATTTGCAATGTTGTTATGGATGGTCGAGAAAATGGCGCGTTTTCATTTCATTGCACTTTTTATATTTTTTAATAAACTCGCCATGGGGAAAAACTAAAAAAAAACAAACAAAATTGTGAGACAGCATGCCAAAGTTCTTGCAGCTGGCCAAAATAAATTCTACCAAAATAATATACACAGTGGTGGGTAGATAGGGGAGTAGGGGACTTCAGATATCAATATCTGCAATCAGAAAAATGTGAACAACAAAAAACTTTCACTATAATATAAACAGAAGAAGTTTGAAAGAGTATTTAAGATGTTCACGGTTGCTGTTGCACAAATACTCAACTAACTAATGCGTGAACGACCTTTTTGCTAGTTTCCCAGTTTAATTTTCCATCAGGGCTGTTGGATTTGACAGTTGCGACGCCCATTCGAGAGGGAAATAATTTTATGAAAAATTTTTTAAAAGGTTAAATAAAATATCATTAGATATTTAACTTAGCTTTCGCCGTTTATGGAAAGGCAACTGCGGAACGTCATCATAGTATGGAGTTGGTATCGAAAGAGATCGTTAACGCTTTAAGACAGCAAAAAACATTTGAATTATCGTAACTCATTCGATCATAACTCAACTTTCGATTTCCATAGATTTGATTAAGATTTATTCCATGCCAGATAATTGGTCAAAAATTTCTAAAACTTTTCTACAAAAAATAATGGGAAAACATAGTATCGATGCAATAATTAGTATAATTTAAAACTTACTCTAAGGGTGTTTGTGATCCACCCAGCGGTATCACAACGAGCATACTCTTGGACTAAGTGAGTTGGTCAAGTCCCAAACCTTTCCTAAAACTCACTTCTATCCCCTTCACAAAAACTCATCTATGCCACTGTTGCAACAACAACAGTTTAAAAAAATATGGCGACTGCAGCTTAGTTTCTATGTGGCTCTTTTCGGACACAACTAATGGCCATGTCGGCTTTGCTTTAATTTATGCCACAACAAATTGCGACACCAAACGGAACATATTAAATTTTATAAAACACTTTTTAAGAAACTTGCCAAACAATAAGCTCAAAACGAGAGTTTGGTATATAATTTATATATCATAAAGAAATAAATCAAAACATTTGTCAGTGTTGGATGCAGACAAAAGGCAGAACTATCCACTGACCAAAGATTAATGTAATGAGACCGTGTGGGGACCACGCCCTCTCGGCATTAAATATTAATGACATGGCGTCCCATATATGCCATTGTTCTGTATTTAATATACCCTAGGTTAGCGTCCAGTTGGCAGCAAAGGCCAAAAACATAACAGTGTGTATATGATACACTGAAAAAAATTGAAAGAAAAGTGATTAAAATAGTTGAAAACTAATGTAAACGTATTTAAAAAAGTTAATTTGAAACTAGAGTTTATTCAAAATGGAATTTAGGGAGTTTTAAAATGAGAAAATGATGAAAATAATTACGATCCCCCTTGGATCTCTTAGAACTGTCTCTTGGTTGGATATTAATATTATATAGAACTGTTTTTGGAAATCCAAAATACAATACCGAATCAGCTGGACAGCTTTCTATGAAACAAAAGTATGGCATATGAGCATATTATGCCAGACTGGACAGGTATGACAAATTTGACAGGTTTGATAGGTATAGGTAGGATAGGTAGGATAGGTAGGATACCTATCATTACAACAGATATTACAGATATGACAAGTATGCCAGGCATGGCTGGTGTGATATGTATGACAGTTAAGACAAACATGAAAGGCATCTTTGTATGATAGTTATGAAAGGTATGACAGGTGAGCGACTTATGCCAGACTGGACAAGTATGAGACAATTGACAGGTATAGCAGATGTTACAGATATGACAGATATGACAAGTATGCCAGGCATGGCAAGCGTGACATGTATGACAGTTAAGATAAATATGAAAGGAATGACAAATATGAAAAGTATGATAGGTGGGCGACGTGTGCCAGGCTGGACAAGTATGAAATATTTGATATGTATATATGACAGATATGAAATAGATAACAGCTATGACAGATATGACAACTGTTTCAAGTGTGACAGGCATGACATACATATATTATAGATAAGTCAGTTATGCTAGGCGTGACAAGCATGACATTTATGACATGTATGACAGTTATGACAAATATGAATGGTATGACAGGTATGCAACGTATGCCAAGATGGACATGAATGACACATTTGACAGGTATGACAGAAGTGATAGTTATGGATTAGATGACAGTAATGACAGATATCGCAACTGTGACAGGTATGACAGGTGCGAGAGGACACAACCTGTTATGACAGATATGACAGCTGCGACAGGAAGGACATACATAATAGATATTAGATATATGACAGGTAGCCAGGCATAACAGTCATGATATGTTATGTCAAATGTAAAAGGAATGACGGAAATGCGAGGCATGGCAGGTAAGACTATTACACATATGACAAATAAGACAGATATGGCAGCTCTACAAAGATGAGAGATATAGCAGATGGCACAAATGTGACATTTTTGGCAGGTGTGAAAGGCATGACATGTCTGACATATGGCAGGTATGACCAGTTATCTCTCAATTAACAATAAGCGTGATGAAGGTCTTTTAAAATCACAATCAGTAGTTTTTAACAAAAGCACTTAATTTGTTTAATCCGGAAGATTGCAAGGAAACACTCACATATGTATAAGATTTTAAATATCGATTTATATGGAATACGGTTTAAATATTTCTTCATGCTATAGCCGTACGTTGTTTTATGAAACTACGAAAAAAAAATTATTATTTTCAGATAATTATTGATTCATTGAATTCCTATTTTGCGCATAAGGCCATATTTTTGGTATAAAGAACATAAATTTGTATACACCTTAAGACTTTATTAAGACGTCTGTTGCTGCTTTTTTGTTCCTGTGTCATTTAGGCAAGAGTTACAAATTTTACGAAACAATATCTATGTACTTACTAAGGACTATCTAGTCTACATATGTGTGACTCCCCTACGGGTCAACCAGTACAACATAATTTCTATATCAAATTTACGATATAAATATTATTTTTTAAATAAGAAAAGCAGAAGAAGGATATCCAGATATGATAGAACTATGACGTCACCCTATATTGTGTCTAGACAAGTTTCAAAGGATGTCTGCTTACTAACAGAAATAAATTGACTAGACTTCTGAAAGATGACTTTTAAAATATTTGAGTGTCTCAGGCGTCTTTCACTTTCTAATTTTCAGAGTCGTCTTTGTCTATTTTTTTCTAAGATGAATGTTGATTCATCCAAGTTTATGTTGAATCATTTTATTTCGTTTTATTTACATGATTTTTTTTTATTATTTTATCATCACAATTATTATGCAACCTTTTAAGCTTGCGGCTACCCAGGTAGATGAATTTTCGAAAAATCGGAGTTGTATCTGAGCTCGTCTTTGAGCAAAGGATATTAAACAAATTTGTGTACTAAGAATTTTCAAAATTGTATTGTAAATTATGTCTAACCTGCTGAAAATATGTAGAAATTACATTTTGCTTTAAAAATCCATTTCTGAACCCATTTTCTTTCAGTGCATGGTCAACTAAAGCAATTTATCATACGTACGGTTCAAGTTTGAAGCTGGATAGTATCATAGTAGAAACAAAAGCGGCAAACATTAACAACAACTCAACAGCTCAATAGTTCAGGAGCTCAGTAGCTCAGTGGCTCAGGAGTTCAGGACTTTAGTAGCTCGGTAATGTAGCCCAGGAGCTTAGTTTGTTTTAGTTGGCTCATCATGCGGTGAAAAGCTGCTGCCTCAGGCTGTCAAACGCAAATGTTTTGGTTGATGTTCAGATTAGCATAGAACATGCCAAGGACATGCAAATACAATCGCTATACAGTCACACGTGTGTGAATATATCATAATCGCACTGGTGTGAGACAGCGAGTGTGTGTGTGGGTGAATGTGTTTTCATGTGTGGGTGAGTTGCTTTGTGAGCTTTTGTTGGCACTCACACTCTCACACAGACAGATACTCATTGAATGTGTGAATAATTTTTCTGTTTTCATTTGTCATGTCAAAATGAATGTCTGAAAATAATTCGAATATTTTGCTTATCTGGCATGCAAAACATTTTAAATAATTTAAGTTTTAATTAAAAAATGGCAAAAGAGCATAAATTATATATATTATGCTGTATATGTTATCTAGGCAAAAATAGGTGAAGCGAGCTATTTTTAGAATCCATCTCATTGATTGATGCATTTGCTACAGTGGTACTGGCGAATAATCTCATACTTCGATTATTTATAAAATTAGCAATAAATAATTCTTCCAATGTGCAACTGGAAGTATATTTTAATTTGAGAAACCAATTATAAAATCAATTTTTGAAAAATATTAAAATAAATTCAAATTTAAAGTTTTATCTTACAATAAAACAAATATATTAAAATAGTTTTATTCATTTAAGAGCTAATAGTAGCTAAATATTAAGTTATTAAGAACTCGATACGTAATCGAAATTTTTAAATAGAATATGTGAAAGCACTTAAATCAAAGAAATCAATACAAAAGTGTTAAGTTCCAACTATTTTTGCTCATTTATAATTCTATTTATTGTAAATTGCAACTTAAATTGTTTTGATTTAAAGGAACCCAGCACACTACTACTTGGCCAAAAACAACTAACTGACCATTGCACATTAAATTTGGCTTATTTCTCTACAATATCGCTATGGGACCAGGGCCAAGCTCTAAACACATTGTTTACCACATAAGCTAAATTATATTTCAATTTTCTTTAACTCTCTATAGCAGCGCCTTGCGGGTATGCAACACTTTTTTGCAGCTTCCGGTTTGTTGGCTGTCGCACATGGCCCTAAGGCTGCACATGTACATGACACTTTTTGAGAATCACGCGAGGGCTGTTACACATATTTCCGGACTTTTAAAAAAGAGTAACAATTTATCATCGAGACTAAGTATATTGTTTTCGCAGTTTTCTAAAATCAGTTATTATATTTGGCACACGATTTAGCCTATTTTGGAAAATGTTTTTCTCTTATATCAACTCTTCGATTACTTCTACTACCTTTTCTTATATAGGGAAGCGTATTACTATAAACAGTGACTAAGCAGCAGAGTCGAAATAAGAAGTTTCAGTTTGTTTACGATGGAAATCGAAATTGGAGTCTTTTTTTTTAGTTTATTTTAATTGAAAAGACAACTCCGAGCGTGGTCAGGCAATAGCCGGTATCGGAAATATTGAAGGCGACCCTCGCATTTGTAGGCTTGTGTGTGTGATGTACATATGTGCTTGTGAGCTTTTGTAGCGGTTAGCCACTGCAATTGACTGTATTTTTTTTGTTTTTTTTTTTGTTTTGGTTTAGAGCCAAGCTGCCGCCCAGCTCGGTCTTAAAGGCAAAATTTATGTGGACAGCGCACTGTGCACAGTGGTTTCGGTTTTAGGGCTGCTGCTGGAAATACTTCAAATAAAGTTATTGACTGGCCTGAAAATCCGTTTAAAAGTTACTTACAATGTGAGAACAATTTTAACAAAGTTAAACACTTATACACCAAAATCTGTACACGTAGTATTCGGATTGCAATGTTAAAAGGTTTTCCAAAGAAATTATATTTTCTATTGAGACCTTAAATTTATTATTAGAAAATTTTAAGAATTGGCGGAAAAACAGTATTTGCGTTTGCAGTTTAGTTGGGACACTCTTTTACAAAGAAAACCGCTCCCGAAAGTTATCGTTTGCTCGTGGAAGTTTATAGGGAATATTTTCTATCAAAAACACAGTTTTTTGATTGCTTTCAACGATTTAAAAGTTGTGATTTTGATGTAAAAGACAAACAGCGATCAAAATGTTGACAGAAACATTGAATGTCGATGAATCAACCGTTTTCAAACGTTTAGAGGCCTTGGGAATGATACAAAACCAAGGAAATTGGGTTCCATAATACATAGTTGAACGGCTTCAGATGTTGAGCGCCGATTTTTCTCATGTGAACAGCAGCTTCAACGACAAAAAAGGAAAGGTTTTTTGCATCGTATTGTTACTGGCGATGAAAAGTGGATCCATTACGACAATCCCAAGCGCAAAAAGTCACGGGGTAAGCCCGGCAAGACATCAGCATCAACGGCGAAGCCAAATACTCATGCATCTAAGCTCATGCTCTGTATTTGGTGTGATCAACGTGGTGTTGTCTATTATGAATTGTTGAAACCGAATGATACGATCATAGGGGACCGTTACCGACTCCAATTGATGCGTTTGAGGCATGCACTCAGAGAAAAACGGCCAAAATATGAGCAAAGACATGCCATACTTGGAAACGTTAAAATGGGAGGTACTCCCTCCCCCGCCGTACTCTGGACATTGCCCCAGCCGATTACCACCTATTTCGATCGATGGCACTTGCATTGACTGACCAGCGGTTCACTTCTTACATCTTACTTCTTCACTTCTCTCCCAATTAATACAGCTTTAATTTCATAATTCTATTGGAGATTGAATTTACCAGAGTTGCCAATCTATGTATGTTAATCAAATTTTTGTTATTCAAATTATTATAATGATTTTTGGTAAACTAACCCTTAAAAACTTAAATTTGTAAACTAGAATTAATACCGATTTTTATGACGCAAATTTTATAATAGGGAATGTGTCGGGAAGAAATTGAATAATTAACAGTCTTTAGAGTTTTTGAAAAAACATTCTTTTTTGCCTAAAAATTATATACACTAAATTTTTTTTTACTCTGTCTTTTTTTACACGTTTTTGAAATAATACGGTCTACAAAAAAATATTGTACGCAATTTCATTCGATTTAGCACGAAAAATGGAAAATTTTAAAGAAAAATATATTTTTATTAGCATAATATTTTCGAAATTAAGTTAAAGAACAACTTTTAAGTTTATTTTTTTAGCACCTTAATGATTTACTTAATATCTCTTTCAATACGATATTGTTTTAAACGTATCTTTGAGGTAAATTAGGTGTATTCAACTGCATTTTTTATTGTTTTAAAGTTTTGCATCAGCTGTTTCAAAGACCTCCATTGATATTCCATGAACATCGACCAATGTTTACAGAGTATTGTCTTGGCTGCTATCCCCAATTTCATTTCGGCACTCTCCTAATTACACTAGTTGACAAATTTAACACTTTATTTTTCTCCAGAGATGAGACTTTGATGTTAGAATGTTTCAAAAGGTCAATGTTCCAAGCATTCAAAATCGGTTTTTTTTTAAACCCTCCCAAACTTGTTTTTTCCTTGTGGCTATTTTAGTGAAAAAGGACTTGTTTCAAAATACGTTTGCACATATGAGGTCATAAAAGTTGTACGAACTTGAAGTTTTTCAAAAACCAGCAAAAGTAGAGTAGACTACCTTTCCTAAAAATTCGATATGAGAGTCATTATGGTTGGATATCTTGATGGTAGTTGCTTTTCTCCACAGAGATCGATAACATGTTATTCGACACAGGTAAACTTTTCATAAGGCGCTTTCCTTAAGTGGCAGCTGCAGCTCTCTGAAACGATTGGTGCCCTTAAAAATTACAAAATTCGTAGATAAGGCTAAGTTTGAGTTAAATATAATCTTAGCTGGAAATATACGTTAAAAATTTAGTACCTAGCATGGGCGCCTGGATATTGACAGACAGCAATAGTTATGGTAAAATTTGACTTTAATGGACGTCTCTTACTTCTTTGAAGATCTGGTGTAAAATACAGAAAACGACATAAAGCCCCAAGGACCACCATTTGAACGATTTTGTTAGAATGCACAATAACTAATTTAAAAAATAAAATACACCCCCGTAGCTATTGGAAAAACATTTATGGAAAATTAATTTATTTCATATATTTTTTATTTTTGACTTAGTGTGGAAATTTATGCGGGTTGCAGCAGTCTCTTAGTTTTCCATATATCAATATCAAGCAGCTTTTTGTATAGCTTCATACATAGTACAATATTGTGTGACGTCATCAAATTTTGAGTAAAATGACGTTGCTTCCTGTGTGGTTCGCTTTAAGGCTTTATTGAAAAGCTAGATACAATAAAAAAGCCAACAAAAATTAAGCCCAAAAAATTTTTTTAATTCTCAGTTTTGAAAATTGTAAATTCTGCTTTAAGAGAAGTATAGAATGAGACCTCTGCAAAAACTGGCACATACAGAAAAAGTTCCAACTACCTTAAATGGAAAAATCTTTCAGCGTTTCAACCAAAAATAAAAAAAGTTAGTTTAATCTTCTTCCTAAATGTTTTAAACATTTTAATTCAAGTAAACAAAAAAATTATGTTTAGAATTATTTTAATAGAGTTGTAAAAATAATCTTTAAATTTTTATTTGGAATAAAATTAGTTTAACAACGTGCCTTTCGTCACAAGCTGTCTATAACAAATACCATAAAGCCGCCTCCAAGAATTCTTGAAATGTAGCTAAGCCAAAAATATTTTTGGCCCCTGACCCAATACAACTGTAACCACTGTGCAGCGTTGCTGCCACAATTGTTATTAATAGCCCATGCGATACTTTTCTAGCCCAGCAGCTTTCATATTTCCGCATATAAATTTTGATTTCGTTGGCATTACGAGCCATAAAAACAAATCTTTCTATGCCTGATTTGCAATCAGGTATGCCTTGAAAGCACATTCCGAAAAACAAATTCAAATTCAATAGTAAAGCAACTTTTTTTCTTTTTTTTTTTTGGCTTTTGGTTTTAATTCTTCGTAAGCATGGCCAACAGCAAGGATCCAGATAATGGCAAAAACTGCCCCACCAAGTCCAGTAAATGCAGGGCCACCTGCCAGTTGCGTCAGGAGATGGGCGAGCTACGATGTAAGTCGTCTGGGTTAACCTTTTCAAAAATGTATCTAAACAATAATTTTTTAGCCATGGTCATACAGCAAGGTAATACATTGGAGCGCATATTAGAAAATCAGGAAAAACGCTGCTCAGTACCCAAATCCCCGGAGTCATGTGAGTGTACAGTGAAGCCACCTAACGATAATATGGATAAAAATACACCTGATTTACTGTACTATTTTGGTTTGGATACAAGCACTACGAATTTTCCAGCTGTATTCGGAGATGTTAAGGTGAGAAAAGTTTTGTGCTCCTTATGAGGAGAGCTCTAATTCTTTTGAGAAAACGTTGAAAATATTAATTAAAAAAAAGATCCAATAAGGTTTACTTCGATTTTCAAAATTAAGACCTTAAATAAAATTTTTTATAATATAACAAAAAATTCAAACGATGGTCATAGTCAGCTCTTAGGGAATGTAATCAAGTTCTGTTAACGTTTAGACTTGGAACTGGGTGTTGACGTTTGGGCTTATTAGAAAACTGACTACACATAGACTGAATAACTTTCGCCCAGGACGTTATGGAACATTTTCCTCTAAGAAAAACTTTTACCACACTAATGGAATTCATGCTCTGAAATTTCAGTTTGTTTGCCTCGGCGAAACACAGGAAAGTATGGAAGAGTTTGCTAAAAGGATAACCAAAGATCTCCCACGATCTACCAGTAAAAAGAACTTGCACGAAAGTGGTAATCGTTCTGGCTTATATAAGTCAGGACCCGTTCTCTGTGTTAGCCATGGTATTGGCTCATCTTCGGTAACCCCGCTGCTCAATGAACTGATCCGACTGTTGTACCGTGCTGGTTGTCAAGATCCGATTTTTATACGCATTGGTACTAGCTCCGGCTTAAACTTACCACCAGGCACAGTGGTCATCTCTGAGGAAGTTGTGGAGGGAGCGAGCAGCGAACATGAAACGGTATGCAGACTTTCCCAACTCCTCCCTTTGATTATTAACTTATCCCCCCTACTTACAAGCAGGTGATAATGGGCAGACCAGAACCGATTCCCATCATGCTGGATGCGCAACTGGCTCAGGATTTATGTGATATTGCCGAACAAGATGATGGCTTCGATACAGTGCTGTGTAAGACCATGTCTGTTGCCGATTTCTATGAAGCCCAAGGACGCATGGATGGCGCCTTTACGGATTGGAGTGAAACGGATAGAGAGCATTATCTTAGG
Source organism: Chymomyza amoena (assembly GCA_037043745.1). Classification (NCBI taxonomy): domain Eukaryota; kingdom Metazoa; phylum Arthropoda; class Insecta; order Diptera; family Drosophilidae; genus Chymomyza; species Chymomyza amoena. Next base: position 139,326 of record JBAMAX010001627.1, read on the forward strand.
CAGATTTTGGACCAGGGCATACGTAGCATAGACATGGAAAGTTCAACCGTAGCAGCGCTTACACATAAAGTCAATATACGTTGTGCCGTGGTGTGTGTGACCATAGTGGATCGCATGAAAGATGACCAGGTACGCCAGTCCGCACTAACTCTAAAGTTACTCAGTTTTTTTTTTCAACAGATTGACTTTGATAGCCTTAAGACCTGGGAGCAGCGTCCTCAACTATTAGTCTCACGCTACATTAGCCAAACTCTTAAGTCGTCCTCATCGAGAGCCTCAACATCCCGTCGAAGTTCCCAAAATTTATAAGCTGCTTTAAAATGCTGGGACCCGCTTCCGAAAAAAAAAAAATCTATGTACGAAATTTCTTAGACAAAAATAAATAAAAACATGTAAAGCAAGCAGTGTTGAACAATGTGTGACCCATGCGTATAGAAGGTTATGTCTTCAGGGGTTTCCCCAACAGCAAAAACTTTAACAAAAAACCTCAAATACCAAAAAACAATAGACGACAATAGCAAAACACAACAAAATAGAAAAAAAGAAACAAAGACAATAGTAACCAGAGTATTACAGCCACTTGAATTATTTACGCTGGAATAATTTAGCAAAATTTTCTTCATTTACTGGGGGGGTCCTTATGGGTTCTGGCCATTTGGTCATGTTTGCTTGGCGCCATTTTTAGCACAAAATTTATGTGAACTGCCCTTTGAGTGGGATTATTGAGTTGTTGTACTCTGTTTTTTTCTACCCTTCGTTAAAGCCGGCGACACATGAGCTGAGAAATGTGAGTTTAGTATTGAGTAGAGTAGAGATTTTTCACTTTAAGATTTGTAAAACTTTCTTGGCAAAACTTTCTGGTAGTGTATTGTGTTTTTTAGGCTTGCAGAATTATAGAATATGAATTTTTTTTAGTTGGTAAAATGAAATAGGAATAAACAAAACTAAAAAAAATAGATGTACAGTAAATGCTCAAGATTTGGTACTGATTGATATTTTGTTACCCTCTTTATTAAAGAATTGTAAAACATCCAAAAAAGGGAGCTTGGTAGACCATAAGTAGTTTATACCCAATGTTCATCGTCATCTCGGCTAGTAAGCCTCAGCCGCTTGTTTTTATTAACACCAGAATATAAAATGTAGACAAAAATTTCCAAATACTGCATATATGAGTCTATCTGCTGGACCTGATGAAATAAAGGCTGAAAGGCATAAATTTAGGATTAAAAAAACTGAAGCACTCTCTGTCGTCAACAACCTCAACAAGGCCCCACAGATCCATCCAAGTCATATTACAAAACACTCTGTAACAGTCAAGCTGACCTTTATGCACCAAAAGTAAGCTATTCTCAAAGAAAATTGAAACATTATTGTCAGGGTAATTACTACAATCTCTGGATTCTTTGCATCAGAGGATGCAGCAACGCGTCATGGACTCCCCTATCGGTTACGGTTGAAGAGCAAATGTCCATTTATTCGAGTCAAATGCATTCTAACAAGCACGACAAGAACAGGTTAGGCTTGAGCAACCACATCATTGAGAAACACAACTGCAACATCCTCAGCGGCAGCCTCCCCTCCTAAATCGCAATAATCGGCTATGCTCCGAAAAGCGAATTCGAACATTTCATTCCGATTCCTTTTGAAACCCAATGTTTGATTTACCCAATTTCACCAAAACAAGTTTTGTGTGTGACTTTAAAGCGCTTTGGTGGAATTGGTTAAAAAATGTACGCATTTTAAACTAAAATATCTTTTCTTAAAAAAATATCTTTCATTGAAATTCTTAGAAACTTATTATGCCAATTTCAAGTATTATACTTCTGAATTTTTACTTTTAATTTTTTTTCCAATTTAACTCAAAAAGTTAATTTTTAAATGGCCCATGTCATGCATAAAAAAAAATTTTATGTCATACCCAAATATCTAGTTTATGTTTTGGATAAAAAAATTTCGCTTGCAATTTCTCGATTGGTATTTCTTTTTCCGGAGCACGTCCGAATACAATTGGACATGCTGACCCAAGTGAACCTAATGAAAATACTAGACATTATAATTTTTTCAAACTTCCCCACTTAAAACCTCATCCACTGATTCATTTAAAAATAATCGCTTATCCAAGTCAGTTTCTCCTCTCATCTCACCTCATCTATTCACATCATCTCATCTCATCATATCTCATCTCATCTTATATGAATTTCTCTCATCTCATCTCTCAGCACAACACCAAAAGTTACTGTTGAGCGTTTTCACGCGTGACGGACGGACATTCGTTCGTATTTTCTAAACATTTTGCTCGATGGCGCAGACTAATAAAAATGACACGATGAATCAACTACTGAAAAAAGAGGGGGACATTTCCTAACTAAAATCGGTTTTTAAAAATTACACGCAAAAGACATGAATATTCCATGCTTACTATTCCACTTCATAGCTCTACTAATTGAGATGAACTTTTTTGCGATAAAATCGATTTTTATTTAGGTAAAAAGATCAGGAATTAGAATTTGCAAATGATTCTCTCAAAAGTCATCGACTTTTTCTGCTATCCAACAAAACGTTTTGCTTTGCGTCCAGATCTCAACCCAATAAAAAACCTTTGGGGCATACTTTCCTACAAAGCTTACATGCACGGAGTACAATTTAGAGCATTGAAAGAGTTAAAGGAGGCTATTGTGAAGGAGTAGGCGAAATTGGATGTTTCCATACTGGAAAAGTTAATAGATTCAATGCCAGGGCGTATAATAAAGTCATTAAATAGCAAGGGAGGGATTGTAAGTTCATTTATTTCGCTACGAAAAATATTAATTTAATTTTTGAAAAATGTTACATAACATTATAAAACTTTCTTTGGCCTTTTTGGAATTGTTATTTGTTAGCTTAAAGGAAAAATTATATATAACAAAAAATCTTTAAAATTATAGTTTAAATAAAGGTTTTTATGTTTGTACGTTCAATTATTCGCGCACCTTAAGTTTATGGTTAATTGTGTGTATAGTTAACATAATAATATAAACCTTATTAATTCTAACGAGATGTACAAATGCATTTTGTTGTAATTTTATATTTTTTAATGCACACAAAGCAACGCTGTATGTTGATAAAATGATTAAATTTGTCGTTTTCATTCTTTAGGCTTGAAAACATGACGGACGGACAAAATTCAAATAACTGTAAAAAAAAAGACCTATTTGGCTTCGAGAGACAAATATTTGTTTACAATAAAAGAGTTATATCTCAGCTTTGTATATAAAATAACAAACGCCTATGACGATTTTTTACAGTACAAATTGATTTTAAGCATGTTTTTTCGTGACGTACGGACAAACAAATCGAAAAATGTATAATAAATTGTAGATTGAAAACTAATTTATTAATAATAAAATATAAAAGCTTAAAATATTCAACAGGGCTTCTACATTATGTAAAAAAAATATTATCATACATATTCGCTAAATTTAAATGTTTCACATATCATCTTAGTGATCACTCACATAAGCTGCTCTTCTGTTATTCTGTTGCTGCTTCCATTAAAATACCTATCTTAATATGGTAGTTTTTTTCTTTTATAAACTATCCAATGTGTCAACTGTGATATTGTGAGTAATAAATGTCAAAAAACACTATTTTGAAAATGGTTCTCCATGTCCGTGTTTTCGTGAAAACGCTTTGCTTTAATTTTATTTTTTTATTTTAAAAAATTAAAAAAAAACATTTTTTTTAAATTTTTAGTTTTCATATTTTCAAATCGCTAGTACAGCCTGCAGTGCTTGACATATATTATACGAGTCACGAAGGAGTACACATCAGAAAGACATGATTTGGCCATTATCTACTATTTCATTGGCTAAAATCTTTATAAAACGGTTCTATAAATAATTTCCTTGACTGACTATTTAAGCATTGGAAATTTCTATTAATAATTATTCGAAGTGAACATGAACCTACAGCTTATAGCCGAGTCCGAACGACGGTTTTTTAAATAAATGGAAATTTTCTCGATTTATCTCTAAAAAGGTTTTGTTATGTCTTCATAAAATGTTCTTCCATAGCCAGAAATTGTGATGCATAAAAATAAAAACTAAATATAATATTTTAATTTTTAATCTTTTAAAGTTCTTCAAGATCGCACGTGAAGCTCTTTATGTTTACACTTTTAAAGTTCTTCAAATTCATTATCCTAAAACTTAAGCTTCTTGCACATACATTCATCAGATCGAATAATAAATACATTTTCTCAACTCACACTAAATTATTTGTATTTAGCAAGCAGCTCAGCTGAAAACTCAGTTGATGAAAAAAGAGCTAAATAAATGCAAGCTACTCAATAATTAAGCCACATATCTACTTTTCTGGTGTAACCTAATATTATTACAAGCATTTTCTCTACGCCAACATAGTATTCTTTCCTTTTAAGAAATTTGATATAATTTCATCTAAAAATATCTTCAATTTTTATTAACTGAAATTTAGCTTAGAATGTCAATTAAAATGTATTCTGCTTGTCATTTGAAGAATGGTTTCCATTACTTAAAATTAAAATTTCATTCTTCATTCATGTTTGTTGTTGTTGTTGTTTTTTACTGACAGCTTTGCAACTTTATCTCAAGTGAGATTCAAATTTCTGTCAATACAATTTGTTCATTGTTTTAATTTGTAAGTGTCTACTGTATTGTCTGACAGATACATATATCTACCCATACATTAAAGCAATTGTTAGATGGAAATGCGCTGCGAAGCATGTCAACTTATAGTTTGCTTTGTGGCGCGGAAATGGAAGTAATACAACAGACACACAGATACACTCACACACAGCTACGCTTACTTCCATAGACACGTCAGTGTGCACACACCCACACATATGCACGAGCGCGCCGACTTGCTTGCTGTGTCAGCCCCAAAAAGTAGGCAACATTTTTCTTCTTTTTTCGAAAAAAACACAAAGTTCCGCCTTTGCACTGCTTGCTCACTTGTAAGCTATCGTTTTTATATGTTTTAGATGTTGTGCATGTGCCAGCATCATACAATGGCTTTGTTACCTTGCCAAGGACGCTCCTTGCGCCGCATTTACTCCGCTCGCTGCTCTGCTGTTGATGTCCTGCCAATGCCAACTGTCTGCCGTCAGCTGACCTCATCACAAACACACAGACTTGTTAACAGTTGCTGCCCTTTAGTACGACGGACTAGTACGTTACTGACGAATCTTCAGTTTATTTTCTAAAGAATTAGTTTTTCCACGTAGCCAAAAGCCACACATATTTCCGGCATTTTGCTAGACTTTCTGACAGAGAAGTCCTGAGTGCCGCACCTAACATATTACCTAAGAACATTGCTGAGCAATCCTGCTTGGCTACTTGGGCTGTCAGTAAGCTTTTTGTTTTTACAAAATGTACGAAGTGGTGCTTAGCTATCCTGGCATTTATCTGCGCAAAGAAACTCTCTAGAGATTTTCCAAGAAAACCGGCAAAGTACGATGGACGATAAGTATAAAGATTGTTTTCTATCTTGTTTTCCAAGAAGAAAAGGTAAGAGTCTAATTGGAAGCAACTCTTGATAATCAAAAAATATTTTTAGTAAACATCGGCAGCTCAGCGTAGTTCCGAGAGGAAAATTGAAGAGCCTTATTCGAAGCAAATCTTGATAAGGGCAATTTTACTCCGTATTCCTTAAAAACTTTAATGGCTGGAGCAGTTTAATACCACACAGTGTTAATTTTTAATTTTATAGAATATCTATTCTGGTTGCTTAGTATGAAAGAGTCCATTTAAGTACCAATATCCTAGAACTTTGAGGTCTGCTCCTTTGCTGTTTGACTCCAAATGCCGATACAATTTTGTTGGAAAATATGTAAACAAAATGCAACTAGAAAATAAATCAACAGATGGCTCACCCTATACAAAAAGATATAACTATAAAAAATTACGTATACGTAATTTGCCCTTACAGTTTAAAGTAGTAAGGGCTTAAGGTAGCCATTGATAGATCGATAAACCAATTATGTACAAATGTTATGCGTATTATTAAATATTTAAAGTTTCAGCTCAGTCCAAACATTTCTCAGCTTTCCTCCATTTTAGCCCAGTGTGCAATGCTCGCAAAATAAACTATCCGAGGACTGTAGTAAATATATTATAAGGGTGGAAATTGATCCCTACAAACAATAAAGGCGTTTCACTAAGGGGACATACATACATATACATGGGACTGTTTGTATGTGAGTTTTTGTTTGCTCTCTAATATGAGACAAACAAACAGCCATACGAACTTTATTACACTGTGCAGAAAGGTGTGAAATTCAATTTTTTGCTTAGCCATTGTTACTAGCGTTGCAATCTTTCAATCTTGCCCGTTTACTTTTTTTGTTGTTGTTGTTTAGTTTTTTGAACCTGACATTGTCCATTTTCATTATTATAGCCATTTACGTTGACTCTTGCCTGCTGCTGAGTTGTTGGCTAAAACTAAAGTATGTATTGACTGGCAGACATATTGCGGGCCATGCTTTGAACTTGACCAAAAGCACAAATTAAATTCCAGTTCAAGTTAAAAGCAAAATCAAATAATTGAATTGTGTATATGTCAGCGTTCAATGTGTTTGTAAGTATAAAAAAGTGTTTGTCTCTGAGCTTAAAAATTCGTTAGAAGGCTTCAGAGACATGCAAGCCAAATAAAATTCTAACCAAAGGCTAAAGGACAAGAGCTGTCTGCAACAGTAGCACCACAATCAGTAGCAGCCACCAAATGCAAATCAAATCAATGCCGAACTGTCGACTGTGTCGACTATGGACTGCCCGGGCGGGCAATAAATTTCAAATGAAACCATTCGATGGCATAAATTATAAAATAGGTTTACCAAGGCGTTGCAATATTCAGCTTTCCGCATGGGGCTTTTGTGGTCGCAGTGGCTTTGTGGCCTCCACCGCTCCCAATCAGCTGACAGCGAGAAGCAGTAAATAAATCCAATGGTTTATTGGAAAATTGGTACGAATAAAATTTCGAATAGAAGCTAATTTTGTGTCCAGCGTAGGTTTTATGCGCTTTGTGGCAGAAGTGTCTTAAGTGAAATGAATGAAATGTATGTAATTTGCTTGGGATACGAAGTAATAAAGGAACTGAGTGTTTATTCATTGCACGAATATTCCTTAGTGTATTGTACATTGTGCATAGGAGTTTCTGATTATAAATTCAATTTTTAAATTAACCAAAATAGACTTATCAATCGATATACCTTTGTCCATCTGTCAATAGAAACACCTTATTCATAAAAATGCGAGAAAATCAACATTACAAATCCAAACAAGAAATTAAGCCGAGTATGCCGTCCCATTTGTCAGATGTGTTTATTATTTTTAGGAATAAAAGGAAAAATATTAATTTCTTTAGACACTTTTTATATGCTTTCAAATACTTACAGCTTTATAATCTTACTATTAATAAGATTTACAATATATTACTGCGTACACATATCTAGTTTGCATGTGATGCTCTTTTATAAGAATTTTAAGTAATGCTTAAAAGTAATATGCTCTTAAAAATAGAGCATTTAAAATTTTAAACGATAAAAACAATAATTTAATAATATTAGAAACTACAAATTGTACCACTTTCGCACTACTTGACTCCATAAGTTGCAACAATAAATTCTTTCAAAAAATAAGCAGTTGCCACCTCACTGCAGTGATCTTATGTCACCAATAGGCAGTAGTGTGACTGCTTGAACTGCTTAGCGAGCGTAGCGGTGAAAACGTGCATATTCTCACCAATACCAGCTTGATACGCTATGTATTGTTCAGTATTAGTGTGTAGAGTTAGTATAAGTGTGTAGGTGTGAGTGTAGAATAGGAGACAGGGATAGCATAGGTTAAAGCAGTGATAAGCAATAAGCATACAAACAAACGTTTGTTTGAGGGAGTTAGCAGCACAGTAAGCAATGGCGCACGAGAGAGCAAGAACCGTTATCAAGCAAAAACGCGTGAGAGATTTTCTAATACACGGACCATGCATGAGCCGACTGCGCTGCGGCAGAATTGGCTGCAATAGCTTCGAGAGTTAAAGCGATCTCTGTTGAGTGCCGCTTAGGAATTATTAAATTATTTATTTAGAAGATCAACTTATACTTCAAATTATAAGAAACCAATATTTATTTTTTAGTCGTAGCATCAGTGGCCTCTAAATTAGTTGCTATTTACAATGACTGATATTTAGTTATATTTAGGAATTAAATAATAATAAATGTGTTTCGGAATTAAATGATTGTATCTACATACTTATTTGAACATCTATATTTAAATTAGGTGGTTTATGTTACACTTATATATAAATTTAATGAAATTTTTAAACGCATCTTGGTAAGAGAGGGATAATGATTCATTTGTAGTTAGTTGCAAAGGCACAGCATTCTGAAAGTATGTGCTAAATCGTCAGGAGGGCGTCGCTATTACAAAATTGGAAACATCGTTCCCTGGCAGTGTCGTATAAATAGGTTAGGTGAGATCACTCCAGTTGACACTTAGGGGGGAGTCATACATAAACTGCATAGCCCTTAGTGGAACCGAAAGATGCGACTGGTGTACGTTAGTTACCGAGAATGCGCTGCTTGGCGAACGCCAATAACTTTTGAGGTACCCTGTCGGCTGCCTCTTCCAGTGTAGGTATTTGGACTTCTCTGTGGCTCTTCACAATACCAGACCTCCAAAGAGTAGTACTGGCCGCACGACTGAGATGAAGATCGAGTGCTTTAGTCTTGGTAACAGACCCCACGTGCTACTCAGCATCATTTGTGATTGTGGCTTTCTTCACCCTTTCCTCAACATTTGGTTTCCAGCTCAACATGCTGTCCAATACTATTCCTAGATATTTCATGGTTTTTTAAAGCTCGAGTGGAAAGCCATTTATAGATGGCGGAGTACATGGCGGTATTTTATATCTTTTGCTGAAGAGAAATAGGTCCGTCTTGTCCGCGTTGATACTAAGTCAGACTTCTGTCGCCTACTTCAGTATCTCTTCTAGTGTAATGTCCATGACCGAACTAATTGTCATAAGACATTTGCCCACGATTATTATGGGTATGTCATCCGCATAGATAGTTATCCTTGGGGCCTTCCGTTTGAATTTAGGTAAGATGTCGTTTAGCACTAGATTCCATAATAAGGGTGACAATACTCCGCCTTGTGACGTGGCTCTGTGCGCCTCTTTTATCATGGTCGTGGTTCCCAATTCAACTCTAATTTTCCTGCTCAATAGGGTTTGTATCCAGGAGCTTATGGCCTTCTGACATACATTTCGCATTGCGACTTTCGTGGACACATTGTTTAATGCACCCAGGAACGCTCCCAGGGCGTGATCCTTGTGTTGCACGGCTTTTTCGTTGAAGGACTCCTGCGCGCAGGGGTTTGGTTGCATTTTGTTCCTGGGAACAACCCCATAGTATTTTATGCCCGCTGCCAGGCACCTCTGGCCTTGGCTCCAATGTAGCAACACCAGACTTGGAAAGCCGGATACTGCTGCGCTATTGCCTCAGCTAGACCATGCACTGGCCCAAGCGTCGAGGGAGGACAAGTGCCTGACTCTGGTGCTTCAGCCAATACACAGTCCATTGCCCTGCCGGTAGCCTCTTTGAGGAAATATGAGTGGGTATTCTTGTGAGCTTAACGACAACCAATTATCTTGTATTAGCTTATACAACCTGGTTGCATCAGTGAGTCTGTTTGTATCAAGAGGAGGTTTTAGATAACAAGCCGAGTAATGATGTATTTTTATGTACATACTCGATTTATGTTACGATGACGCCCTGGGACCCATACCATTTTTATTTTCTTGTTATCTGTCAGTATGTCGAATATGTAATTGGAGTATATGCACTTTGTGTAAGGGTTGACGATACTTTTGAATAGAGGTTAAGGAATCTGGGCAAATGCCAAATTTATTCTTTGATCTATTTGCAAGTTCTACGGCTTTTAGGATCAATTAGTGCTGGTTTGGCGAAAGTTCTAGGATTTGAAGAGGACCGAGTTTTTTATAAGACGGATCTGCAGCTAAATCTGCAGCAGTCTGCAAGTCTATTTCTTGTCAAAAGAGTCAAGAGTGAGAAGTGGCCAGCTAATCTGTAGTGTCCAGAGTTTCAATTAGAGTGAATAAGTGAGTGCCAAATATTTTTAGGTGTAATGCGAAAACTAGAAGGACAGATAACTCTATTTTCAAAATTTAAAGAATTAGGCCTGCTCAACATGTTTTAGTCATTTCAGTAGTAAAATGGAAATCTAAAGCCGAAAATGAAGACTGAAAATGTTTTCATGCAACGGATTTCGAGATACGAGCTGTGTTCAAAAAGTATATCTAATTTTGAATTTTCAGGGGCTACGTATATTCGAATTTAGATTTTTTTGTTTCGTTATGTTGGTACTCATGTCACTCACTTTTAAGATCAATTAGTGGTGGTTTGGCGAAAGTTATAAAAAAAAAAATTTCATGCAACGGATTTCGCGATATTTCGAAAAATCCATTTGTCGATAGTTAAAAAAAAGTATCTTTACTCAAAAGCAAATAAATCTGATTGCACTTAAATGATTTTGATTAATTTTTAACCAAGCTATGGATAATTAAATAACCATACGCAATAACATTTGGAAATCATTTTTGACAAATTTACGGCTTTGTTGCTATTTATCCATTTATAGGAAATTTTTAGTCATTTTCAACAAATGATTGAACCAACAAAACCAGCCTTTATCATGTCAATACTCGATTTCTAAAAAAGTAAAAGCAGGTTATTCAACCTCCAGCCACAGTACCAACTGATATGGAATAAGAACGCATTTTGAGTTTTTGAGCGTAATCTTAAGTATCTAAAGTAGCATAAGATGCAAAATATTTTCAGGAATCGAATCTATTATGTACCGTAAAAATTTATAGACCCAACAATTAGTAAACTATAATGCGCCGGTATACACCTTATATTTTATATATTACGGCAATGCGGCTTTTTGTAAATTTAAAGAAGAAAGACTCCATGCTATCTACGCACACACACACACACAACATGCACATGCACTTGCACCCACACACATACAAATTTACGCCCTTCTGCTTGCTTTTCCTTTTAATTGCACGGCGTATCAACGTCAGCTGCATACGACGATGAAACAACAACAGAACGTCAACATCGTCGAATGGGTTTTCCGGGGGGCTTTCCCGCGATAGCCGCTTTCATGTTCTGTGCGTTTTCCCGCTTGTTGACTCACGCGCAAAGGATTTCGCTGTCATTAACACGGCTTACACGCACACACACACACACACACACTGAAACGCATACACGGCCAATGTCCGACATGTTTTATCTTGCGATCTGTGCTTTATTCCGCTCATTGGCCGCATCTTGGTGCCGCTTGGCCATACCAAAGCAGCTGCCAGTGCTGCCACTTGCAATTATATTTTAATTTAATTCATTTTTATGCCCTTTTCACACGGCTGTCTTGCAGTTTTAATGCACACGAGGCCTGAAGGCAACCTTCATCCGATTTTATTGCACCGTATTGCTTGCCATATGCCGTGTTTTTTTAATTACACAAGACATTCACGGCAGAAGTAAACTGGGGCTTGGGTAGATGTAATTAAGCAAATGACGCTTATATTACATGCGATATGCCATTTAATTAATCAAACACACATTAAGTATACGTCTGGTTGTCTATATATAGAATATATGCTAAGTGCGACTGCGATAAATTACAATGAATTTGAAAAAGGCCTAACGCCTGCCTGCCTACTATATAGCCACTCAATTAATCAAACTCAATGGCGTAACACGCATACGCCATGTGGTACAGACCAAAAATTGACCGTTGACTGTCTTTCATTACGTTAAGAGAGTTGTTCATGTGCAAATTTTTATAGCTCGGTGCAACGTTTTTGCCAGAAATAAAAATGTGCCTTAATTAACAAGCCAATTTCAAGGAAATCTTTCATGTCATGCTTTAATTTTGGTGTAAATTTCTAATTACAAAAAAATCCATTTTACAATACATCAAATGTCAGAATCATTCAATTTGCCAAAGTTCAACAAAGTAAAATGCCAAATGTATTAATTGCAGTTCATTCAAGTTTGCTTTCAATTAAGTTCAGACATCTTGAATGCTAATTAAAGGCAAGGCCAGTGTTGGATAAGGCAAGTAAGGCAAAGAGTGCATTTTCGTTAGCCTCTTTGCAGTTGTGAAGAATCAAAGAACAACCTTGAGACAAAGGTTTGGTTTGACATGGTAAGACATACTTAATTGGGGCTAGTGGCTATAAAAGTGAAAGGATCTGGAAAACATTTGCTCTACAGAAAGAACTAAAATACGAGATGTGTTCAAAAAGTATTGCGAATTTTGAATTTTCGCAGGTTACGTATATTCGAATTTCGATTTTTTTGTGGCTTTATGTTGGTATTCATGACTTTCACTTATGCCGACAAGCTCGGCCATTTTGAATGTTCACTTAATTGTTGACAGCTGCTTTGCTTGTAAGTGTTTTGGCTCGTTTTCGAGTTTTAGCTATTCAAAAAAAAAGCATCAAAGAACCTGAATCAAATTTTGTGTGAAAAAGGAAATTAAGTGCGCGGATGCATTCCGAATGTTTACTGTGGCATACGGAGAAGCTACCTTGGACCGAAGCAACGTTTATGGGTGGTTCAAAATGTTCTCAGAAGGCCGAGAAGATGTGAACGACGAAAACGTGCCGGACAGCACTTCAACAACAGATGAAAACATTAATGAATTGGTGGCCAATCGTCGAATCACCGTTAGAGAAGTTGTTGAGGACCTATACATATCGATTGGCTCGTTCCATTCGATTTTTATCAATGATTTGGGCATCAAAATTGCTCAATTTCGACCAAAAACAGCATCGCATGAACATTGCTAATGAGATGTTGAACTCTGTCCGCGAAGACCAAAATTTGCTCCAGAGGGTCTGGTGACGAATCGTGGGCTTATGGTTATGACTTGGAAACCAAAACTCAATCATCTCAATGGAAGCTGCCGCAAGAACCAAGACCGAAAAAAGCGAAAGTGAAAGTTTTGCTTACAGTTTCCTTCGATTGCAACAGGGTAGAACGGTCAATAAGAAATATTAACTGCAAGTTATGCGCGCTTTGCGCGAAGCAATCCGCCAGAAACGCCCGGATTTGTGAAAGAACAACAATTGGCTTTTGCACCACGATAACGCCCCTGCTCACACATTGATGCTTGTGCGCGACTTTTTGGCCAAAAACAACACACTAATGATGCCGCAGCCACCGTATTCCCTAGATCTGGCCCCCTGTGACTTTTTCTTGTTCCCTAAACTGAAGAGGCCCATGAAGTTGACGACGCTACGCTACGATTGACGAGATAAAGATGGCATCGAAGAAGGAGCTGAACAAGATAAAAAAAAGGTTTTTTGAAGTGCTTCGAAGATTGGGGATTATTATATATATTCCTAAATTAATAAATAATTTTTGAAAAAACACAAAATTCGCGATACTTTTTGAACACAGCTCGTACATAATTGGCGCTAGTGGCTATAAAAGTAAAAGGATCTGGTTGGCATTTGTTCTACAGCAGGAAATAATTAAATATCGTGATTTTTTGTTCATATGAATTGATTCGTTTCCCTTCTCAAGTATCTCTTACTATATTAATTTCGTTTATTTCCACTAATGGTTTTGTATTCATTTGACTTCTTGCTTTCAAACACATTTTCTTTCTTCTCAAGGGCGCAAAATTCTTACCAAACTTCATTCGTTTTAACAGCTTAGTTTTTCTTACTATTTACACTTGCTGCAGTTTTCTTTTTCCATTCAAAAGCTTTCCCCAAGCTGCGTTCTAGCTGCGCTTAACTGCAAATTCCAAGCATATCTGAAAACGGAAACAACTTGAAAGCATTTAACGTGACCACATCGACAGCTGACACCCGCCGCTGCCACTTAACCAACATTTCTACTTAACTCTGACTGTAACTGTATTCAATGGCTGCTATGAGACGCTGCAAACGGCAACAGGACTCAATCTCAACTGTCGCATCCTTATCAACGTCATCAAGCGCAATGTTTGTCTCTGCTGCATGTAGACAACATGGTTATTGCACAACACTGGCAGTTGGTTGGTGGATGTCATTGATGCTGGGTCTCTCTCTCTGCTGGCTGGCTGGTCACCATTTTGTTAAAGAACATTGTCGCAGCTGACATTTGCCGTTAGCTGACTTGTTGTTGTGGCTTAAATCCGGGTTGTGGGCCAAAAAGGGTTTGCTTATGTACGGGCATTACTGACATTTCTCATTATGTTCTGCATTTTATTTTAGGCACTCTGTTTGCTCAGCCTCCATGCCAGTTGCATGTTGTGGACTTTGGACTTTTTTTTTGGTCTCTCTTTTATGAATGTTGCTCATAAAGTAAAAGGAAGGGTATATTAAGTTCATCTGAATATGTGTAGGATACAAAAATTAAGCATTTGCGAAACATGAAACTTAACTCATAGTAGGTTTGTGTTTTAAAAAGGAGCTAGAGATAGGGTTTTAAGTTCAGAAGCATCCCGAATACTAATAGGGATCAATGCCTACATATTGGTATCGATCAAATAAAGGGTTTTCCAACCAGAGGTGTTATTTTGAATCACCCGGTATTTCGGTAGTTGTCACTTTTGAAGCTTTTATTCTTTGATATTTCACAAGTAGAAATCGCGCCATTACTAAAAATGGAATGATACTTATTATGATATTAAAATTCTCTTCAAAAATAGTGAAAATCTGGCATTCACAGTTCGCAAAACTAAAGCATTTTTGGGTCGTCGTGAAGCACCTTGTCGTACCGCAATACAGAAATTGTTGGAAAAATTCGAACTGTTGGAACAAGCCTATTTTGCATAAAGACTTGGGTCTTAAGCCTTATATAAAGTTCAGTTAATACAAGAACTCAAGCCGGACGATCATCAACAACGTCGTGTCTTTGCTGATTCGGTCCTTAAAATGCATAAAAATGATCTGCAATTCCATCGAAAAATCATCTTGACTGATAAGGCCCATTTCCACCTCGGTGGCTACGACTCTAAACAAAATTGTCGCATCTGGGGCTCGGAAAACCCAAGAGTTATTGTTGAGAAGCCTCTCCATCCTCAAAGTGTGACTGTTTGGTGCGGTTTATGGTCCGGTGGGGTCATTGGACCTTACTTTTTCGAAACTGAGGTTGGATCAACAGATACGGTGAATGGACTGTGCTATCGAGAGATGATTAATGATTTTTTATGGACGGAGTTGGATGGTATTGAACTGGACAACTCTTACTTTCAACAAGAAGGCGCTACGTGCCACACAAGCAACGAAAGCATTGCGCTTTTACGGGAAAAGTTTCCGAACCATGTTATCTCTCCAAGAGGTGATCACAATTGGCCACCTAAATCTTGTGATTTAACACCTTGCGACTTCTTCCTTTGGCGCCACGTGAAAGATAAGGGTACGCCAACAGCCCAGCGTCGATTCGAGTCCTCAAAGATAGAATTTGTGAGGCTATCGAGGGCATAGGGCAGCCACTTTGCGATTTGGTTATGGAAAATTTCATGAAAAGGTTATGGTCCTGTAAGCGTGGTTGTGGTGGCCATTTGGCTGATGTTGTTTTTCATTATTAACGGCATACCTTCCTCTTTATTGTGAAATAAACATCCGATCATTTAACTCAAAAAATTACATTTCTCTTTGAATACCAAAAGTAACACCTCTTATTGGAAAACCCTTTATATGTTGTGTTTGTAAACAGAAGGACTCATAAAGTTAACAGAAAACTATGCTCGCAGTCTCTAATATATCATTGAAATATATCTCTATTCTTCCAAAAAAATATATTCCTAAATTCCTACCCACTTGTTATTTACGTACGTCAAAAAAAGTCTTCAAAAACTGAGTATATCCAAGTCGGTCAAATTTCACTTTAAAGTTAAAAATTTTTCGTTTTCGTTTTGTTTTTTGTTGGTCAACAAACGCTGCTTGCCAGCAGAGAGAGCGGGGCATTCATTATGGTTTTGTTTTCTTTGGCATTTTCCAACTCGGCTGCATTTGTTATTTTCGACTCAAGGACATGCACACAAGTAAGGCGGCAACACGCCCACAAAAACTGCCGCTTGCAGTTGTTGTAATACTCTTTGGCAATGCAACCATTCAGTCTTTGCTGGTTTACTCTGCAAAGTGTGATAAATTATTATATATGTTGTATATGTTGTTTGCCTTTGTTGCAAACTGTATTTAATGTCCTTTGCTGTTGTTGATTGTGCTTCAAAAAATGTCTACCATATTTTACTTTGTGCCTCAGAAGTCTGCAACTTGCAACAATTCGTAAAATTAATTAACAAATATTTATCAAGCAAGCCGCCTGTTCAAGCACAGATTTGCTTTGCTTTAAAAAATAACTTAACGTATTTTGTTTGAAATTTGGCCAGCTAAAAATAACCAACACCAACTAAGTTGAGGAGCTATAAATTGCAACGGCTCAGTGTATTGGCTTTTATGTCAGCGTCAATGCACACAAAATGGAGTTCTTGCAGCCAACTAAACTAAATGAAACAAAACTTTCAAGAGGGAAGCCAGAGGTGCGCTGAAAAGACAACATTTGGCAGCACTCACTTGGCTACTTGGCCAGCACATCAAGAGCGTTGAAAGCTGATACACTCAGCTTAAATGCATACAGTTGCAGTCTCACACACACACACCCCCACACACACAGATACGTGTGGCAACGGTAATGCAGCTACCATTTCCGGTGCGCTTGATGAACCGTGAAGCAGTGCAATAGCAGCTGCAGCAGAACCAAAGTAGTCTTGAAATGATTTTATTGGCGCTGAGCGTGTCTTTGTGTGCGCTTTTGTTGTTGTTGTGTGCAGTATTTGAACTGCTTGAAAGTTTGCAGTGTCCATCGGCCATTTTATGTGCGCTCTCTCACTCTCTTTGTTACTATCACGCTCTTGCTCTGCTTTACTAAAGCGTTCACTCATGATTTTAAATTTATATTGCCTAATTTTAGGATGCAGCATAAATTATTACTACTTTGTATAGCTAGTTTGGTTGCTTTGGCGCTATTTTATAGACGCAAGAGATTTTTCTTTGATATTTCATGGGTCATAAATTTCGATGGTAAGACTTGTAGCTCAGATGGTCGTGCTGAGAAATTTAAGTTTTTAAAAGCGCGTGTTGCAAGGCTTATATCAGAGTAGCAACTGGGACTAAGATGCGGTAAAAGTTTCATTTTTAGCTTAAGGCAATATAAAAGTTCTATAACAGATATCCATGGCAAACTGTTGTCTTTCTACATTGTCGCAGGAGAGTATATACTTAAGTATGATGCAGCTATGGATACTGCTTGTCAGAAAACATGGAAGCAGATTTGAATTATTGTACAAAAACATAAAGTCGACTTTTTCGATTGTTAGGCATTCATGTGAGACTCTAATTGGCTATTTCATAATAAGAAAAAGTGACTCTTCAAAGACTTGTAAGATCTTGCTGACGCTATATATTGACTTATTTTGAAATTTTTTTTAACCAATCTTTCGTTTTTTGTGAAATTATGTCAAGTTGCAAATAATATCTTATACTGGAAATTGAAACATTTATTATCAAAGACCGATGAGCTGCTTTCAAATAATACGCTTAAAATATTGAAGTGTTCGTATTGCTAAATAGACATGGCTGCAAAGATATTTTATAAATACAAGATATTGCCAGGAATTTTTTGGTCCTACGCCTCCCAGTGTCTGTTACATGAAGTATGTCCAAAAGTAGCACTCACCAATATTAAAGGACAAAAAAAATTATATTTATATCTAGCTTTAAAAAAATTATTTTATTTTAAAAGCAAAAAAAAAATTTTATGTTCCAACTTATTTTTAAAGTAAGTTCCATTTTTGCAGCTTTAAAAATGAGAATATCTATTAAATGCCAAAAAAAGTTTATGTTCCAACTAATTTTTAAGGTAATTTCCTTTTTGCAGGATACTTAAGTTTTTATTTTACTTCTGAAAATCTTATGAAATAAATCTAAAAGTCATTTCTAATTATAAATTTAATTTTACTTAAATTTAAATTAAAGTCTGCCTATATTGTTAAACCCAAAAATTGCATCGATTGTCTTTTAAAATGCACCAAAATTGCTAAAAATCTTCAAAAAAACCTCCTTACGGATCCCACCTTCTTTATATTTGTCAAATCTACTGTCCCTTACTCACTTTTACTGTATTGCAATTTTTTGTTGCCTACTTTTATGCTGCAGTAACAATTATTCTCTTTGATTGGTGGGCGGCCAGCTCAGTTCCTTTGGGTTTCTGCTTCTAAAAACTAAAGAAAATTTTTCCTAAAATAAAATTCAACTCTGCCTGTATTGTTAAATTAAAAAGTTTCATCGATTTTCCTTTAAAATACACTTTGCCAAAAAATCTTCAAAAAAAACCTTCTCCACCTTCTTTATATTCCTTTATTCTACTGCCCCTTTGCCACACATAACTTTCACAGTCTTGCAATTTTCGTTGCCTACTTTTGTGCTGCCGTGCAAATTATTCTCTTTGATTGTGCGGTCAGCTCAGTTCCTTTTGGTCTCTGCTTCTAAAAACTAAAACTAATTTTTCTTAAATTAAAATTCAACACTACCTATATTGTTAAATTAAAAAGTTGCATCTATTTTCTTTAAAAAACGCTCCTTAAAAAAATTCTTCAAAAAACCTCCTACACCTCCTTTATATTCCTCAAATCTACTGCCACCGATTTTACCTTTCAATGTCTTGCAATTTTCGTTGCCGACTATTGTGCTGCAGTGCAGATTATTCTCTTTGATTGGGCGGTCAGCTCAGTTCCTTCGGGTCTCTGCTTCTAAAAACTAAAACTTACTTTTCTTAAATTAAAATTCAACTCTGCCTATATTGTTAAACTAAAAAGTTGCATCGATTTTTCTTTTAAAATGCACTTTGCCAAAAAATTTTCAAAAAACTTCCTTCACTTCCTTTATATGCCACAAATACTGCTGCCTCTTTACTACCCACAACTTTCACTTTCTTGCAATTTTCGTTGCCTACTTTTGTGCTGCAGTGCAAATTATTCTCTTTGATTGGAGGTCGGTCGGTCAGCTCAGTTCCTTTGGGTCTTTGCTTCTCTACTTCTTTGCTTTCATTATATTTTTTTTTTCTTGGCATATTAATCCCTTTGACATTTCAAGGAAAAATTTATTTGCACATACTTTCGGATCAAGTTTGGCTAACCATTCTTTTACTCTGTCCCCTCCATTTTGTTGTCGTAATTGCGGCAAATCCTTTGCTGACAAACGGCATTTATTCGTCGTTTAGTTTTGCATTCAATTTTTATGCTAGGAATTTGTTAGCTAAGCTTTTGCTCAGCGCGCCCTTCTATCGCGAATTCTCATCAAACCCTAATTCCAAAAACCAACCCCACTCTGTGTGTATGTATCTGAGTGTGTGAGTGTGTTTGTTTGTTACGATATGTAAAATGGCCGGCTTATCTGGCTTACGCAATGCTGAGAGCACAAACATTAGCACAACCCGATGGTTTTTATATGTTTTTTTTTTGTTTCTTTGTTGCAAATGTTGGAATATATTCTATATATGTATATAGCTCTATAGACATGAAGCACATAAAAATCACTTTAAAATGTAACCAAGGCAACATTTCTGTTGTAATAATAAAAACTATAAATTAAACAGAATGCAAGGTGGAAAAAAAAAAATTTTGTGTAAGAGTTATTATGCAATTGTCGGTTATAATGATGGTTATAAAAAAACTAATAAGATGGCGTATTCGCGGGTTGCCGAATATGTGATACTCTTGTGCACTTGTCGCTTAACAAAGCAATCTACTGTTCAGTGTAGTAGATAATTCATTTTACCGAATATTATTTTAGAAACATCATAGAAAGTATAAGAAAAAAAACATATTTAAAAAATTTAAAAAAAAATTATTGATTAATATTATCTCTCTCGACTGAAGATTGAACCTTGTATATACTAGAGCCAACGTAAAAATTTATGAGGCATAGCTATGAATATTTGTCTCTGTTTCTCTCTAAGTTAATTTTCGGTGATTTCGCAGAAAAATTTGTATTAGAATGAAATCCATGTACAGGCGCCTTAAATAAGCTATTTGGAATATTTTATAATTTTCCAGCGCCAAGTTAAGCCATATTGCGTATACGCAGTGTTGACGCATTGCTCGACAATGGGCTAATCCCCTAGACTATTCTATTATTAAAGAATTTTATCTTTCATTTATTTTATTTAGGAAGAATAAAATATTTTTGCAAATCGAAATGATTAATAAATTTGTACTCAGTAATTTTTAGTTTTCAGCTCAAAATTTTTCCAAAATGAAGTGTCCACAGACGCTAGTGTGGCTGTCTGACAGGGTGTGTTTTGCAGAGGATCAGCATAAGAAGCAAAAGGTAACTTGAATATACACCTTTAAAACAAAAAAAAAATGTTTGCCAATAAGCCACATAAAAGTCTTTTAAACTGATGTTGCGTATACGCAACAGAGGAAAAAATGGGTTAAAGATCTTCTTTCTAACAAGACGCTTATATTTAAAGAAGGCTATGAAATTATTTTAAAATTTTTTACTCTACCCAAAGGTATAGTAAACTTTGTTAATTTATAAACAAATCAGTGAATAATATTTGGCAATTTAACTCAAAATAAAATGAAGTCAAAACTTTTCGAAATCAAACCTTAGTTTCAGTCATCGTGCCATGTTAAGTTATTGTAACATTGATAATTTGATGGAGAAAAATAATATATGATAAAAAATTTTGAGATATACAGGGTAGTGTTTGTAATTTGAACTACCGATTATTTGACTTTTAAAACGTCAAATGTCATTCATATATTGGTAAATATTTAGTAAAAACATTGACGTTTACGAAATGGGAAGCCGCTTGACCTTCCGAAGCGGCTACGGTTCGCAAATTGGGCGGAAGATCGTTTGGCCGAAGATGACAAAGCTCATTTCCACCTCGGTGGTTATGTTAATAAACAAAATTGTCGGATCTGGGGCTCAAAAAATCCGCAAGCGTTCTAGGAGAAGCCAATGCAACCACAACGAATGACTGTTTGGTGTGGAATTTGGTCTGGCGGCGTCATCGGTCCATTTTTCTTCGAAAATCAAGAAGGAGCCGCCGAAACCATCAATGGCGTGCGCTACCGCGCAATGTTGACCGACTGGTTCTTCGAACAAATTGAAGATGAAGCCTTGGACGATATTTGCTTTGAACAAGACAATGCCCCATGCCACACAGCGAACGCCACAATCGATTTTCTGCACACAATCTTGAGAAATCGCTCAATCAGCTGAAATTGCGTTGTGAATTGGCCACCAAGAAGCTGCGATTTAACACCTTTCGATTATTATCTTTGGGGTGCGGTGAAAGATGAATGTTATGCCAACAATGCGCAAGCAATTAATGAGCTGAAGGACGAGATTGGAGCCGCTATTGCCAGGATAAGGCCCGAAACAATTGAAAATGTTTTCAATAATTGGACCGATCGAGTGGCATACTGCCAAGCCAGCAGTGGTGGTCATTTGACCGAAACTATTTTTCATAAATAAATGTCATGAACCAACCTTTCAAATAAAGCTTTGAACATTGAAAAATATTCAACCGTTTTGTTTTTATAGCAAAATTAAATTCCAATTTTTATATTGACCACCCTGTATAAGTCACAACGATTAAATCCTGTTCACAAAATTCTCAAAATCGCCTAAAGCATAGATTTAACACCACGCGTCTATTTGTCAATTCTATACTAATCCATTGTACAATTTTTTTCAAAAATATAATTTTTCACAATTACAAAACAAAATTTTAAAAAAAGATGTGCAAAATTTTCTTTAGCTCCTACCTTTTTTACCAAAATAATGGTGGGGAATTAATGAATTAATTTCCGGGCTACTTTTCCCATTTTTCTGGTAATTTTCGGATTCCGGCTCGGAAGGATGGCTCGTCGTTTGAGGCTATCCATAAATCCACCCAATGCAAGTGCTATCGATCGAAATAGGCGGTAATCGGATGGGGTGATGCCCGGAGAGTACAGCGGGTGGGGTGGCACCTCCCATTTAAAAGTTTCCTAGTATGCTTTCACGACTTTCGAGACATGGGGCCGAGTATTGTCGTGTTGCAAAACAACTTTATCATGTCTTTGCTCATATTCTGGCCGTTTTTCTCTGAGGGCATGTCTCATACGCATCAATTGGAGTCGGTAACGGTCCCCTGTGATCGTTTCATTCGGTTTAAACAATTCTTAATAGATAACACCACATTGCTTAGATTCATGAATATCTGGCTTCGCCGTTGATGTTGATGGTTGGGCGGGCTTACTCCAGCAGCTGTTCACTTGAGAAAAACGGCGCTCAACGTTTCTCGTCTTCAACTCAATCTTCATCATCAAACTTTTTCGGCTGCCCTGGGCACTCTTGTCTTTTATATCAAAATCACCACTTTTAAACAACACACTGTGTTCTTAACAGAAAATACTCCCCATACACTTCCACGAAAGTGCTAGAAATTACCAATTTAGCAATTTTTAAATTATATATTCTAAAATACATGTCCCATCTTTAACAAACTTAAAAATTAAAAAATGTATTATGTAAATAAAAACATCAATGATTTTTGTATAAATCGGAACTCTATGATGAAGCGATCATATTAGACGATTTCGGATATGGCCCAATTTTTATACTTTCTTTATTAAATTCAAAATTTTGTAATGTATTAGACAGAGATATAAACGTACCAAGTTTTATCCCCTGTATCATGCAGGCGACATAAAAATTATATATTTATATTTCGGCAACTCGAATTGGATTCCGAATAGGACTACTATACGTATAATATAGACAGTGTCTATTAGACAACATACAAGCAGACATCCCAGACATTGGGCTAAGCCATATTTTCTTTACTTATCCAACTTTCTTTCATTATACAATGTATATACATACATAAATGTGATGAGATTCATTTGGAATCGGATCATTATATCATACAGATGTCTTAAAGATAACAATAAATATATTAGACAGGTCAACATCGTATAGATGTTGGAATACTAGGAAACGTCATTTCCGAAGTAATGTTTTGCTTAGAATCCGAATCCGGGGTCAGAATTGGCCCGTCAATTTACGTTTATTACTATGGTCGCTGAGAACGAAATAAACCCCTAAATAAAAGTTTTATGAAAATTACACATTAAGAAATTATTATCTCAAGGGCCTAATGCAAATGCTAATGATGTCGAAAAGATATACCTATTTCATAATATTAAATACTTACAAATTTGCGAAATAAAATCGTAATTGACCCCTTAAAATCTTAAATTAAAGGATAATAGTGGTTCTATATTATGGAGAGACAGACCACATTTTTTGCACCCTTTACAGAACCTCAAAAGTAGAAAAAAAAAACACAGTTTTTTGAGTAAAAACCCTGAAATATGTGAAAATCTTGACGTCATGAGCCAATTCTGACTCTTCGTAGCAATTCAGATTCTTCGTAGCATATGACCTTGAAAATACTGCTTATTATTTTAATAATTGGTCTGACCCCGGTATTTATAGACCTGTGTTATCGCTAGGTTCGTCATAGTGTCTAAAAATTAATTAATCTAATTTCTCAAAATTCTGCAAAATACTTATTGTCATTTTAGACAGACAATTCACATCATAAGGTTTAAAAAAAAATATATTTCGGAGTCCAGACGATTCTTTGAAGTTGCAATCTACGAAAATTTTGTCTCTAATCTAAGATTTAAAATTTGGCTTAATATCCGCAAAATTTGCTATTTCTTCCACTGTGCGAAGATTGGACTTCATGTGGTAAGATTCATTTCGCTTTATTCTTTGAGCGATTCTAAAACTTTTCAAGTTTCAATCAATTTGAAGAAATATTTTTAGGATATACGAGGTGTGTTCAAAAAGTAAGGTGAGTTTTCGATTATCGATTTTTTTGTTTTTTGTTGTGTTGGTACACTCTTCCCGAACATCTGTACCATATTTCAAGTGAATGGTTTGCATCAAATTTTGTGTAAAAAATAAAATTAGGTGCACTTGACAGTAGCATACGGTGAAACTGTTCTGAGTAAAAAAATGTTTACAAGTGGTACAAACTCTTCCAAGATGGCCGGGAATCGATAATCGAAAATACGTTGCCCGCGAAATTTTTAAGAGCCCTTACTTTTTGAACACACCTCATACGTTATATGGGGGGTCCTAATAAAATAAATGAAGCTTTAATCTCTTAATCGAATTCTAAAATCTTGTAAAGTTCCATTCAAGTTGCTGTCTTAGCATATACTTACTTATAAGAGAAATAGAAATAGATCCAACTCAATTAATTTAGCTCTTTCAATGCTTAATAATTCAGTTCTTTGCATAAAAGTCAAGCTAACCACTTCTGCTTAGGGTTAAGAGTATTTATGGACCAAACACAGTACAAAAGCCAAGTGCTGTGTGCTCAACGCCTTGAAAAGGATATTTATTACTTGCTTGCCATTGCACTATTTCTTAACTTTACCACATTTCTCTGGTTGTCTTTCTTTCGACAAACTCAGTCTATCTTTAAGCTATTGTATCTTTTACTTGTCCGTGATGTCTGTTTGAGTTTTTGCATTAAATTAAAAGCTCTGTTGCCTTCGAGAGATTCCAAAAGAAACGAGTGAAGAATGGCGTCCCATTTATTTAGTCCTTTGAAACTGAATTGCATTGAAGGCAAGGAAGGAAGGAGCAAAATGCAAACAATTATTATAGTCTCTTTGGTTTTGTTTTGTGTTTTTTTTATTTTTATTGAAGTTTATTACTAAAATTTAAATTAAAATTGTTTTGGAAATACATATTTGCTTTTTGCATTTGTGTTTTTATTTGCAATTTTTTTTTAATTAGTAGGTAATTGTTATTTATTTGCAATTTTTTGCAGATTTGTATTATTTACTTACTACAATATAGAGCAATGACTTTTTTAATATGTTTGCAATTTTTATTGTGTGTATGATTTAAGCCTTAATGCGAACAAAATGAAATATTTAAGCTTTAAATACTGCAAAATTGGTTAAATAAATTTTAGTATATATAAAAAAAAAAGTGTAAACAGCTCGCTGGGCTTTAAAATGCTAAAACAATGGAATTTTTTTTAAGAATAATTTTATGTGTAAACAAAAACAAAAGCAAATGTTTAATTACAACAAAAATATGTATTTAAATTAAGCTGCAAAGCAAATTTTGTTTTTAATTTAAAAAAAAAAATGCTCATTTTAACTTACTGTTTATTAAATTATTTATGCAATGTGCTTTAATGTTTATTTTGCTGTGTTTTTTTTATAAGGAACTAATTCATTTTTTGCAACAATTTTTTTTTATATTTATTTTGTAAGCATTTATTTTGTTTGTTTGTATTATTTTTTATTGTATGAGTTGTTTTTTTCGTTGCTTTCTATTTTTGTTAATATTGTGAAAGCCTTAAAATTAGTTTCGTGTTCTTTTTTCTGTTTTTTATTTTTTTTTTATTTCGTATATAAATATTTTTTAATATATTATATGCATATATTAATAAAGAAATAAAAACGTATTTACGTTAGTGCGCTATAAGAATTTTTAGAACATTTTTTGTTTAATTTTACTAACAATGCTTTTTACTAATTAATTATTTTTTTTAATGTGGGCTTGTTCAATTGTTTTTAAATTTAATTTCATATTTTTTTTAGTTTTTTAACAATAATTTAGAATTTCATGTACAGTTGAGTGAAAATTTTTAGCATTTTCTTTAGATTTTAATTTATGCGCTTATAATTCACACCACCTTAAAATTACATATAGTTTTTTTTTAACTAATAGTTACATATGATTTTATGTGTATTTTAAAGAGTTTTTTTTTATTTTTTAATGGAAAATATTAAAGCATAAGTTTTACATTAGTTCGTTGCTTATGCCTACAGTTGCAAGATATGGCCAGAAGAAGAAGAAGAATTAGAATTTGTTATATTAAAAAAAATTAATTTTTTAACAACTATTGCCAGCAAAGTGCAAAGTCACAGACCCCAAAATAAATTCACTGTGACTTTGACGTTTGTGTAATAATTTGGGAAATTTTGGGAAACTTTAAAAAAAAATTAATTAATTAAAAAATTAATTATAAGCAAAGGGATATAGCCTAAGCCAAGCTTTAAATAAATTTAAGCCTGTCTAGTTATAAAGTACAAAAAATTGCCGTGCTAAATTTTTTTTTTTTTTCTGGCTATATTTTAATTACGGTCTAATTTTTTATTTTTAGTGCAACATTTTTTTTTATATTTCTTTCTAATTAGTTGTATCTTAGTTTGGTTTTTAATTTTTTTTAAAACTAATTGAAAATGTTTGCATTTTAATTGTTGACAGCAGGCAAAATTTTACACAAATATTTGTTGTGTTTTTTTATTTAAATAACGCTTATTTGTTTATATAAATCTCTAAATAATTTTAGCATACAATTCTTATGTTTTGAAGACTATTAAATTTTCAATTGTAATAATATAATTTATGTTCTTTTTTTTATTTATATATTGTATATATATAATAATGTTTAGAATTTGCACATTGAACTATTTCCAGCTTTTTGTTTGGGTTTTAAATTTGCTGCAACTTTTCATCAGCCAGGCATTCATAAAATTTTTATTAAGTGTTTTATTTATTTAATTTGTTTTTATTTTTTGTTACAATTTGCATATGGGAAGACTGTTAAAATTACAAAATATACAAGTTTGAAACAGTTAATAGTTATTAATTACTATAAACAAACTAAAATGTCACAAAAAAAGTATTTTATTTAATTTCAATTTTAGCTTGATTAGGTCCCATTCACGGTTTAATAATTTTTTTTGCAAAATAATGTAAATATATAACAAAGAATTTTCAATTATTTAAATACCAAACTTTGCAATTTTTGGAAAACACAATTTTCATATACGTAAATAAAATTAATTTGAAATTTAAACATTATTTATGAATTTTAATTAAAGCCAAACTTAACGTCGCACTTTAAACATAGCGCTGCATATGGAGCAAAGCAGCACAAAGAACGGCATGCCTAACAAAATGGCGGTGTTGCCAAAATGGCTGCCAGCATTGCAGCCATCTTCGGTACAGCAATAAGTTTGAGTTTCCCAGATTTCTGTAAATGTTAAAAACAAGTGTTGATTTAGATTGGAGCTGTATTTTTTGCATAGTCAAAGCGACTTAAAAAAATTTGAAAATAAGAAATAACTTTATTAAAAAAAAACAACAAAAAAATGGCGTACGGAAAGTCGGGCGCGGACGACTCTTGGGATACCCTGTACCACTAGCTTGCAATAAAATCCGGTTCCTTCACAAAAAACCTAAAAACAGAAGAATTTTTTAGCAAAAAATTTTTTTTGACCAATCGTTCCTATGGGATGCTATATGATATAGTCAACCGATTTCAATAAAATTTGACACAGTGCTTAAATACCTTAATAAAGATCTGAATGACCGAATTTAGTTCAAATGATCTTTACAAACAAATGAAACACATCGGATTTTGTATAAAAAGCGTTTTTTTAGACCGATTGGTCCTATGGGAGCTATATGATATAGTCAACCGATTTGGATTAAATTTAGTACAGTGCTTAGGAACTATAAAAAACTCAACGAATATCAAATTTGGTTCCCAATATTTTAACAAACAAACGAAACACAACAAATTTTGTTAAAAATCGATTTTTTGAAAGATCGGCCCTATGGGAGCTATATGACAGTGATTGGGAACTATAAACTTTCGAATACCAAATTTGGTTACGATATCTTCATAAACAAACGAATTATTCATTTAAAACTTTTTTTTATCGAGGTCGTCTCAAACAACCCTATGGGAGCTATATAATTTAACCCCGATATCAAAAAAATAAAATAAACTTGCCTCCTATGGAATAATATGGGATACTTTCGGATACCATCTAGAGGATCGTTTAAGTCCTTATGAGTATCCTACGATAGAGCAGACTAGGGAGACCCACCAGAGCCTTCAGACCCCATTGCAGATGTCTCCGCCTATTAACCTTATACGGATTGAAGAATTAACTGAAGCGATCCAATTATTGCCGAAAAATAAAGGATTTGCAATGCAACGTTGAAGGCCTTGCCTACAAGAGCACTCCTTTATATAGTATTAATTTTTAAAGCTATTATCAGGCTTCAAGTCTTACCAAAGCAATGGAAACTTTCTACGATTCTTATGATTCACAACTCAAGTAAACCTGAAGCTGATCCTGAGCCGTATCGGCCAATAAGTCTTTTACCCTCCCTGTCTAAATTATGGGAGAGGACTTTTGCGATTCGGATTTCTGCCATTATAAGCGAATGCAATATCTTGCCGGACCACCAATTCGGCTTTCGAGAGGGATACGGCACTGTGGAACAGGTCCACAGATTGGTGAAGCACATCATGCAGGCTTTTGACGACCTGGAGTTCTCCAATGCTGTCTTCATAGACATGCAGCAAGCGTTCGATAGGGTGTGTGGCAAAGCTAAAAACCTTTTGCCTGCCCCTTACTATGGCCTTTTAAGGTCATATCTGTAAGGCCGAGAGTTTAATGTCAAGGCAAGGGACATAAACTCGTCCACTTATATTTTGAGAGAAGGAGTGCCGCAAGGCAGTGTTCTGGGTCCGCTGCTCTTTTCTTTGTATATTTCTGATATACCTAGCCCTACCTGAACATATGGAAGCTCCTTCTATGGCTATTATTGCAACATACGCCGTCTATAATGCCAAATAAAGCGTAGAGGCAAGTAATGCTCTACAAGCGTATCTTGATACTCTCACAACTTGGTGCAAACGGTGGAATTTGAAGGTTAACCCACTAAAAACAATAAACCCTTGCTTCACACTAAAAAGATTAACGCGTACCCTTTCAATCCAGCTAGAGGGAGTTATCCTGGACCAGCCGTTACAAGCTAAGTACCTCGGCATCACTTTGGACTAGCGCCTTTTCTTTGGGCCACACCTCAAAGAGACGGTTAAAAGATTTCGTCACAGACTGCTACAACTGCGGTGGCTCTACATAAGAGGAGCACCTTGCCGCTGAGATGTAAAAGAGCTGTTTATGTGCACTGTATTCTTCCGATATGGCTTTATGGAGTGCAGTTTTGATGGATTGCTGCCAAATCCAACTATAAACGCATGCAGGTATTGCAGAATGGAGTATTACGGCAGATAACCAACTGTCCCTGGTATGTACGTGGCTCCACACTCCATAGAGACCTCAATCTGCATACAGTTGAAGAGCAGATTGGTAGGCACACTAGTAGTTACAGCGACAGATTGGAAAGACACCACAGCCTGCTAGCAAGAGGACTGCTCCCTGCCATCCCTTTAAGGCGGCTTAAACGGTAAGGTTGTGGGTCTGTAAGACTACCTTCAATGAAATCCTCACACGGCGTTATGGGGCTTGGCTGTTATTTATTTACCAGCCATGTGTTGTTATGGTACAAAATTGATGTGCAGATTCTTCACTTATTAATTTAAAAAAAAAAAAATTTGATAAAAAAATCGACTCTTTAAAAATAATTACGCAGGAAAACTGTTGCTCTTTTTGTTGTGCAAAAATATGCAGTTTGCCTAAGATGGCGCCAGCAGTAAACGATAGATGGCGCCAGCAGTAATAACAATTTATATGTCTTAAATCGTGGCGGAAGTAGACGCAGATAAACAAATAAATCTTTTTGGTGACACACTGATCGTTTTGGATGCAGTGAGTTTGGATGCGTTTTCTTATATGCTAAATGGCATGTTTTAAGCCCAAAAAAATAAATTATGTTTAAGATGTATCATCATCAAAATATAGGTTTAAAAGATTGTTGTGTAGTTTTATACTCAACTATGATCCTTTGTGGCTTAATTATTTTATGAATATGCGTCTAAAAGCTTAAATCGAGAGTACACAAACAATTTGATACACCCAACCAAATTAGCCACTTTAAAATTATATCACCAATATCAAATCGCCACAAAATTTTAATATTGCTTTGGTTCAAGTGTAAATTAAATTTTAGCCTGCATAAATTGAAAATATGCTAAACCAAAAAAATATATATATATTTTATTATTAACATTCCAAATGTTTGCGGATTTGAATTTTTATTGGCACTCACCTTTTTCAACGCATTCTGTGGCACAATCTCGCACAGTCGACAATTCGCTAACATATTTCTGTAATGAAAATAAAATAAATTATTCAAATGGTTGTCAAAATAGTGCAATAACTATTTAAATATAAAATATGTAAATTATTTTCGGCGTAAGTTAATTAAATGTCGCACCATAAATAAAAAGAATACACAAACAGTTCGTAAAAATTGTATTTGTTAAATACATTGGGCCACAGTGCGTATGAGTAATTTACTTTTTTATTTGTTTGTTTGTTGTTCTTGTGGCAAATAATGAGCAGATAATGACACACAGATATAGTAGCAAGTTATATAAGCTATAAAAGCAAATAAACAGAAAATATAATCGATTTGCTTTTATAAAATGCAAATATTTTTGCAACTTACTTGCACTAGAAAGTATGTGGTTTTTATTTGTATTTTCGCAGCTTATATACATACATTATACATTATGTACATTAAAGCTGTGTCGGTTGATGTGTTTATGTAACAATCATCTATTTAACTGCAATAACCACAACATTCGATAACCACATTCCACACACACACACATACTAAGGTATTTTGCTGCACTTTTCTGTTCAAAAGCCGCAATTTGAAATAGCACACCCACACATACTCACTCTCACGCACACACTGACACGCTCATCAAGCTTTGATGAGGAGAAGGTCATCTTTTCTATTTGAAGGGTGGTCATGAATCGGTACTTAGGAGTATGCTGGTAAGTAGTGCCTGACAAAAGACAAGTCAGATTTAAGAGAAGCCATCGTCAGGCTAGTAGAGTAGTAGATCAATATCAAGCCATACTTACTGACTTTTTTACACGTCAAATGAGTAATTTGAAGACTGGAAGGTTTGTTGATCTAACAAGCATTCGCTTATATGGAGTTACTGCAAAAAAGTTTTCAAAATATCTATGTCATCATCATCATTTCCTTTATCTCCTACTGGAGCAATCCCTATGAAATGACACTATGAAGGTCCTACATTGTAGGATATTGGGCCGCTGACTATGTAGGATGGGCGCCTAATCTTTCTTTGTTATATCATATAATCAGTACTAATTGATTGACGAGAGACCCATACCGTACCAATTATTACAGAGATCCACCGCGACTTCTCTAAAAGGTTCGTGAACATTAAACCTCAATGAAGTACTCGCAGCTAACATTACGGAAATTCAACCAGACCCTTGACTTCAAGAAGCTGGACAGTCTTAGTACAGTAAAGTATATATATTTTTTATTATACTGCATTAGGTATTATTTAGCGTCTGAAGTGTGATCAAAAACTAAACAGACGCCAGTAAGATACTGCCAAAAGAATATAAAACCAAGCATTTTAAAAATAAATTCGATTTTTATTTCTTTGCAGTTCCCAAAACATTATTTTTTATGCTTCCACAAAAACATTTCTTAATTTTTTCTGGCATAAATAAATCACCAATCATCATTTTTACATACAAAATGCAGTAAAGCGTAAAGCAGAGGACTGCTTGTTTTGGCAACTGCTTGATTTAATGTCTCGCATGTAGGCAGTGTAGACACTTATAAAAACCTTTTATCATCGTTTGCTGAAAAACTATTTATCGTAGAAAAGTGAAAAAGGACTCATTTTTAGATAGTTTCAATATATATAAATTACATTTCAAAAAACCTACCTCTTTTAAGGGGTTACGCCACCTTTACGACCAAAAATCAATATATTTGGAATTTTTTAAATGAAAACCGAAGAATGTGTAGCAAATTTATAACAATAGCTTCAATAAGTATACATATTATTTAAACACATTTATTAAAAATTTCTCGAATTTTTTAATGGAAAAGTAACGTCAGTATAGTCATTTGAACGAAAATTTTTTTATTATATTTTGGCAATTAGCTATAGCCTGACGTAGGATTTTGTTGTAATTCTGAATTGTCTGGAAACTGCGAAGAATTCCGCAAAAAATCACGTTTTCATCTATGTTTCTGATTGTTCTAATTATTATAAAAAAATGAAAATCCTACGTCAGGCACAAGCTGATATATTTAGGTATATTTTCGTTTAAAAAACATTCAAATCGGTCAAGTGTTGTTAGAATAGAACTGCGAACCGTTTTAATAAGCATCGTTTCGAGAAAAACCTGTTTTAAGTTTTCGAGTACGACTCCAACCGCCTGGAAGCGCATGGCTTCAAGTGCCAAAAAAAACCTTTTTCCGATCGAATTGTTCTAAATTAATATACTTCGGGTACCATCTCGAGGTTGTGTAACCCCTTAAGATAATTTTATTGGCAATAATTTTGACCTTCAAATCATGAATTTAAGTTTGATAAAAAAAAAAGGTACCAAGCAAAAACCGTTCCAACATATATTGTCAGGGGGTACTTCCACAAATAAAAAAACTCGGTATTAGACTTAGAGGAAGGTCCTAAACGATTAAGTATTTATATCGTTTGCTGTACTAATACAGGGTGCGCCATTTGAATGTGGTCGATGGAAACTTTGACGCAAGAAGTTCATCGTTGATTTCGCGGTGTGACATGTCGCGCCGTCTTGTTGAAACCAAAAGCCTTTAAGACCTTTTTCACGCATTTCTGGTAAAACAGAGTGTGCCAACATCCATCGATACCGATCCCCATTGACAGTTTCCCCAACTCTGAAGAAGAACGGACCGATGATGGCTTTTGAGCAGACACCGTCCCAAACAGTCACTTTCTGATCATGCAGTGGAGTTTGATGGATAGTATGAGGATTTTCTTTCCCCCAAATGCGACAGTTTTGTTTATTTACAGTGCCAGATAGCGTGAAATGGGCCTCATCAGTCATTAAAATTCGCTCCCAAAATCGGGCTCCGATTTAATGAACATTGTCACTATTTCCGCGCGTTCTTTTGGGCGTGAATCGATTCATGGTTAAAATTGTAATGCAATAACCTTTCCAAAATGTGTTCGACGACGTCAATCGGTTGAAATCTGTCAAAGTTATTCAATATTTCCATCGACCACATTCAAATGGCGCACCCTGTACTAAATATTAATACTAAACTTATATTTACATCAACCCGTACATTTTTGAAAACGCGACTCCTTGAAGCATCTAAAGGTGTATATACTAAATCTCAGGAAGAGATAAGTCTATAAACCTCAACCCGAGAGGAGCTTTAATTGTAGTGGGTTTTTTAAATTTAAGTCTTATTGGCCAAAACTTCAAACAAGGTCAGCTATCCCTTTACCATAGAGCAAAAGGTTACAAGTCTTTATGTATATCAAATATCAGATAGCCAAATAGAAAACATTCATTTCCGAATATGCCAAAAACTTATTACACCCAAATTTTTTGAACAGTTTATGCGATTAGTATCGCATTACATCGCATCGAAATTTTCATACTCACGTCATATGCAACTTTTGGTGGGTACTGCGGTAGTCCTGACATTTGCTGTGTGCCCGTCCACCGTACTGCAGGATATCAAATGCAATTGCAACAACTACAACTCACCCTCCTTACAACTAGTTAAAACGACCTAAAGTAGCACATTTTGCGTATTTTGTGGCCTATATATTTTCATTTCATTTTATTTTAAAATTTCATTTTCCTTTGCGGCTTGTGTAATTAATTTTACACTTAATTTGTGCACAATGTGTGCAACATAAATTTATGCAATAAATTGATTGCAATTAACGCCGAATTTAATAATTAATTGCAATGACCCCGTCAGGACTCGCTTCTCTGCCACTCTTTAACTCGTTCCCAGACCTCATGCCAATCAGCTTGACAAATCCCTAGATTAAATAAATTTATAAAGCCTTCAAATGAGTTTAATGCATTTCTTGTGTAGCAGCAAAGTCCCTGAAGATAGCCGACTCTGAAATTAAATTGGACTAACAGAAGTGTCAAGTTTTGATTGCATTTTTACGCCAGCTTTGTTTACGACCCAAAGACCCACATACGAACCCACGCACACATAAATATTTTAAATGTCCTTCCAGGGGGCTTTTGGGCCGAACAACAGGTTCTTAGCTAAAAAAATAATGTGCTCCATAAAGGCTGGCCATCATAAAACTACACAAATACTATAAAAAATGTCGCATCCTAATATACTTGAATACATACTCACATGACCTCATATGGAGTGTGAACAATTTGTGGCCTACAGTTCACATTAAACTTTACGAGGACAATAGGGAACTGCTCCATAGAGCAGAACAAAACAACTGTGCCGTTGGGTTGATGGTTAGAGATGGGCAGTTTAGTAAGAAATAAAAATAAGCAGGAATAGAAATGGAAAATTTTTTATCAAAACACAATGGTAAATAATTTACAATTCTGAGAAAAATATTTTCAAAGAAATGTAGCTTTAACAAGAACTTCCAAAGAAATGTAGCTTAAACTGGAACTCATATAAAATAAAATCGTATCCCTCAACTTGCAATGTAAAAACTTTTGGAAAGGTTTAAAAACAATTTTTTATAATCAAATAATTTATGTGTAAATATTTATGTGATTTTTTTTATAGGCTTAAAGGATTAGTAAAGGAAATTTTACCTTTTTTTGATATTTATCATTCGAAATACATAAATAATATTTATTATATTAAAATAGCTATTTGCTGTTTTAAATAAGTAAGTAAAAAAATGGGATATATCCCTTGAAAAAATTCCACATCATCACATTGTTGGCATATGGAGGTTTATCGCTTTATTAAAAAAATCTGCCAAACCCATTAAATTGCTATTGATTTAATTTACCCAAAATATTTTATATTATTTGTTTACTTTTCACGTTTTCATATAAATGTTATTGAGTGGCCTTCAACTCCGCTTAATTTGGCCAATTTAAAAAACGATTAAGGCGAATAATTGTATTTACAAAGTAATTTGTAATGAAAAAGTTTTGCACTGCTTGCACGTCACATAACATTGCAAACGAAAAGCAGTGCGCTTCTGCACTGCACAGTACTGCATTAAGCAGCAACATTTTCCAGTGTGAATAGATATAGTGAGAAGTGCTGAAAAAACATCGATGTTGTATCGATATTTTTAGCTTCGATGTAGCGATGTTTCGATACATCAAAGTTCATGTGTGGGCAATTTTTTGAATGCTTAAATTAATTCAGGGCCATCTGTTTATATAAGTATTTAAAAAAAATTGAACTGAATTATCAACCAAACGAAGAGATAACTATCTTTTCATAATAAACATTTCAAAATTAATTACATCTCATAGAAAAATAAGCAAAGAAATAATAAATGATAATCCAAAGGGTAATACAAAAAAAAAGTGGTGTAAACTTAACAGGTAATAGAGAGGCATCTTTTATTGATTTTGAGCGGCCGAATCCCAAGTCCAGAAAACTAAATCACACATGGGTTATGGGTAACCACCATAAAACGAGATAATTTAGATATTATCTAAAAACCATTGGATCGGGGTTTTTGAGACTTTGGATTTAGCTGCCCAAAGTCAATAAGGGCTGCCTCTGTCATATGTAAAGTTTGCACCACTTTTTTTGTGAGCCTGTGAGTTCTTTTTCAGTCAGAAATGCAGTTTCATAATCTTTAAATTAATTTAAGATCCATTTATTATGGTTATTAAATAAAATCATAAAATCATAAAATCATAAAATCATAAAATCATAAAATCATAAAATCATAAAATCATAAAATCATAAAATCATAAAATCATAAAATCATAAAATCATAAAATCATAAAATCATAAAATCATAAAATCATAAAATCATAAAATCATAAAATCATAAAATCATAAAATCATAAAATCATAAAATCATAAAATCATAAAATCATAAAATCATAAAATCATAAAATCATAAAATCATAAAATCATAAAATCATAAAATCATAAAATCATAAAATCATAAAATCATAAAATCATAAAATCATAAAATCATAAAATCATAAAATCATAAAATCATAAAATCATAAAATCATAAAATCATAAAATCATAAAATCATAAAATCATAAAATCATAAAATCATAAAATCATAAAATCATAAAATCATAAAATCATAAAATCATAAAATCATAAAATCATAAAATCATAAAATCATAAAATCATAAAATCATAAAATCATAAAATCATAAAATCATAAAATCATAAAATCATAAAATCATAAAATCATAAAATCATAAAATCATAAAAATCATAAAATCATAAAATCATAAAATCATAAAATCATAAAATCATAAAATCATAAAATCATAAAATCATAAAATCATAAAATCATAAAATCATAAAATCATAAAATCATAAAATCATAAAATCATAAAATCATAAAATCATAAAATCATAAAATCATAAAATCATAAAATCATAAAATCATAAAATCATAAAATCATAAAATCATAAAATCATAAAATCATAAAATCATAAAATCATAAAATCATAAAATCATAAAATCATAAAATCATAAAATCATAAAATCATAAAATCATAAAATCATAAAATCATAAAATCATAAAATCATAAAATCATAAAATCATAAAATCATAAAATCATAAAATTATAAAATGTTGCAGGAATTGAGTAATTTTTCGATAATCGAAATAAAAATATCGATGATCGGAAAAAAATAATAAATACCGATGCATCGATATAACATCGATGTTACTTTAAGCGCTCTTTGTGAGAGTAGCTGTGAAACGAGGATTCGTCAATAGTTTCGCCGTAAGTAAAGAAACAGCAAGAAGCCCACAGACGTCAAGAACCAAAAAGTGAATAAATTTATCGGGTACCTTTTTGAATTACTTTGCGGATAATTAAATTATGAGAGTACTGGCTTTAATTAAGGGTGGTAAGAAAATATTAAAAAAATTATTTAAAGTACAAGAAATTTCAGTGGACATAAGTTTGTGTGATATTTTCCCTAGGTGAAGCTGAGCTATGCCAACAATTGCTTTGGACGTACCAGATTTTTATTCCTTTCAAACAATAATGTTCTTCAGTTGAGAGACAAAACTCGGACTTTTTCCCTCGGGCCCGGAGCTCTCGGAGGGGACCCGGACTCGAGAGTCTTTCGGGAAGAATCGACTCTCAGGATTGGCAACTTTGCATTTGAAATGTGAGTTAGCAAGAAATCTCGACTTTTATAACATTATAAAAGCTTTCGCCTCAACTAAAACACGCAATGCGAAATTCTAAGCATATTGAAGGTTATTGTGAAACATATGTAAGGCTCACTTAGTTAGTAAAAAACTCAAACTTCTTTGAGTTGCGTTTTTTTTTTAGATCTGCATTGGAGTTTTATGAAATGCATTAATATGATTTTATTAAATCTTCAATTCTCTCAGAAATCCTTTCTGCACTTTTTTTTATGTTGATTTCACACTATTTTGAATTGAGAAAAATTAATAGAGGCCCGGATCCGAGATTTGCCCCGGGGCCCAGATATTCTTTCTACGGCCCTGAATCCAACAATACAATTTCATTCGAATTTTTCATCTTATTTAACTTTTTTGCTGCTGCAGATTAAAATGCAATACGATATATTTTCATTGCCATCGCTAGTTTCACATCACGCAACTTGTTGACAATAAATGCACACCAAGTTGCTGGAAAGTGGTTAAGGTCCTCCGACATATAAACACAATGCCAGCTTAAATCTGTTGTATTCAACTCTGGGAGTAAATTGAAAGATAATGCGTTTTATAGTTACTTTCCTGCTCTCAAAAGTAGGCAACACTTTGGCACTGCTGCCAACTGCAGCAAGCAGTGGGAGAACGTTCCAGGCACCTGCTCCACAATAGTTAATAGCAGCATAAACTTTGCGGTCCATTAAGTAAATAATAAACATGTTCAATAATTGCCGAGCAGCATGCAACCAAGTAACCAACCAACCAGGGAACCAACCCAGTAACCCAGCAAGTGGCAAGTTAGCGGAAAATGGCTGCATGCAGCATGTGTGGCAAGCAGTGGCGTAGAAAGTGGGGACTTAAGGACTCTAGTTGTCCTTGGCAGAAAAATGGAATGCCTATATGACAAGAAATAGTCGAATTCTTGGTCCCTTGGGCACCAAACCAGGGTCTTCTGCATCAGAGTAAAGTCTGCCTACCAGGCAATGGTGTATCGTTTATCCCTTGTAATTTATATACCATATACATGATCCCCCACATATACAGGCCACTTGAGACCTGAATAGTAAGAATAGTCATAAACTATCACTATAAGTGGGCTGCAAGGGATTCGATGCGACGTGACATGTTCAGGTCTGAATATTCTCCCCGGGGCAAAATGACATCCGGTAGTTGCAGCGTTTGAATAGGTGTGAGCTATATGGGAAGACGCTGCTTACCAACCTTAGTTCGATGCATAACCTCGGCACCATATCATAGTTTATATGTGGTCGATCGTTGCCGTCAGATCCGCTGCCGTCAAGATAGAAGCAGAGAATTTTCTTTCTCCAAGGACGGCGTGGGCATTGCTCGTCCGCAGCAAATATGCTGCCGCGTACTGGTACTCCCAACGCTCCTGTGACGTTTGCAGCTTCGCGGCCATTTTTGGGATTTTTCTTTGTAATAGCGCTCTGATGTGCAAAAAGATCATTGCGTTTGATGAATCCATAACCATTTTTTACATTGAACAACTTGACGGTTCCAAAGACTTTCGTAGTCGTTGGTTTCTTGAGTGGCAACGCTTCGTGTTCATGCATGAACACTTTGCATAGGTTCCCCTTTCTCCTAGCATTTGTTTTTAGGACTCATAGTAATATTAACTTGTCCAACAAATACATATTTTATTTTGAGGAAGTATAACTTCCAAGGAAATTTATATATTTTCTGGAACAATGGAGGCATCATTGCAAAAAGCTGTCTACGCCACTGGTATGGCATGGTGTGTCTGCAAGTGCAGGTGAAGCTCCATTGTTGGCCATACAGGAATACAGAGTAGGTGCCACACTTGTGTTATTATTTAACCACAACACGGCAACAATGCACCTGCAGTAGCACGCGTAAAGTTCTAAGCGCCCCAGGATAGGCAGCAGCATCCATGCTCCTTGCTAAAGTGTTCCACAAAACCCAGGGCTCGCAAAGCTTCAGTACAAGATTTTCTGGTGGGTTGGAGTTCAAGAGCTTAAACCAACTTTAGTTCAAGTTCTTAAAGCTTGGGTTATAGTTTGGCAAATATTTTCAGGACGCAATTTTTGTCCTGTAATCTTGGCAACCAGACGTCCTGTTCACATATCCAAATATTTAATAATTAATTAAAAACGAACTTTCATAAAATTCCGATATACCAAAAATGCATCTGTAACATATTGAAAAAGTACAAAGTACATCCCTGGAAGAAAAATTTTTCCAGTTTGACACCGGCTGACCCGTGGGGGGAGTCACACATAGACTGGAACCGGAATTTTTCGTTTTGCTTCTGCCAACCTGGTTTATACCTAAAAAGGCTGTTGCCACCTGGTCGAGTTCAGTAAAAAGTGGAAACATTTTGTAATCTTCTTCTTCTTTTTTATATCAGTTTTTTTTTCTCCAGAGGGGCATGATTTCTCTCCGGTCACCCAAAGTGGTTTCCATGAACTCTGCCTTTTCTTAAATTCCATCTTTTTAAACCCTAATACAGCCATTTTTAAAGATCCCCATTTAAAGATGGCGATTTTCTATTTTCTTCTTACCATCAATATCATCATTAACACAAATAATAATTTCAATAAAAACATACTTCCCAACCGAAAATTTGTGCTCATTGTTCTGGGAGCCCGTACTAAGCCTTCCTGGGGTTTCTGCTCCAATCGTTTGCATCCCTGGACAATAACCAGCCAGTGAGGCATGCAACCATTAAGCTAGTGTTGCATTAGCAGCTTATGCAGCACTTAAAGCGCTTAATCGATTGAGTCCAAGTGCTGGAGCACAGACACGTTGCTGCAACCTTATCACTTGGCCCAGAAGAGAGTGCAGTGTAGGAAAGAACATGCACAACATTAAGCCATTTTGCAACACTTAACAGCTTTGTGTGCTCTTTGGTGGCTCTTGGTTTCCCGGCAACATTTTCATGACATCTGCAGCGACGGCCATTGCCGCATTGGCAGCTCATTGTTTATGTAGAGCCGGCAGTTTCTGTTTTTACGGCCCATTGCATTTTGACCGGGTACGAAGTGGAGCCACCCGAAGACATTATCATAATGTTGACTTACATATTAATGCTGTAAGCCATACAGACACTTAACTTGGCCATTATTTAAATATGCACACTTGGCATATTGTTGGAGCATAATTTTAAAGCATTTATAACCTGAAAAAGGTAGCTGCTCATTTGCATACTTTTATGAGCCATAAATTTTGTAATCTTCTTCGGGCTAGCAGTAAGTTTCCTTGGCAGCAGTATCAAGTGCTCTTAACCTTTCGACTCTCTCTCTTAACTTTGCAATTAAATATTTTCCTTTACAAGCAAAACTTGGTAGACAACTTCACAGATAAAGTATCTAGAAAAAGTTGGCACTGTCATAACTCAACATCTGGATTTAGATGATGTAGTTGAGGTTGGTGTTGTTGTTGGCCTAGTTAAAGGCCGAGTTGCAACACGCAGTGGGCGGGGCAGTCTACAGTGCCAATGACGTCAACTTGCTACATGGCACGTTATTTGGTTGTTAGGCAGCTCAGAGAAAAAGGGAAATAAAGTTTGTAAAAAAAAATGTGGCTAGCTATATGAAGCTGTAATACCCTTTATTTTATATA
Source organism: Chymomyza amoena (assembly GCA_037043745.1). Lineage (NCBI taxonomy): Eukaryota > Metazoa > Arthropoda > Insecta > Diptera > Drosophilidae > Chymomyza > Chymomyza amoena. The sequence continues at coordinate 180,201 of JBAMAX010001627.1, forward strand.
CAAATATTTAATTCACTATATGCTCGAATTGACGGGAGTTAATAAAAGAATTAGAACTTAAGTCAAAAATAAGCTGTTTTGCTGAAATATTTTGTTAATTTGTATGTATAATTGAAGCTTGAAAACATGGAAATAAATGTTAAAATAGAATAAAATATTATATTAAAAATTGAATTGTTAAGGTAGCGTAGCTCTAAATAAAATGAATGTAACCCAAAACTTAATTTGGCAACAAAAAAAAAATCGCGAGTATTGCCAACTACTTGAACGGCCTAGAAATGTGTTTGGAAAAAAATAAATGACGTCTTCGATTTTGAAGAGACTCTATATTAATCTCCAAATTTTTTTTCCTGTATTCCTATTAATTATTCAGTTATTCAAAGCTAACTATACAAAGACTAAGGCAGACTTTTCTTTGATTAGCCTTATATTGTGAAAGTTTTAACATATTTCAATAGTTTTGATTTTTTAACTATTCATTTAAATTTCAAAATTTAAAAGTTATCTAGAGTTGGCATAGAAATTATCAGCAAAAAAATAAAAAGTCTGAAACTTATTTTTTTATCCAAGTATACAGAATTTTTACCATTTATTTTATTAAAAAAATTTATAGTAATCTCAACTTGAAGAAGTTATATTTTTTTAAAGATAGAGATAACTAAGCATCACTGCCAAGGATGGTACAAAGTTCCAGTTCAGTTATTTGAATTTATTATTGTGAATATTTTTTTTCACATTTGAAGGCCCATTTCAAAAGTAGAAGTGAATGCCATCATCGTGTCTCAAGATTTCCAACTTCTACTAATAAAAATCGCTATTTTGCTAAATACATTTTTTTTTTCTTTTTTTGTTTAGTAAAATGAAAGACATGAAAAACAACTTAACTCTCCAAAATTTTTTGGAATATTCTTTAATTGAATTAAAAAAAATATTTTGTCATCATTTATCATAATTTTTTTAATTTTCATATAAACTTGCGATTGAAGACGAACCAATAATTCTCACTTTCAACCAGGATTTGGTCATAGGAGAGTTTCTTCAACTTCGAAGTGTATATATATCAGAAACACGCAAAAGACTGTCAATCCGTTCTTCCAACTTTTGGGGGGATTCAGGACCAAAACACCTCCGCGGATCCGCCACTTTTTAACCTATCTTCTAAAACTAATAATATTTGGAATCTTTTCAGATGGATGATTTAAAAGCTAATCTAAACGCAAATTATGCAAAAAATTTTGGCTATATTAAAAGGAAAATTAAGCTTTCGATTTCTTTGTGCTAGAACTTTGGCTTCTATGGAAGAATAATCTAGACCCCGAGACACGTTTCAAACACACAAAGTTAAGTGTGACCCTTTTGTCAATTGCAATACGGAACTTACTTCTATTTTAAAGTTAAACCTTCAGCTTATATAAATAAAAATAACATCTTTTTTGGTTTATTAAATTAAAAATAAACTCGAATTCTTCATGTTGGCAGAGAGGAGCAGTAATGATTGAAAATTTTAGTTTTTACATATTAATATTAATAATGGGATACCAATTTCACAATACCTATATGAAAAATATATAATAAAATATAGGTAAAATTATGAAAACTTACTTCCCAAGATATAAAAAGACATCTAATGCGAGCTAGTGATACATGTTTATGAGAACACACAGTAAAGTTTTTGAAATAAAATATTGAATATTTTTGAAATGACACGCGATCTCCGTGCGGCCGGCCGAAAAAAGGTCCTCCCACTGCTGGAGTGGATTGCAGCCTTCTCGGTTGATAAAACGTAAAAAAAAATTCCCGTTAAAAACCAAAACATATTGTCTGCACGATGAACCTCGGGCGAACAAAAAAATCGAAAATTGACAAAATGGCGGCATATTGAAAAAAAAAAGTTAAATTTTTCCCAAAATTTGGCCGTTTTTGGCCTGCCAAAATTCGATTTTTGATCAGATCAAAAAACTGGAGGTTCATCGTATGGAGAACTATATAGAGGAGATGCAAAAAAAATTTGATAGCGATCGGATCATTTGTCTTCGAGTAATCACTCCAGTAAATTCGAAAAATGCTGTTGCTCGAGAAAAAAAACGCGTTTATGGGGGCACACCGAGTGTGAAATTTTCAAAATAATTTTTTTTTTTTTCCATATTTCTATAGGCTATACCTTTTAAAATTAACATACTAAAATTTTAAATCGATATCTTAAATAGTTTTAGAGTTACAGCCATTTAAAAGAGCAGCCGCTAGGCGGCTAGATAGCTAGTATATACCTGAGATCGCGGCCATTTCAAAAGTATTTGACATTTCATTTCAAAAATTTTACTGTGTATTCTCAAAAACATGTATAAATATACCCTCAAAATTTTGAATGAGATGGATTCACTAGTTTTTTTTTATTAAATCCCAAAAATGGCCTTTTTTTTTAGGTTGTCATTACACTAGGTGTGCCCCTTAAAGATAAACATGATCTAGTTTTCACTGTTATAGAGCGGCTACTCTTTTAAATGGCTGTAGCTCCTAAAACTATTTAAGATATCGATTTAAAATTTAGTATGTTATTTTTTGAAGGTATAACCTATAGAAATATGGAAAAAAAACAATTTATTTTTTATGAAAATTTCACAATAGGTGTGCCCCTTAAGAACAAAAAATTTATATATTTGAATTTTTGGCTCATTTAAGCTTGATGTTGTTCCCTGATAATTCTTTATTACAATTTTATATAATCATTTTTATTTATTATTTTATAATAAAAATGGCGGACGTGCGCCAAGGCAAGACGACTTCACAGGATACTCCTGTACCACTAGCTTGTAATAAAGTCCGATTTCTTCACAAAAACTAAAAATTAGAAGAATTTTTAGGCAGAAATTTTTTTGGACTGATCGTTCCTTATAGAGCTATATGATATAGTCAGCCGATTTCAATGCAAATTCTGACACAGTGCTTAAATAACCTTAAAACAGATGTGAACGCCAAATTTATTTCAAATATCTTTACAAATCAAACAAAACACATCGAATTTTGTATGTGTAACGTGTTTTTGGACCGCTTGGTCCTATGGGAGCTATATGATCTAGTCAAACGATTTGATTAAATTTAGTACAGTGCTTAGAACTATAAAATACTCACGAATGTCAAATTTGGTCCTAATATCTTAACAAACAAACGAAACACAGCAAATTTTGTTCAAAAATCGATTTTTGAAGATCGGACCTATGGGAGCTATATGATATAGTCAACCGATTTTGTTCAAATTTGGCACATGATGCTAAGTGAACAACAATTTCCAAACGCCAAATCTGGTTACGATATCTTTATTAAACAACGAAATATAGCGAATTTTTCTTTGAAAAAGTTATTTTGGCCGATCGGTCCTATGGGAGCTATATGATATAGTCAACCGATTTCGATCAAATTTGGTACAGTGATTGTGAAACCAATCGAATCACCAAACTTTGGTTACGATATCTTCATAAACAAACGAATTATTCATCTAAAACGCTTTTTTTGTCGAGGCCGTCTCAAACACCACCATGGGAGCTATATAATCTATCCTCGATATCAAAAAAATAAAATAAAACTTGCCTCCTATGGAACAATATGGGATTCAATGTGAAAGGTTGGTAACTCTAGCATCTTACCATCTCTGAGATCTAGGCGTTCACACGGACGGACAGACGGACGGACGGACATACGGACAGACGGACATGGGTATATCGACTTCTCTATTCACCCTGATCATATTTTAGGTAACTTTGGGTGTCTCCGACGTCTCCTTCTATATGTTACATACATTTTCGGCTTGCACAAACTTGATTATACCCTGGTACCATACGGTACAGGGTATAAATGGCGGAAATTACTTTTTTTGAATAAAAATTGACCAATAAATTTTAATTTTAATTTTGATTATATAATTTAAAAATGAGAGGTTTTTCGCCATTTGTAATAAAAATTGATATTCAATTATTATTGCATAATGTTGATTTTTTTATGAAAAAAATAAGAATTGTTTAAATTTTAAAAGATAAAATAATTGCAGCATGTACTTTCATAGGTATAAGCTTTGGTTTCTTTTATCTCCATAACCCTTATTTACGGTACCTGATTAAAAAAACCATATGATCTCGATTATTTTGCTAAGATGAAGAGAGAAGATGCTATTGAACTTTTAATCAATTTGACTGTTGCTGACATAAGAAGTCTTGAAATACTAAGTAACCCAAAGAAGAAAAAAAAAATTCATCGTTTCTGAACTACGTCTTTAGACATACTATATTTTGGCTACGAGTTCCCCTAAAATTTCATTGTGAGATATCTCAAAAATTAAAACTTGTATTACATGTTACTATCAGTCCCATCAGAATACTAAGAAAAAAAGACTTTAAAATTTATTAGAAATCATTATGGAAGGCGTCCCCATATAAAGTTGGTATACTCTCTGGAAGAGCACCAAAAGCCCCCAAAAGCGTTGAGCTGCGCAATAATCTGGCTAGTGGCAGCCGCAGTTGTGGCAACTGGAAGCCATTGTTGTTGCTATTGCATTTATTTAAGCTAGTTATGGCGCTGCTTAGTTCTGATTCCGTGCTGTGTTTAAAAAAAAACAGTCTGGCAACCACACACAGCCACCATAAGCGAGCACACCCAGCAGACAAGCTCCAAAGGACGAAAGGACCAAGTAACCAAGCGACTGATGACGACGTTGATGATTTCAATTTCAATTTTGCATGCGAGTTCTTGGAAAGAACCCACACAGAGGCAGGCGGAGAGAGAGAGAGATGTTGAAATGTGAAAAAGTGGTAATGACAGGAAAACTACTGTCATTGCAAAAAAAAGAAAATTCATGCGAAGCGGGGGAGGGATACAGCAAAAACAACATGGCAACGTTTGCTGCAACATTATTGTGGCAGGGTGAGTACTACGTGGGTTGTTACCACATTCCCATCAACGTGGCGTCATATTTAAGCTATTTATGAAAAATTGAAACGTTTGAGCATCAAGGAGGTAGGTTGAGGCTAGAAAGTCAGAGGAAAACTTGATTCGCTTGATATATTAGGCAGGCTGCAAGAAGCTCATGTGCATGTTGGGTAAGTAAAGTGCTCATTTATGTAACACTCTTGTTAGGAGAAATTGCTTCATCCTGTATCTTAAAGCATTTGAGCAAGGAGAAGCGAGATTTAAACGGGAGACAGCTAGGATTGAGATGAAAAAGTTAAGATACAAGTGGAATCATATGTGAATGATGAGAGTGCAGCAATTTAGGTACCCCAAATTTTCTACAGGTTTACTTTAATAAGATGATACTATAAAAGTGGAAAGCGTTATTTCTCCATCTTAAATCTTAAATCTTAAAGCATTTAGGCAATGAGAAACAAGACTTATACAGAAGCCAGGTTGAGATGAAAAACTTAAGAGCCATGTTCTATTATATTCTATAGCTTCACTTTAATAAGCAGTAAATTTAGAAGTTGGTATAGCGATTGATTTTACGTAGATGATGCTTAGATACTTTCATGTACAAACTATGCGTTGTTGCTTCATCTTTAAATTCTTGAAATTACTGCTGACAGCTGTGTTCCGATGTCTAGCAATGTAAAAGGCCAATAGCAAATCGCAAATACTTTGCATACTTGGCCAACTTCCATACATTTTTTTCCATATAAATTCTCAATGTAGGCCATTGCCAACAGTACAAACTAATTTAAGCTAATCGAGGCAACATCTGACAGAGCTTTAAAAAGGTTCATTTGTGGTTAGCTCTAAGATTAATGCCACTTTTGTCAACTTTTGAACTAAACCAGAGAATATACCCTTGTTGGAGGTTACAATGGGCAGGACATGAAGCATTTTAGGTACAAGGACAGCAGCACAATTACGTAACTAGACCTCGGCGGCTAAATGTCAATCAAATTCTTTCAATGGAAATTTTTTGAAATTTGATTAGGTTAAGCCTTCTCATGACGCAACGCAGCAGGGACGGA